>CAJQUW010013030.1:5000-317474 GCA_907163375.1 Prostheceraeus crozeri
AAAAAAAAAAAAAAAAAAAAAAAAAAAAAAAAAAAAAAAAAAAAAAAAAAAAAAAAAAAAAAAAAAAAAAAAAAAAAAAAAAAAAAAAAAAAAAAAAAAAAAAAAAAAAAAAAAATAAAAAAAAAAAAAAAAAAAAAAAAAAAAAAAAAAAAAAAAAAAAAAAAAAAAAAAAAAAAAAAAAAAAAATAAAAAAAAAAAAAAAAAAAAAAAAAAAAAAAAAAAAAAAAAAAAAAAAAAAAAAAAAAAAAAAAAAAAAAAAAAAAAAAAAAAAAAAAAAAAAAAAAAAAAAAAAAAAAAAAAAAAAAAAAAAAAAAAAAAAAAAAAAAAAAAAAAAAAAAAAAAAAAAAAAAAAAAAAAAAAAAAAAAAAAAAAAAAAAAAAAAAAAAAAAATAAAAAAAAAAAAAAAAAAAAAAAAAAAAAAAAAAAAAAAAAAAAAAAAAAAAAAAAAAAAAAAAAAAAAAAAAAAAAAAAAAAAAAAAAAAAAAAAAAAAAAAAAAAAAAAAAAAAAAAAAAAAAAAAATAAAAAAAAAAAAAAAAAAAAAAAAAAAAAAAAAAAAAAAAAAAAAAAAAAAAAAAAAAAAAAAAAAAAAAAAAAAAAAAAAAAAAAAAAAAAAAAAAAAAAAAAAAAAAAAAAAAAAAAAAAAAAAAAAAAAAAAAAAAAAAAAAAAAAAAAAAAAAAAAAAAAAAAAAAAAAAAAAAAAAAAAAAAAAAAAAAAAAAAAAAAAAAAAAAAAAAATTTAGAAAATTGTATAATTGAAGCCCAGTTACGTGAATCTGGTTGGAGATTTGTTAAAATACTATCTAAGAAATAGTAATTGATAAATATAAAAATAATACTGGTGGTAGTTATGTTCCTTTACCTTTCAGTTCACCACAATTAATCAACATAAAAAATGAAGATGATTATTGTTTTCTGTGGAGTATTATAGCACATTTACATCCTGCAAAATATCATAAAGAAAGACTAAGTCATTACAATAAAGAAGAATACATAAGTGAATTTGATCTTTCTGATGGCTTAGATGAATTTCCATATGATTATAATAGGTTACTAAAGTTTCATAAAAAGAATAAAAATTTAATTCAAGTAAATGTTTTTGAATTAAATGTGAATTATGTTTCTATTGGTAAAATTACTCCACTTTACTCACATTCAAAAAAATTTTATTTGAATAATAAAAATTTATGTCAATCAGAAATAGTTTATAATGATAGAGGAAATTACATGCATCATAATATTTTTTACCAAGGAAATATAATATGTACTGAAAAATTTGAACTTGTTAAAACACTATCACCAATAATGATTAATCATAATAATTATAAAGGACGTACTGATGATTATAATTACAAATATTCATCTTTATCTTCAGAATACCAACAAAAATTAGATAATTTAAATAAAAGTTTACAAAAATGTAAAATAGATTATCAACAACAAACAAAAATGTTACTACAAGAATATCACCATAAATATCAAAATAAGATAGAAACAATTCAAAAATTAAATGAAGAAAATAATAAAAAATTAAATAATAAAGAATTAAATAATGAAGAAAATAAAGAATTAAATGAATGTTTAAAAAAATGTCTACAACAATATAAAGAACAATATGATAAAGAATATATTTATCAGCTACAAATATTAAATCAAAATTATCATCAAAATACATTTAATATTACAAAAGAAATTAATGAAACACATGAAATATATAAAGATGAATTTGTAAAATTAGAACAGTCAAAACAACCAGCACAAGCGAATATATTATATTATCAGGGTCATTTTATATTGTGTAAAGATGTTTCTATATTTACAAAAACTTCAGATAATAAAAATTTTCCTTGTCTTCAATGTATGACAAGTTTTAGAACTTTAGAAGAAATGAATAGACATTTGGAGAATTGTCAACAAAACGAAGCAGTCAGAAACACATTTCCTAAAGATGATTATTTAGAATATAATAAATGGTATTTTAAAAATAAAGTACCCTTTACTATTTATTGTGATTTTGAAGCATATAATGTTAATATGACACAAAATCAAACGGAAAGTTCCAGGACTTCACCCGATTCTGAAAATTATAATTCTGAAAATTATAATTCTGAAAATTATAATTCTGAAAATTATAATTCTGAAAATTATAATTCTGAAAAAAGTGCGCCTGAAAGAAGTGCACCTGGAAAAAGTTCAACTGAACAAAGTAAAGAAAACTATTTATTTGAACAAAAACCATTATGTTGGGGAATGTACATTCATTCAAATTATCCTGAATTATTTAAATCAGAATATTTACAATACTATGGTGAAGACAGTTCAGAAATGTTTACAAAGAAAGTAGAAGAATTACAAGGACGTTTTTCACAATTGCTTGAAACAAATAAACCAATGATACCATTAACGGATGAAGAAAGAAAAGAATTTGATGATGAAATAAATTGTTATTACTGTGGAAAAGGTTTTACAAATAAATATAAAACTGGCAAAGGTAGATATCTTGATAAAGTAAAAGATAATGATCATCTAAATGGATTATATAGAGGTGCAGCACATAATTCTTGTAATCTTAATGCTAATAAATTTAAATATAACTTTGTTCCTTTATATTTCTACAATGGTTCTAAATATGATTTCCATCTAGTAATGAAAGATTTATTTTCATCTGAAAAATTACAACAACAAAAAATAAATGTACTATGTAAACAAGAAGAAGAATATTTTTCAATGCAATTAGGTTGTATTAGAATTTTAGATGCATTTAGATTTTTTACTCCTTATTCATTAGATGTTATGGGAAAAACTTTGAAATCTGAACAATGTAAAATATTAAATAAATATAATTTAAGACCTTTAAAAGGAATATTTCCGTATGAGTATATAGCCTGCGGCTCACAGTCGAAGACTGATATAACTGGAGATAAAACCTGTGGTTCGCAGTCGAAGACTGATTTTAATTCTGTGAATAAAATTATGGAAGAAGAACAACTTCCTCCAATAAATAAATTTAAATCAACATTAAAACAATCACAATTATCTGACGAAGACTATGCAGAAGCTGAAAAGAATTGGAGAGAGTTAAATTGTAAAACAATGTATGATTATACAATGAAATATCTACAGATAGATGTATTAATACTAGCTGATCTTTTCGAAAACTTTCGTGACATGTGTTTAGAATATTACGGAATAGATCCATGTTATTGTTATTCTACACCAGGTTTAACATGGTTAGCAGGATTAAAACATACTAATGTTCAAGCCGATGGCTCTAGGACAAAGTCCGTTAAACTTAAACATTATAAAGAAAATACATATGATAAATTATTATTTTTTGAATCTGGAATTAGAGGTGGAGTTTCATCAGTTTTAGGTAATAGATATGTTAAATGTTATAATAAGAAAGTAAATCCACAAGAATATGGAATAATGAAACCTTTATCTCCAGAAGAAAAAGAAAAAATATTAGAAATTTTTCGAACGAAACAAGAAGGAGTAGAACGTGAAAAAGCAATTGATGAATTCATGAGAGAAAACTATTTGTTATATTATGATTTTAATAGCTTATATTCTTCTTGCATGATACAAGAATTACCAACAGGTGAAATGACATGGTGTAATAATCTAGATTATCAAAGAACATATGATGGTGAAAATAATTTTGGTTATGTATATGAAGTTGATTTAGTACATCCTGATTATATAAAAGACGCAACAAAATATTATCCTTTCTGTCCAGAAAACAAAATTCCCAATATAGAAGATTTTTCAGATTATCAAAAATCTATAATGCCGAAAAAATACAGACCAACAAAAAAACTTATGTTAACACAAGGTAATAAAAGGAAAGTATGTTGTTGAAGGAAGAATGCTAGATTGGTATTTAGATCATGGCATGATTCTCACCAAAATACATCGAAAAATAGAGTATAGAAAATCTAAATGGTTAAAAAATTATATAGAGTTCAATATTGAAAAACGTAAAATAGCTAAAAGAAATAAAGATGATTTTGGAAACGTTTTCTTCAAATTAATGAATAATGCATTTTATGGTAAGACTTTAGAAAATGTACGTAATAGACAAAATATTGAAATAGTTTATGATAGAGATAGATTTCAAAATTTAACAAGGAAACCTACATATAAAAGAACTACTAGATTCAGTGATGAACTTTGTGCTGTTCATCTAAGAAGAAGCATTGTAAAACATGATAAGTTTAATTTCATTGGTTTCACTATATTAGAATTAGCTAAACTATTTATGTATAGTTTTATATATGATTATTTAGCACCTGCTTATGGCAAAAACTATAAATTACACTTTACAGATACCGATTCTATTTTCTTAGAATTAACAGTACCATATGGTTCTTCACTTGATAAAGAAATTAATAAAATAAAAGATATTATTCATCCTTCTGATTTATGTAAAGTAAAAGATGAATTAGAAGGAAATGAAGATTTCATAACAGAAGCTATATTTTTAAAATCTAAATGTTACTGTTATGATACAACTAAAAATATTAAAACACATAAAACATTAAAAGGAATTTCAAAGGCATCAGTGGCTAATCAAATAACATTTCAAGATTATAAAAATGCATTATTTAATAATGAAATAAAAACAGCATATAATTATAGACTTAATTCAAAGAAACATAAAATGTATTTAAAAGAAGAACATAAATTAGCATTAGATCCATTTGATGATAAAAGAAAAATTTTACCTGATGGAATAACTACTTTACCTTTTTAATTTTCTAATTTCTATTTTCTAAATATAACAATATAACAATATAACAATATAAAAATATAAAATATTATAAAATAATATAACATAAAATAATAATATAAAATTATCATATAAAAATGGATAAAGTTAGAGCTGATAATTTTAAAAGAATAAAACAATTAGAAGAGTTAATAAAACAAAGAAATATTATGAAAGAAAATCATCTTCAACATAGAATGATAAAAGCTGGTATTCAATCTGATATGTTTGAAAAAATGCAGCAAACCGAGCAAGTAAAAACTGATTTTGAGATAACTATGAAACCATTTAAAACTCTTGAAAAAGAAAGTACAAATAATGATAAACAAATTGATATAACAGATCCAGAGCACAAAACTGTATTAGATGACTATGGATTACTAGAATCAAACATTAATAAGAAATTACTAAAATCTATGCAATTTGAACATTCTATCTCATTTATAGATGGAAAAACAATACCTAGATTTTATCTCGGACAAAAAGAAATATTTCCACAACCTTTTCGAGGTTTAATTTTTTCACCAGATAAATCTCCTTTTAATTTAGATAGAAATTTTGTTAATCTTTTAAGAGGAGCAGATTTAAATAATTATGCTGTAGAAGATCTCATAAAATATAAAGCTATGTTAGACAGAGTTGGTGCAGTAAAATCTCTTAGACGTTATAAACAATTAGAAAATTTATTATCAACGGGAGTTAAAGTAGGGAAAGGTTTATCTGAAAAACAGAAAACTGAAACAACTGTATTTTTACCAGATGATCCACAAGAATTACTAAATAGATTAAATATTTTAATATCTGCAATAAAAGAAGGACATAATTCTAGTTTCAATGAAATTCATGCTATATTGAAAAGACTGTTAGAAAAGAAGATTCTAAATGAAGAGGATTATAAAAGTATAACGAACCGAATGTTCTAGGGCTTCGCCCGAACCGGACATCTCTGATGTCCTCCAGGGCTTCGCCCGTAGCTGAAATATGTTGTTGTTTTACTTTTTTCATAAAAAAATATTTATTTAATTTTTTTATTTTAAAAATGTGTTCAGCAGATTTCGACAAAATTAATAATCATTTAGAAAATCTAACAGAGATTTTGGGTTCATCAAAATTTAGTACGACGTTAAAAATTATAACAACTACTTCATCACACACTTGTAATTTAGAACCCATTCTACATTTGGAACAAAATAAAAATTATCAAATTGCATTGACTAGTTTCTCTACATTTAACACTATTCAAAACGTTATCAAAGATGTGAATGATCAATTTAGATATTCTACTGATAAAGGCAAAACATGGAAAATATTAACTTTTCTTCCTGGTTCTTACGAAGTTGAATCAATATCAAATGAAATTAAGAGACATTTAGGTATACCATTTAAAGATAAGAAACAATTACATTTTGCAGTTGAACCGGCAGTTAATAAATTTTCTCTTACTTTAGACGAAAATCATCAAGTTGATTTTAATCATGATAGATCATTGTCAAAGCTATTAGGATTTAATAAACAAACCTATAGTCAAGGTTATCATTTAGGTGAGAAGATTCCAAAAATAACTGAAATAAATTCAATTGTTGTACATTGTGACATTATTGAAGGAGGATATATAAATGGTAAATTATCAAATTTAATATTCAGTTTTCCAGCTTTTACTGTACCAATTGGTTATAGATTAAATGTAATTCCACAAACATTAATATATTTTCCTATTACAAGAAAAACTATTAACAACATTAACATTAGAATCACTGATGAAAAAGGACAAGAAATAAATTTTGGAGGTGAAGAGATTATGATAGATCTTTTGGTTCGGGAGGTATAAACTCCCGTTCGAGAGGTATAAACTTTTACGCTACAATAGAAAAGTTTAATTTTTTTTATCATTTTCATTATTAATCTTATTAATCTTATTAATCTTTTTAACCTTATTATTAGGAACAAAAAATAAAAAAAAATAAACTTAAATTAAAATTTTATTTTTTTTATTTTTTTGTTTTAAAAAACACTAATTCAATAATGGATGAATTTATTACTTTAAAAATGAATGAAATGTCTTTAAATAAAAAAAAACTTAAATTTAATCATCATCCAAATTTATCTAATAAAGTTTTGTCAGTTATTTGCGGAAGATCAGGTTGTGGAAAAACATATCTATTATTTAAAATTTTAACGACTCCAAATTTTTTGGATTATAACAATCTTATAATTTATACAACAACAGCAGAACAACCCATCTATCAATTTTTAAAATATGGATTTGAAAATAATCTTAAGAAAACAGCAATTGCTTCATTATTCAAAGAATATGAAAATTCTGAATATGAAGAAGAAATAAGTTCGTGGTGTGAAGAAGCAGCAGAAAATAGTCAGTTAGTCGAAACCAATAAAAATAAGCATATAAAGATACAACTAATAGATGATAGTGGTAATATGCAAGATCCTAGTAAACTAGATAAAACAATGAAACATTGTGTAATTTTTGATGATTGTGTTAATGATAGAAATCAGTCAGTTCAGAGAAATTATTTCACAAGAGGTAGACATAATAACTGTAGTGTATTTTATTTAACACAAAGTATGTATTCATTAGACGGAAGTGTTATTAGAAAGAATGCAAATATATTTATACTATTTGAAATAAATGCAAGAAACTTAAGTGATTTGCTAAGAGATTTATGTATAAGAGATAAAGATGAATTTAAACAATCGTGTAATAATGCTTGGGCAAAAGATTATGGATTCATTACAATTAATATTGATAAAAAAATTCATGATAGAGTTATCGAAGATTTGTTTACTGAGTAATAAAAAATATACAACATAGTGGTATAATATTTTTTTGTTATTATCAGCTTTAATTTTATCTATTTTTTAAAATATAATATTTGAATTTTGTGGTAACATTGGAATACAGCAAAAACATTTTACTGAACAAATTATTTTTTTATTGCTTTGTTGTTTGTAATCTTTTCGTTTAAAGTTTTCTCGTTTAAAGTTTTCTCGTTTAAAGTTTTCTCGTTTAAAGTTTTCTCGTATTAAGTTTTGTTTAATAAAGTTTTGTCTAATAAAGTTTTTAGCTCTTCTAAAAAAATTTTGTCATTTTCTTCATTAGAAATTTTATCATCACTAAAAGTTTTACCATCACTAGAAATTTTGCCATCCTTTTTATTTTTATCATCAACTTTTTCTGTCTGTGATTGAAATGATATTTGATTTACTTCATTAGCTATTTGATCAAATTTTTCAATCTCATCTAACGTAATAACATTATCATCACATACTCTTTGAAAGTAGTAATGTAGTTTATCATAGACTTCTTTAATATGTAAATGCTTAGTTTTTAATGATTTTCGTTTCTTAGTTATTAAAGATTTATCTAACATTGTAACAAGTGAAGTTGCAAAAACACCCGTACCTGTTAAAGCTGTAGCAACTACTGGAATTACTAAAACACCTGAAGATATAACAATTGTTAAAGCACCTAAACTTATTGTTAAGAATATGCCAATTCCTTGTGTTACATTCTTAACTTTAGTCCATCTCTTTCTTAATTTTTTATAATGCTCTAATCTTAATAATAATTGAGATTCCTTATCTTTCATATACCTAACTCTATCTTTGTGTTTTTCTTTATTCATTTTTTCAATGTTAATATTTTCAATGTCCATTAAAGTAGAACTACGTTCATATGATAACGAAGGATATATTCTTGCGGTTTCATCCACTTTTGTTTCTTCCATTTTTGAAGAAATATTTTTAGTCACATGATATATTTTAAAAACCTGAAAGATGGATAAAATTCATGAATTTGAAATTCTCAACTTTTATGATTTTCGGTGTCCGGTTTTACATGACCTGGAACGGTCATGATTTTGGGAGCAAAATGTCATAATCACAAATTTTGAGATTCTCAACTTTTATAATTTTTAGTGTCCTGGAACGGTCATGATTTTGGCGGGGGTGAAAATCGAACCGAAGGTTCTAGGGCTTCGCCCGATTGTAATTCTCAAATTTTGAGATTCTTAACTTTTCTGATTTTTTCGGTGTCCTGGAACGGTCATGATTTTGGCGGGGGTGAAAATCGAACCGAAGGTTCTAGGGCTTCGCCCAATTGTAATTCTCAAATTTTGAGATTTTGAAAAATTTGAAAATTGGGTATTTTTAAAAACGCCCAAATTTATGAATTTAGGTCTTCATAACCTGAAAAAGGGTTCAAATTCATGAATTTATGTTGTTTTTAAAAATACCATTTTTTGAAAAAATGGTACTTTTTGAATGGACTAAATTCATGAATTTAGGTCTTAAAAACCTGAAAAAGGGACTAAATTCATAAATTTATGTCGTTTTTAAAAGTACTAATTTTTTTGATTTTATGGTGTCCTGGAACGGTCTTTTATCCATTACTGCCAGCTGGAAAATCAAAAGTAGGCCTACTTATTCTGGTTATCTTACATTCAACTTTCCCTGTACTGACCTCGCAGATATGGAATTTCTGCAATGAAATCTCTCATTAGTAGAACTGTAAATGCGGAGGGGCCGGCCTATAAGACATAGACATTTTCTTCGACCATTCATTAAAAATGCATGGAATTATAAAGCAAAAATGTCGTTGAATCGAAATCGCGGTCTAGGCGATCCTAGGCATCTTGGGAGATGTAGCAAAAGTAGACTACCCGTGTTCTATTTCATTTCAACTGCCCAGGGCTCTTCTATAAGAATCATTTTTCAATTTGCTTTACAAAGCTCGTGCTAATCAGTGTCAATGACATCTGCTAGAACATTGGTTTTAGGCTCTAAAATTGCACAATGATAAAGATTCTTAACTATAATGCTTATTAGATTGAAGAGCCATGCCGTCTTCATAAAATATGACCAGTGCGGGAACTTAATAGACACGTAAATATTTTAATTAACGGTAGCAAGGAAATATTCGGTCGCTGAAACTATCTAATTAAGCCTAATTTATTCTAGGTCTGTCGTCTCTCCGTTATTGGTGGAAGGAATGAATCTGAATTGGTGAAAAGAATATTCGACACGCTGTTATCGCACAACGTACAGTTGCAGTGCAGCTTAGATGGGAGGAGCGGATCCAAAGGATTTAATTTTGGGTTGAAAGGCCCATTCTTACAGCTAGTTTTCGGTAAGTTAAGATGTCAAGACTAAAAAACAATCCCTGAATTAATGTCTGCTTTGTTGCATGTTAACATGATTAGATGCACATTACTAGTGGTTATTTGATTTCTGAAGTCTTCGATTATAATGTTTTGTGATATTCCATCCCAGAATTTTAATTTTCGTTTATCTAGTTCATTCAGTTTTCGTTATTGTATTCGGTTTTGTGTATTTTTAATATTTCATTATTGTTTGATAATTGAAAAAGACTGTGGAAGCATTATTGGAAAATTACCGTCATTTATTTGATTAGCATTTAGCAATTTTAATTGTGCAAATAATGCTTCTCAGTTACTTGCATAATACATGTATTTTCAATAAGTTTGTAGCCAGAGTAGAAATGATTGTATATGTATAAATAGTAAACAAAGCATGATTATTGTACTGTTCTACGAAATTCATCAGCTTCTCAAAAGCAGTTTCACTCGGTCAAAAGAAATTAATATAAAATGAATTGAAGTAATTTTTCAGCCAAATTCATTGAAGCCGTCAAAGCATATTTGCAAGAAATCCCTGTCACAAAAAGGGTTTTGTTGCACCGGAATTGAGCCTCCCTTTCGAGGTGCTGTCCGCAGTAGTTTATAGTGTGACATCCGGCGCGACGCTTCGCTTCGCTTTGCTTCGCTTCGCTTGCGCCGGATGTCACACTTTTGCGGGGGTTTTCAAAATTTTCAAAAAAAATCAAAATTTCAAAAATTTAGGTAGATTTCAAATTTCACGTGGCCGAAGGGCGAAAATTTAAGTTGTCTCAAAATATCACGTGGTCTAAGAATTTTGAAAATTTAGGCAGACGAAAATTTAAGTTGTCTCAAAATATCACGTAGTCTCAATATACCAGAAGATTGTATTCAAAATATTTATTCAAAATATTTATTCAAAATATTCATTTAAAAATGGAAGAAACAAAAGTGGATGAAACAAAAGTGGAAGAAACCGCAAGAATATATCCTTCGTTATCATATGAACGTAGTTCTACTTTAATGGACATTGAAAAGATTAACATTGAAAAAATGAACATTGAAAAACACAAAGATAGAGTACGCTATATGAAAGATAAGGAATCTCAATTATTATTAAGATTAGAGCATTATAAAAAGTTAAGAAAGAGATGGTCTAATGCTTTAACAATTGTCATTTCATCTGGCGTTCTTACAATTCCAGTAGTTGCTACTGCTTTAACTCGATACAAAATGAAAACACATTTCCATCTTTGAAATATTTTATTCACATCACAGACAAGTACTATGTACAAGTAGCATGGTTTACAACGAATAAAATATGTTGACTAGAAAATGTATTATGCCATGATACAATTGTTTCTGTATGAGTAAAATAAGGTAAGGCTCATAGAACTATAAAACCAATGCGGACAAGTAGCATAGTTTACAACGAATAAAATATGTTGACTAGAAAATGTATTATGCCATGATACAATTGTTTCTGTATGAGTAAAATAAGGTAAGGCTCATAGAACTATAAAACCAATGAGGACAAGTAGCATGGTTTACAACGAATAAAATATGTTGACTAGAAAATGTATTATGCCATGATACAATTGTTTCTGTATGAGTAAAATAAGGTAAGGCTCATAGAACTATAAAACCAATGCGGACAAGTAGCATAGTTTACAACGAATAAAATATGTTGACTAGAAAATGTATTATGCCATGATACAATTGTTTCTCGTAAATTCAAATAAGGGAAGGGTCATAGTACTATAAAACCAATGAGGACAAGTAGCATGGTTTACAACGAATAAAATATGTTGACTAGAAAATGTATTATGCCATGATACAATTGTTTCTCGTAAATTCAAATAAGGGAAGGGTCATAGTACTATTATCTATTGGGAGTAGCTTACCGTTTCAGTTGATTGAGTTTAAAATTTGATCAAGGGTTGGGCGGTGTCTCCCATGGCGAAGATACGAGTCAATAATAGCGAAGTTCCTTTTGAAAAATGATATAGATTCCGTCGAGTTCTTAATAAACGGAAATCGTAAATATAGTTTATAAAATTTTCTTAAAAAGATGTTATAGCCTCTGGAATAACCTAATTGTTTACGAACATGGCCACTTCCCCGGATTACAGTCAAAGCTCTTCCTTTTAACAACGATAACTTCACAGTATTGTTCACCGAAATGTCTTCTTCTCTTCTTAAATGTGCTAAATAATTAGTTAGCTCTGATGCCAAGATGTCTCTTTGAATTTCTTCTTCAAAATTATAGTTTGAACTGATATTGATGGCGTTATCTTGCAATGTGTCTTCAAATCGATTTATCACTAAAAATTCTCTGAATGTTTTTGATGCGTGGATGTCTTCTTCCTCCCTTGGTTTAAGATATTTCTCCTGAAATTCTGTTAGCATCTCAATACACTTCTTCCGTTGATCTTCGTTCACAATAGTGTCTGAAATTTTTCTTTTCAAATCGGCAAAGGCGATGCTTGAACGTGCCATTTTCGTTAAAACGTAGTGAATTAAGTATGATAAAAAATAAAATTGTTGAAAGTCGCTGATGAAATTGACCAAAATAGATAAAGGTCACAGATGATTCGTAAGCAGTCACAGTCTCGTAGAACGCTCGCAGAATGAATGCACGCAGTAATACGTGGAATAATGGCAGCAGCTGTTCAAGTGAAAAGTCATGAGTTATGCGGGTCACAAAGAATTCTCTCATACTGAATAGCTTAAACTGGTAGCAGCTGTTCATGTTGAGAAATTTGGTAACAGATGTTGCTAATGTCTTAATACAGATAAAACAATCAATATTCTCTTAACAAGAGTTCATAAGAATAAAATGGAACAATGTAACGTTTTAATTTAGATTAAATTAAATCATTTCAAAATCGAATAAGTAGCAAGGAAAGTCATCATTGTGGAACAGTTTTAAATCAATACCCCCTCCCTTCTGACTAAGTAGCAAGGAAAGTCATCATTGTGGAACAGTTTTAAATCAATACCCCCTCCCTTCTGACTAAGTAGTAAAGAAAGACATCATTAGAGACCAGTTTTAAATCAATACCCCCCCCCAGTAGTAAGGAAAGTCATCATTATAAAAATGTTTTAAATCAATACCCCCTCCCTTCTGACTAAGTAGTAAAGAAAGACATCATTAGAGACCAGTTTTAAATCAATACCCCCCCCAGTAGTAAGGAAAGTCATCATTATAAAAATGTTTTAAATCAATACCCCCTTCTGACTAAGTAGTAAGGAAAGACATCATTAGAGAACAGTTTTAAATCAATACCCCCCCTCCTTCTGACTTCTAGGGGTCTCTTAAGAAATTTTTTTATTATAAAATGAGCAACATAAATGAGTTTTTGAAATTATATGGAACGCAGACAACAACGAATTTCGATTTAAATAAGATTGCTAATCAATTGGGAATAAAGAATTTTCACATATTGATGAGGGATGAATTACAATTCCTAAAAAATAGGCCAACAGGAACCTTCAGTTCACGGAACAAAGTTCCATCAATAACTGTAAATTTCATAACAAATCTTCATACGTCAAATGAAAAAGGTGTACATTGGTCAGCAGGCGTTAAAAATTATCAGCAGAACTATTATTTTGACCGCCCGGAGGCTGAGAACTATTGGTTCGACTCATACGGTTTGCCCCCTACAAATGAAGTAAAAGAATTACTTGGCAATGGAATTTATAATACATTTCAAATTCAAAAACCGGGAACAACTTATTGTGGGCAATTATGTTTATACGTTTTGTACAAATTACAAAAAGGAGTATCATTTCTAGATATTATGTTAGAGTTAAACAATCTATAACTCAAGCGAAGCTAGCTAAAGCGCCACCTAGAGGTTAAAGCTCTGTTTTCTGTAATTCATTTTGATAAAATCGGCCTCTGATATCTTCATCATCTAAATCTTTAATTTCATAAGTAATCGGATAACTTTGATTTATTTTGCAAACTTCAAATATTTCTTTAGTCCAATAGCCAACAAAGCCTTTTTCAAATTTATTCTTATATTTAAATATCATAACTCTATCTCCAATTTTAAATTTTGGCTTAAGTTTCTGCAAATTCGGATTACTCTCATTCAAATTATTATTCTCGAATATTTTCTTTCGTATCAAATCAGGGTCGTCAGAAGCATTCTTTGGAGTTTCTTCAATACCTGAATGAACTTTATTATTGTACTCTTCCACAATTCCTGGTAATATTTTTAACCATTTCTGATTTCCTTGCAGAGTAAATTTCTTGAAAATTTTATTTTTTAACGTCCGATTGAATCTTTCTATCACTACGGCCTTCCCAGCGTTTTCAGTTGAATAAACAGTTTCAAATAGTGGCTGAACGTTTCGGTTATAAAATTCCGACCCTTTATCAACAAACAATTTCCTTGGCTTTCTATTACTTTCTTTAAAGATTTCTTCAAACGCATATTTAACTGATAGACCACTTTTATTTTTTAAAGGTTTTACCCAAGCGTATCGTGTATATAAATCTATAACTGTCAATGCAGATTTGTAGTCCCTTTCATTCGGCATATGAATAAGATCAGCACTCCAAATATCATCTTTATTAAATACTTTTACTTTTAATAAATATTTAGGCTTTCTATATTCTTTATGAATTTCAGATGCATAAACGTCTGAATTATGATTTTCATTTAAACCCTGACCGAATAATATTTTAGCTTGTAAAGCTTTCTTAACAAACATTCTTTCAATTCTTTCTCTAAAGGAAGGATTTTGAATACTATCTAATTCTTGAATCATTTTCTTATCAGCTGCATGTCGAGAACTTAGATCATGATTTCGATAAGCTAAATCATGCCTGTAAGCTGCGGCATCAACTCTATTTATTGGTTCTTCACCTGGTTTCGGATTATTATTCTCATCTAGTCTTATATCTAATCGAGTTCCTGGCCCAGTATATGAATGACCAGGAAGATGTTTTTCTTTCGAATATTTACTCCAAATAAATCCAGGAAAGTTTTCTAATGTTTTTTGTATATCACCACCGAAGTGGTGTGGAACTTTGTTCTTGTCACCTCCAATATGCTGACAATTTGAGTTTTTATTTTTGTTTAATAGATAATTCAATAAATCTAAATTAGAAATTTTTAATTTAATTAAATTTTCGGAATTTTTAGTATTCATTTTAAAAGATAAAAAAAATTAAGAAGATAAAAAAAAATTGTTTTACCGAAAAGAACCAAAGGTCCTGAGGTTATTACCGAATCATACTAGGACTTAGATATATTCCAGAACCATCTTTAGTTTCTTTAATTTCAATTAAATCATCAACATTGTGGAGAATATTTTTAAGAACTCGTTTTCCTTCATCAACTAATTTTAATTTACTAATAAAATTATCTACTACTCCTTCGCCCCTAGCAACTTTCTCTAACTCTCTATTATGTCGTTTTTGTTCTTCTAATGCTGCCTTCTCTGATTTATTTTTATTTACTGCTTGGACAATACCAGCTGTCCCACCTGCAACACTTCCTGCTGCTGCTATGCCACCTATTATTAGTGGAATTAATGGGAGAATACCGCCATTCTTTTCTTCTTGTAATTGAATATTCTCTATCATTGGTTTACTTATGTAATACTTTTTTTTGTTAATCGTAATAGTTTTAGGGGTATTTTTGTCAACAATATTACGTAATTTTAATTCAACAGTTTTATTATTAATATTACTTTTCGCTTGCGACATTTTTAATAAAAAAATTTTAAGTTATCAAAAATTTAAATCTATTCTAGTTATAAAAAAATTTTTAAGTTAAGAATTTTTAAGTTAACAAAAATTTTAATCTATTCTTGTTATGAAAAAAATTAATTAATCGACTAAGTCTTGGGCTTTAACCTATCCTAACCATCTTCCCATTAAGAACTTCAATAGAATATTTTACATCTTCTAGCAATAAACCATAAGCCATCAATGAAGTTGTGGAATCTTTCTTTTCAATATTAATTGTTACATCACAACCATTTTTAATAATATCTTCAGATTGTGCACTTAAATCGAAACAGAAAATTGGATATAAATGTCTCCAATCTCCAGGAGTTAATTGTGGTTCAACTCCAAATTCTATACAAAGATTTCTATAAGAATCATATCCTTCCATAAATTGATTATTGGTATCATCGAATCTTAATGGATCAATTGGATATCGAGTTTGATTTAATGAAACTTGTAAACTTCGAATTGTATTAATATGAAAAATATTATTGTTCTTATCAAAACTTGGAGAATTATTTCTTTGAAATGTTAGTAATAAATATCTTGGAGTATTCGCAGTTCTAGTAAAATGCCAGTTAAATCTTTGTTCGGAAAAAGTTACTGAACTGGCAGTACGCTTTAGAAAATTTACTGGAATTGGTTTGTTAGTATTTAATCTTTTTGCAATAGCTGTTTCAACCTCTAAACTAGGAGTAATATGCGTAATCCACCATTCAAGTCTATCAATTTTTAAATATGCTTTTTTCCCAGTCTTACCAAAAAAGATTAATTCATTATTTGCCGTACGATGAATTATTAATTTAAATTTAAATTGATATGATATTTTGTCATAATCTAAATATCCGAATAATGGAGACAATGACCAATTAACTGTCTGTTTACTTTTCTTGTTAAATTCACGTCTTTCTTTATATGCATAATTATTTGTTTTATTTAAATGTTTTGCAATATTTTCTACATCTTTCGCAATTCCTGCGGCATCTGTTCCAGCGTGAGTTAAATCATCAACAATTATACCATCATTAGTATCAGGAAACCAACCTTCGATTTCATACTTTTTATTATTTTCACCAATTGTTATAAATCTAAGCATTGTATCAATTACACCTGGGGAATCACTTATTGTTTCTATATTTTGAGTTGCAACATCTAAACGCATTTGTGTAAATAATCTTGGAAAAAAATTATTTTCTAGTGTAATATTATCGGTATCTGGTAATGGTGTTGTAAAATTAGCATCACTATATAAAGAATATTCACAGTGTAAAAATGAATCAGGTAAATATAAATAACTCTGCTGATTATCAACTTCAAAAATTAAATCACCTCCAGTATTTACTCTACTGGAAGATCCGGGATTCATAGCAATTCGTATATAGTCATTCTTTTTTTGATTGTAACTGGTGAACGGAGGATCGTCTAATCTAAATTTATTTTCGATAAGCGAAGACATTTTTATAAAAAATAATTTGACTTTTTGTTTTTCTCACAGACAGAAAAAATTCTGCTAAAATAATTTTACTAAAAAAAATTTTACTAAAAAAAATTTTACTAAAAAATATATTTTAGAATTTTGCTAGACCAGCTCCGCTACAGCTTTGCTGGTTAGACCGAAGGTTGCTACTCACGCCATTTCCTCTTATTTCTTCAATTGTTTTTTTATTATTTTTATTTTCATTATGTTTACTATCACCCTCTACAGCTATGTTAGCAATTTTATTTTTTTTTTCATCTGAAAGTTTTTTTAATTTTTTTAGTTCTTCAGAATCATTCCTAAGTTTACGAATAGCTTCTAGTTGTTTTAATTCGTTTTGAGACTTAACAGCATTTGATATTGCACTAGCTGTACTACCTATAGCAGCTGCTCCTTTTGCAGCAGATGTAATCAAATCTTTATTATTTTTAATTAAGTTAACGATACTACCAATACCAGAAAAGATGCCATCTCCTTCTTTTTGCACGGCACCTGCGGTGCCTAGGAACTTTTGTGTTCCGACAGTTTCTACACTATCATAATGGTACACAGGTTTCATAGATGGTTCATGAGCAATTTTATTATTTGATGCAAAATGTTTAAGATTGTGTTTATAAATTATAGGCATTTTTTAGGATTAAATTTGACTTTTGGGAAAAATATCTACGTGTTAAGATTTACGTTTGTGAATGGACAACAACTTCGAGATAACTTTATTAATTGCCTGTTGCACTTTATCTATTGCGTCAAGCAGCGTGTGATGTACTTTAATTTCTTTTCTATTAACTTGCATTTTCTGCTGATTAATCTTCAACGCCGTTTTAAGAGCATTTAACTTAATTTTAAGAACATCTAATTGTCTTTTAACAGAATCTAACTGTTCTTTATTTTCTTTAGAGTTTTCTTGTAAATTTTTCTTTAATTCATTTTCTAAATTGATTTTAAGATTTTTCATTTTATCAACTTTTTCATTAAGTGAGTTTACTTCATTTATTTTTCTATTCATCTTTTTCATTTGTTGAGTAATTTTAGAACTTAATTCATCAACACTTTTTTGGAATGTAGTTTGTAACTGCTTTAAATTTTTTTTAATTCTTTCAGGTAGATTTTCTATTTCATCTTCTAATTGTTCTTTTAACATTTTTATCTGATGTTTATTTTTAATGACTGCAGATTTTAAATTTATAGAAAGTAATATTAAAATTTTTGATTGTTCAGAAATCTTTTTAAAAAGTTTTGCTATATCTGCTTCTAGCTCTCTATCCTTTTTATCAAGTTTTAATAATTTTTCGTTTAATGATTTGTCATTAAGTTTAAGCAACTTTAATTCGTTCATCAGTGGAACCAAAACATCGTTTATATATTTTTCCTTTAAGTCATTGATTTGTGTATCAACATATTGTTTATTTGTCAACTCTGTATTTTGTTGCGGAAGAATAGAAAGATGCAATGGACCAGATAAAACGTCTCCAGTTTTCATGATATAATTTTCTATCTCTATTTCTAATTCACGATTATTCGGGATATATGCACCTCCACCAACATTTGGTAACATCATTTTTTAACAATAAAAAAATAAAATTTTTTCTAATAAAAATAAAAAATAAAGTTTTTTCTAATAAAAATAAAAAATAAAATTTTTCTAATAAAAATAAAAAAATGGAAAATCCAAATTTAAAAAAATTATATTCGCCCGCATCATCCTGTTCTTCTTATTCGACGAGATCAACGGGATTTGAAAATAAATGTTTTGATAATAATAATAATAATACTATTACAAATCCATGTATAGATGTTAATATTTTATTTCAATTACAAGCCGAAATATTTAGAGAACAGACTAAAGGTTTACCTTCTATAGAAACTAATTATTGTTTATTTCCGGGGGATCCATTTATTAAATTTATGGAGATTGTAAGTAAATATAATGATGTAGCTTATGTTGAATTAAATAAAGAAAATATGGTTATAATAGGTCATAATAATGTATATGGGTTTATCAGAGCAGTTTTGCCGATTAGTAATACTGATTGGATAGAAAATAAAATTATTAATTATATCAATATTAAAGAATTAGTTAAAAAATTAAAATCTTTTTCGAAAGAAAAAATTAGATTATTTGTTGACGATCAAAATCAATATAACATTCACATAGAGAGTAAAAAACATAATGAAGAATTATTATGTCAAGTTTATTATAGAGACACAATTTATAAACAAGAAACATTAGAAATGCCGCAAAGATATGATGATGACACGTACATAGGATTATATTCCAACTTAAATATTAATTTATTAAAATCTTATATAAATGGTTTAGCTCAACAAGAGAAAATTTATATGTGGTCAACACCTTATACTATTAACAATGACCATAATCATAATCATAATAAACGAACCGAAGATTCTAGGGCTTTGCCCGATCTTAAAGAATCTTATGATAATAATGATGATACTGTAACATCTGAAAAAGGTGTAAATGGTAAAAAAGATTATAAAAATATTAGTAATTATAAAAATTTATCTAAATTTCATTTTCTTACAATTGAAAATAATAATGATGGTATAGTTGAAGATACTGTTAGACAACTATGTGTCGGGTCTACAAAATTTAAATTAGGATTTACATCTAATCAATTTAAAATTTTATCATCTTTAACAAAAACTAAAAGTGATTCAGATTATGGTGGTGTTATTAAATTTTCCAAAAGTGATCAAAGACCAATATTTTTCTCCATTATATTATTAACAGATAAAAGATGTAATTTAGAATTAGATATTCCAATAAGAGAATGGTATCCTATCATGGAAGGGCATCCTATACCAAAAAGTGTAATTTATGATGATGAAGAAACAATTTATGATGATGATGATGATGAATCAATAGTCAGTGAAAAAAAATTTAAATTATCTTTTGATAAAACATTATATGATGAAACTTAATAGAAAATACCAAAATATTCGATAAATATATTTTCATATGTAATAAAATTTTTAGATGTAATAAGTTTTTAGATGTAATAAGTTTTTAGATGTAATAAGTTTTTAGATGTCATAAGTTTATAGATGTAATAAATTTTTTAGACGGAATAAGTTTTTAGATGTTATAAATTTTTTAGATGTTATAAAAAAATTATTATTCCCACGTATCATCATCATCACTTAAATTACTCTCACAGATGATTGTTTGAAATATTTCAGCTTGAATATCTTCTCCGTTATAAGGTAACATAATTTCATTTTCATCAGGTGCTTGACGTTTAAGAATATTTATTTGACCAGAAAATTTTTTTTCTTCAGTATTATTATTTTTATCAGGAATACTAATTCCAGTTTCTAAAGATCTTTTCCATGGTTTATTAACTGTAGTCGATAATGTTTTCCCCGAATATAATTTTAGAAAATCTTCTACTTTTACTTTATCTTGTGAATATCCTTTGAATGTTTTCTTTTCACTAAGTCTCCCTTGTTCATCTACAATAATACAGTATTTTACTTTAGGTGCAATAAACATTGCAAAAATAATTCCACCATTTCCATAATCATTTTTCCCTTGACACAATTCTCCTCCAACATATCCAGCAGCGTCTAATTTATTAAAGAGCTCATTGGAAATATATATTGAATCAGTATCTGTATAATGAATGTATTTTTCTTTGAAACCATTAATTTCTAAAATAAAGTTATTCATGATTCTTCTAGAGTGAGAAAGAATGAAAGAACCTAAGTGTGATGGCATGAATGACGTCTTCCCATCTTTTACAATATTAGTTTTGAGAAATTCATCATCTTCCATTTCTACTTTCGCTAAATACTGTTCATCATTTAATTTTTCATAATCTTTTACTTCTTGAGTGAAATTTTTTCTATACCATTTAGAAAGACTTGTTTTTACATGCTGATAACTACATTTCATTATAATAGTTTGAAGTGCTAATTTACCTGACGGTGAATCTTTTTTCATATTGTTTTTAAATCTAAGAGATTTTTGAATGTATCTACTAACACATTCAGTTGTATAAGGATTTTGTAATGAAGCAGTCAATATTCCTCTTGAAGTTTTAAGAGGCGGTTTAGATAATTTAAAATTAGCTTTTATCGGAAAATAGGAATCAAAACCTGATGAATTGTGAGCTATTAAAGTTACTCTCGAATAATTAAATTTTCCAAGAGTTTTAAAAAATTGATGGATCGGACATACATCCTCTGGGTTTCCCCCGATCGTACATTCATCATCCACAGTTCTCGTAAATATTTTCACACAATTTTGAAGTTTATTGAATTCTAATTCAGTTAAATTATTATGCTCATCAATCTGTTTTTTAAGTTTTTTAATTTCATCTTCATCTTTTGATCGTTTAATTTTAATCATATCACTTAACAAACGTGTTTCTAATTCTTTCAATCTTTGTTTCGGTAAACAACATATAAATTTATTAAAATTAATAGCTCCTACAGCGTAAGGAATAGGATGATCTGTTGAACAGTTAGGATCGGGAAAAGTTTCGAGATCCCAAATATATGTTGAACCATAGTCAATTTTTTTCTTTGTTATGATTTTATATGGACGCGTTGTTAGATTTTCATCAGTAACTGTTTTATATATGGGTTTGAAATTATTTTCAATTTCTCTAATAGCTTTTAATTTATGAAATTTATCAATTAAACAATAGTGACCAATTGTTGAACCTGCGTGAAAATAATTGTAATAAACATAATTATGAAACGTTTCAATTCCTCTAGGATTTAAATGACGATTGGCAGGACTATAATATTGAACACATTCTCCAAAATATTTATTGAATTGAGAAAATTTACAGTTTGACATTACTCCTGTTCTGGATGTGGCTTTCTCTTTATATAAAAAATTATTAAACATTTCTTTCATCATTTCTCCTTGTTGTTCATTAAAACCTCGTAAAACATTATAACATTTAATAAAACAAAAATCTTCAGAAGGAATATAACAATATTCACCGAAATATTCTTTGATTCTATATTTCATATTAATCCCTGCCCCTCTATGCGATCTTTGTACTAACTTCATTCCAAAATCTTCATATTTAATATTACCTGTAAAAATCCATTCGTTAGCATCGGATTTCTCATCCAGATTCGAAAACAATGTTTCAAATGATTTTTTATTATAGAAGGTTACGTAAAAATTTTGAATTATATTTTCCTGATCTTTAATAACTTTTCCAAGTAAATTAATAATTTTACCATTTGCTAAAAGTTTCCGCATATCATTTACTACATTAATAAAAGATACATTTTCATATTTAATTTCATTTGGATTAAATAAATTACATAAATCATCACCAAGTTCATCCTTAATTCTATCATCGAAAAAGATATCAGTAATAGGAGTTTCTAATATTTCTTTTGTTCCACTTTTCTGTTTTTTAGTATTACGTCTAATACTACGCCTAGTACGTTTCTGTTTTCTAATACGTTTACTACGTTTACTATGTTTAATTTGCGCATCAAACTCAGCAATTTGTTTCTTGATTAATTCATCAATCCTAGAGGTTTGTCCGAGAGACATTTCACGATTCATATTTTTTAAAAGAAAAAATGAATTTTTACATAGAACCTCGGTTCCGTTTTTGCATATACACAGGAATATGTAATTGATGTAATGTTTCTAATTCATGTGCTGTTAAATGTTCTTTCTTAACCAACCACCATAAATTATTATACGCCAAAAATACTCGGAAACTTCTTAAACAAAATGGAAAGTCTTTTGTTTTAACACACGGTTTAATACCATGTTTTGTTTTATAATCTGTAACGAGCGCTACGTATTTATGATGATAATAAAATCTAGCTTCTTTCTTCGAATTTACAGGATTTGTAGGATGACGATAATCTTTTAAAACTGGTACATGCTCTATCTTATAATCATTCAACATATTTTTTTTATTCTTATTAACAAAAAATTTATAAGAAAAAATTATTCGGCCACTCCGTTCGGTCACTCCGTTCGGTCACTCCGTTCGATCACTCCTCGAAAATATTTTCTATAACTCTTTCACTCCTCGAAAATATTTTCTATAACTCTTTCATGAATTTTTTTATCAATATTAATTGTGATAAATCCATAATCTTTTGACCAAGCATTGTTACACGATTGTTTAAATTCATCTTTATTTCTTACACATAAATCTCTTAACAAATCACTTAAGTTTCTTGCATTTATTTCAAATAGTATAAATATATTTGCATTCTTTCTAATAACACTTCCGTCTAATGAATACATACTTTGTGTTAAATAAAATACACTACAGTTATTATGTCTACCTCTTGTGAAATAATTTCTCTGAACTGACTGATTTCTATCATTAACACAATCATCAAAAATTACACAATGTTTCATTGTTTTATCTAGTTTACTAGGATCTTGCATATTACCACTATCATCTATTAATTGTATTTTTATATGCTTATTTTTATTAGATTCTACTAACTGATTATTTTTTGTTGCTTCTTCACACCACGAACTTATTTCTTCTTCATCTTCAGATTTTTCATATTCTTTGAATAATGAAGCAATTGCTGTTTTCTTAAGATTATTTTCAAATCCATATTTTAAAAATTGATAGACGGGTTGTTCTGCCGTTGTTGTATAAATTATAAGATTGTTATAATCCAAAAAATTTGGAGTCGTTAAAATTTTAAATAATAGATATGTTTTTCCACATCCTGATCTTCCACAAATAACTGACAAAACTTTATTAGATAAATTTGGATGATGATTAAATTTAAGTTTTTTTTTATTTAATGGAGGTAGTTCACTCATTTTTTAATAAAAAAATTTATTTTTATTTTTTTTATTTTTTGTTTCTAAAGAAGAAGAAAATTAAACTTCTCTAGCTTCGCGTGGGAGTTCATACCTCTCGAACGGGAGTTTATACCTCCCGAACCAAAAGATCTATCATAATCTCTTCACCTCCAAAATTTATTTCTTGTCCTTTTTCATCAGTGATTCTAATGTTAATGTTGTTAATAGTTTTTCTTGTAATAGGAAAATATATTAATGTTTGTGGAATTACATTTAATCTATAACCAATGGGTACAGTAAAAGCTGGAAAACTGAATATTAAATTTGATAATTTACCATTTATATATCCTCCTTCAATAATGTCACAATGTACAACAATTGAATTTATTTCAGTTATTTTTGGAATCTTCTCACCTAAATGATAACCTTGACTATAGGTTTGTTTATTAAATCCTAATAGCTTTGACAATGATCTATCATGATTAAAATCAACTTGATGATTTTCGTCTAAAGTAAGAGAAAATTTATTAACTGCCGGTTCAACTGCAAAATGTAATTGTTTCTTATCTTTAAATGATATACCTAAATGTCTCTTAATTTCATTTGATATTGTTTCAACTTCGTAAGAACCAGGAAGAAAAGTTAGTATTTTCCATGTTTTGCCTTTATCAGTAGAATATCTAAATTGATCATTCACATCTTTGATAACGTTTTGAATAGTGTTAAATGTAGAGAAACTAGTCAATGCAATTTGATAATTTTTATTTTGTTCCAAATGTAGAATGGGTTCTAAATTACAAGTGTGTGATGAAGTAGTTGTTATAATTTTTAACGTCGTACTAAATTTTGATGAACCCAAAATCTCTGTCAAATTTTCTAAATGATTATTAATTTTGTCGAAATCTGCTGAA
This sequence comes from Prostheceraeus crozeri, assembly GCA_907163375.1. Lineage (NCBI taxonomy): Eukaryota > Metazoa > Platyhelminthes > Polycladida > Euryleptidae > Prostheceraeus > Prostheceraeus crozeri. The sequence goes on from CAJQUW010013030.1 coordinate 29,829, forward strand.
CACATTTTTAAACTAAAAAAATTAAATAAATATTATAGATAAAAATCGTAGATAAAAATCATAGATAAAAATCATAGATAAAAATCATAGATAAAAATCATAGATAAAAATTAGAAACAACATATTTCAGCTACGGGCGAAGCCCTGGAGGACATCAGAGATGTCCGGTTACACTTTTATAATCCTTTTCATTTAGAATCTGCTTTTCTAACAGTCTTTTCAATATAGCATGAATTTCATTGAAACTAGAATTATGTCCTTCTTTTATTGCAGATATTAAAATATTTAATCTATTTAGTAATTCTTGTGGATCATCTGGTAAAAATATGGTTGTTTCAGTTTTCTGTTTTTCAGATAAACCTTTCCCTACTTTAACTCCCGTTGATAATAAATTTTCTAATTGTTTATAACGTCTAAGAGATTTTACTGCACCAACTCTGTCTAACATAGCTTTATATTTTATGAGATCTTCTACAGCATAATTATTTAAATCTGCTCCTCTTAAAAGATTAACAAAATTTCTATCTAAATTAAAAGGAGATTTATCTGGTGAAAAAATTATACCTCGAAAAGGTTGTGGAAATATTTCTTTTTGTCCGAGATAAAATCTAGGTATTGTTTTTCCATCTATAAATGAGATAGAATGTTCAAATTGCATAGATTTTGGTAATTTCTTATTAATGTTTGATTCTAGTAATCCATAGTCATCTAATACAGTTTTGTGCTCTGGATCTGTTATATCAATTTGTTTATCATTATTTGTACTTTCTTTTTCAAGAGTTTTAAATGGTTTCATAGTTTTCTCAAAATCAGTTTTTACTTGCTCGGTTTGCTGCATTTTTTCAAACATATCAGATTGAATACCAGCTTTTATCATTCTATGTTGAAGATGATTTTCTTTCATAATATTTCTTTGTTTTATTAACTCTTCTAATTGTTTTATTCTTTTAAAATTATCAGCTCTAATTTTATCCATTTTTAAAATATAATATTTGAATTTTGTGGTAACATTGGAATACAGCAAAAACATTTTACTGAACAAATTATTTTTTTATTGCTTTGTTGTTTGTAATCTTTTCGTTTAAAGTTTTCTCGTTTAAAGTTTTCACGTTTAAAATTTTCTCGTATTAAGTTTTGTTTAATAAAGTTTTGTCTAATAAAGTTTTTAGCTCTTCTAAAAAAATTTTATCATTTTCTTCATTAAAAATTTTATCATCAATAAAAGTTTTACCATCACTAGAAATTTTACCATCCTTTTTATTTTTATCATTAACTTTTTCTGTCTGTGATTGAAATGATATTTGATTTACTTCATTAGCTATTTGATCAAATTTTTCAATCTCATCTAACGTAATAACATTATCATCACATACTCTTTGAAAGTAGTAGTGTAGTTTATCATAGACTTCTTTAATATGTAAATGCTTAGTTTTTAATGATTTTCGTTTCTTAGTTATTAAAGATTTATCTAACATTGTAACAAGTGAAGTTGCAAAAACACCCGTACCTGTTAAAGCTGTAGCAACTACTGGAATTACTAAAACACCAGAAGATATAACAATTGTTAAAGCACCTAAACTTATTGTTAAGAATATGCCAATTCCTTGTGTTACATTCTTAACTTTAGTCCATCTCTTTCTTAATTTTTTATAATGCTCTAATCTTAATAATAATTGAGATTCCTTATCTTTCATATAGCGTACTCTATCTTTGTGTTTTTCAATGTTCATTTTTTCAATGTTAATCTTTTCAATGTCCATTAAAGTAGAACTACGTTCATATGATAACGAAGGATATATTCTTGCGGTTTCTTCCACTTTTGTTTCATCCACTTTTGTTTCTTCCATTTTTAAATGAATATTTAGAATAAATATTTTGAATAAATATTTTGAATACAATCTTCTGGTATATTGAGACTACGTGATATTTTGAGACAATTTAAATTTTCGTCTGCCTAAATTTTCAAAATTCTTAGACCACGTGATATTTTGAGACAACTTAAATTTTCGCCCTTCGGCCACGTGAAATTTGAAATCTACCTAAATTTTTGAAATTTTGATTTTTTTTGAAAATTTTGAAAACCCCCGCAAAAGTGTGACATCCGGCGCAAGCGAAGCGAAGCAAAGCGAAGCGAAGCGTCGCGCCGGATGTCACACTATAAACTACTGTCCGCAAGTATGTTTCTTTTGTCCCAGTAATGATGCCAGCTGGTCCAGTAATGGATGCAATCTCTCACATCTTAAGATACATAAATTCGTCTAGTCTAAACGTGGAATTTCTTTGAAAATGAGGGTCTTTCAATATTCAATTGTTGTAGAGACTCCATTATCATGATGGTAGACCTAATAGCAAAAAAGCAATTTGTATTTAGACGTGCGCTTTTCCACGAGGCATGATTATGGTGGTCGATGACCATCTGAAAGCTATCAGGCTCATGGGGTCACTCCAACAACTAAACGTGGAAGTTGTAATCACATTGAAATTCTATCTATGTATACAGTGCTTTAATTCTTTACATATGCGCAATAGTTTACCTGCACAAATTTACTCGGCCTGCGTAAAAATGCAAATTTGCCGCGTACGACCATTGAGAGGCAGTTTTTGAGATATATTGTACAATGCTTTAATCGCGTTGTTCTAATAACAATAGGGACTGTAGGAGTGGTTGTGAGTATACAATAATGTATTTGTTTCTTTTATACAATTGGTTTCAAATTTGCCATTTTTATGAAAATTATCATATCTAGAAAATTAATTGAGCTATTTATCGGTTCTTTTTTATGGTAAGATGAAGTGATGAATCAACAGCATTAAACCGTTCTAAAAAAGTGTGGGTTTCGGTTGCAGACCGAAAAGACAGTTAAAATGTCATCAATGTACTTTATGTAAAAACCGACATTGCTTCCTATAATGTCTAATGAGAATTCAACTACAGGAGGTTCAATGGAGGATCCCATGCTCATTCCTTCTTTTTGCGGGTAGTTTTTCATAGTGAAGCAGGTCTATTATTATCTGCTTGGATAAACAAATACGTGAAAGGTGTACTCCCTTCTAAAATCCTTTCATATTGATATCCCGACAAAGGCAATTTTAAAGTACTCATTTATTGAAAATTTTGTTTATGAAAATACGGTATTCTTATAGCGCACAATACAAAAGTTTCAAAGTGCTCAATGTACGCTCTCCTTACTTACTTCCCCGTTTTTCGTCCTTGTCCACGCTGAACGGGGGTCAGTTAGCGCAGTCCATACACAAAAATTGTTCAACCATTCTACATGAAGTCATTTCTTCATTCGCATTATTTTATGAATAATTGTAACAAATCACAACCACCTTCCTTGCATTGATTTTTCTTTCCTTTAAGTCCTGCATATATTGCATCATTATTATTGATCGTTGTCACGGTCACTGATGATGGAATCTTGTCTACTAAAACATGTCTGCGAATACATTATCTCCGATGAATTTTAATCAACTGGGATCGTCATATCCACCGGATGTTGTAAACTGTTATCTTGAAATATAAAAACGACACAATTTCAGTGACATAGCAGCTATGTGGGTGTAAAATGGTGCCATTTCCGTTACAGATTCTGTGAAGAAACAGCAGTTTCCAACGATAACTTCCAAGAATTTTGAGGAGATCTCCAGCAGGTATCTGCGTGGTACAAGGGACCGCAAAGGTAGGCGGCGACAACGAGAGTTTAGATGAATGAGGCGGAGGCCCAAGCGCAGTTAAGTCACAGTGATTTATGTGACTCGGACTAAGTGGACTCGGACTATTGAGTGATCTTCTCTGACTTTCACTTTCGTAGATGCGCTACGCGCGCCAGTAGCTTTTTTTATAGTTTCATTGATTACATCGCCTGATGAACCGTTGAATTTCAAGTTTTATTCAACATATTTTTATGAAAATGTTCATTGAGGCTATGAAGCTTTATGACAAATTTCATCGGAGATTAGTTCTTTATGCTTCCTGTTTAGATTGTATTCCGGGTATTATCACATCTGTACCCATGACTCAGAAAATGAAGAAATTCATCTTCATTAGTCATTTTCTTTTTAGTTGAAATTAATGAATTTTTAAGTCTTTTTGGGCACAAAAATTAATAAATTATGTCAAGATATATTTCGCCGATCTGACTTTATCAATTGAAATAGGAAGAAATCATATGAAAAAATTCAGGAAGTCAAATGCCAAATCATTCGAAATCTCTACAAAATTACAAACTGTCAATATCGATATCTAACAAATATACACATATACCACAGCTCATTGATTGTCGTAGTTCTGTCAGTACAACAACAATCAATGAACTTTGGTATATGTGTATATTTGGTAGATGTCGAGATTGACATTGATGGTTTGTAATTTTGTACAGAGATTTCAAATGATTTAGCATTTGATTTCCAAAATTTTTACTTAGGACTTCTTTCTATCTCAATTGATGAGACCAGATCGACGAAGTATATTTTGACATAATTTATTGATTTTTGTGCGCAGAAAGACTGAAGATTAATAATATTTCATTGATTTCAACTAAAAGGAAAATGATATCAGAATCTTTCTTTACCAGATCAATAAAAATTACCAAGAATTACTAATATTATAATTATTATCTGCCTTTCAGATTTTTCCAGGTTGCTTGATAATCATGATTTGTATCCAGATTAATTATCTTTCCTGTAATTGGAGGTGAGACATAGTCGTGAATTTACTATCATTACCGCGTAGCTGTTATTATTTTGCAATCTTAAACTGCAGCTTCTGTAAAAGAAGTCACGTCAATTTCATTTTGTCTTGTAATAAGTGGGAAATGTATTACTTAAAACTGTTGCTAAGACATTGCTTAAATGGCATTGATAATATGCTCGAACTTAATTTCAATTTCATATCAAGTCTCTAGCTCATTCAAAATTCAACGGTTCATCCGTAATTTTTTTACTCCCTACCACGCTTCAGTATTCTTTACCGGACAGTAATTCTAAGACTTGTTAAAATGAAATTTATTAAATAGATGGCTTTTAGTAGATGACGCCACTTCGAGAGGAGATTGAACACTCTTCACAACATTTGTGCTATTGTAAAGGTTTTTTATTCAAGTCTAATCAATCCTTTTCTGTTAGACATCATACGATATAGTTAGATGCAGTACTTAATGGAAATATTGAATAGCTCTCTTCTAACTACTTAATAACAAATAAAAATAATAACTGTAGCTTAGCAAGACTGTAGTAGCTAAACATTAAAATACTTACTAGTTGTCCGTCATATCCTATAGAAATGAATCGCTGTTTTTGGGTATAGTTAGTTAGTTCTTAGTAGCATTTTGAAATTTTCTGTCTGCTAGAGGTTGGATTTTTCAGATGGAGGATTGCCTTTGAAGAGCTAATTGATCCTTTTCTGCAAAAGCCTCCGAGTTTCTCCGATGCAGCACTGATGGCAATGTCAATTTATTTATGCTAATACAAGAAAAGATGGTCAACTGCAGTCATGCTCATAGCTATTTCTTTCATTTTTAAGTGATTATGTTGGTTGTTGGAAAACTAGGTCATCAGATATTTCTAATAAGTGCTGTATATACACATAAATAATTTATTCTAGAATCTCTGTGTCTGATGTCCAAATAAAATTCAGCGTGTTCATTTTGACAAGTATCATATCATGTAATTCTGTATCAGATTTTAATACTTGTGTGATTATGCGATTGTTTCAGTCCCCTTTTTATGATGAGAACATACACATTTGAACTTCAGAATTGTATTTCATCTCCCAAACAGCACAACTATCCGCTTCGTAAGTTTAACCGATTAAATCAGGAAGGGAGTTATTGCAGTCAGCTTGATTATCCCATGAAGTGCGACACAGGTGCGTCAATCTTGCGATTTTCTTTTCTGCAGTACCGCATTAGTTCCATTCCCGATTATCTATCTGGGCCACAGCAACAATGCCGTGACACTAGTTATGGCGATACATATAATAGCTACGCTATTGATGTACACATCCCCCGCCATATTTTGAGCCAGAGAAACGGGGATGTGTACATTAGCAGCGCAGCTATTAATGTATCGCCATAACTAGTGTCACGGCATTGTTGCTGTGGCCCAGATAGATAATCGGGAATGGAACAAATGCGGTATTGCAGAAAAGCAAATCGCAAGATTGACGCACCCGTGTCGGCACTTCATGGGTAGCACCTCATTTCGGCGTTGGCTCGGTGTGGAGCCGCTGCGTGCACGTTAAATGCATGCGCGCTGACGATGGGTATTTTGTGGCAACATTGGGCAACTTTTGCAGGGCCAACGTCGTTTACACGCCGGTGCATATGGGCTTACGTGGGATTAACTAGTCTAAAACGGCCATTTCCTGATGTTGGCCGGCACCTGCTGCCATTCGGGTAGCCCACGGGGCCATTGTGCAAAACGGTATCTTCCCATGTTGGGGCCGACTGGGCTGTGCTACTTGGGAATTGATGAAATTGATATTTAACGACACATTATTGAGGAAATACAAAAACATTCTGCATTAGATTTGCGAGTGTGAACAAATGTGATATAATCAGGTTCTTAGATCAGCAAGTTTCATCCGACGAGAACAATTCGTTATGAATTGAAGTGCTTGCTATTTTAGAGCAATTTCCGAATAATTGCATGATGAGTTTTGGTCGATCAGCGCTTTAGAATATTGAGACAATCTAAGAAGTAATCTAAGCAGCAGATCTGGCAGTGGATTTCTAGAAATAATTTGTTCAGTCACGATTTTCCACATCCCTAATCAAAAATGAGCTAAGAATTTGTTCATCACATCAGTTTTCAAAAATTCCTCTCGGATCAGGGTAAAATTTTACTTACATACTAATCCAAAAATCCACTGAGAGATTAACTGATGCCTTCATGATCATATTCACGATTTTGTTCACACCAAACAACCAAGGATTCCTATTCTAAGAACAATTCCAGAATTCGTTCACCACATTTGGACTCCCTCACATCCGAACAAGACTCATTACTAGCATAAGCATAGAAAAAATCAATGACATTATCATATTTTCACTTACGGACAGTTCCATGTGGTGAACAAATTCTGTAATTGTTCTTAGAATAAGAATGCGTGGTTATTTGGTGTGAACAAAGTGTTGTTTGGCGTCAGGAAGTGTCAGTAAGTGAAAATATGACAGTGTCGTTGATTTCTTCTATGTTTATGCTAGTGATGAGTCTTGTAGGGCTACGAGGGAGTCCAAATGTGACGAATAAAATCTAGAATTTTTCCTACAATAGGAATCCTTGGTTGTTTGGTGTCAACAAAATCGTGAATATGATCAGGAAGGCATCAACTAATCTCTCAGTGGATTTTTAGATTAATATGTAAGTAAAATTTTACTCTGATCCGAGAGGAATTTTTGATTCGGGATGTGGAAAATCGTGACAACAAATTATTTCCAAAATTCTACTGCTAATATAAGCTAAATAATCAATCTCATAATTGATTGATTGCGGTACTAAATTTATTCACTTGACCGGTCGAGCCACTAAGACTTAGGAAACAGTGTAGTTTGCCAGAAGTAAATTAGTGGTTGGAAATTTGTTGCTTCACTGATCATTTTATGTCTGCCCTCGTCTGTCCTCCTGTCATCACTCATCATTGATTGAGTTGCAAAAATCTTGTCGATGCCCTTATTGGACGCTAGCGTCAGCAACTGCGGCGTGAAGAATTGCTATTGTTCGTGAACAGATGCAGACAGGCGGCCGCGACTGCAGATTAGAGATTCGACATCTTACCTCAACCGAGAGAAACGCTGACTAACCAAATGACTGAGTGTGAGAATAAGACAAATTTGAAGTTTACCAGTGACAGGCAAAAAAGTTTTACAATGAAAATCAGGCAAAACTGTTCATTGAGTAAAGCTGTACCAAAATTCTGTCGAAATTCGAAAAATATATCATCTGAAAGCTTGACACGAGCTTGATTCAATGGCGATAATCTTAATTTTCTGCATTCCGTAGTTTCGTCTGTAGGTTTCGGTTAATTAATTGACCAAGTATTCATACTTTTAAGTCTGCTGAACACAACTAAGCAAATATAGCCTAAATGTTCTGCTAATTTGAAGTATTAAACGCAACATTTCACATGATGTAGACCTTTTTGAAATTGAGCATCTTCATCATTGAAAAATAGCGTCAGATGTTCTTTTAGTTGCAATTTTTTGGTAAAACTTATTGGCACTGCATCTCTTTGTACATTCAACGAATCTCAAAATCTCTAAATCATGATGAAGCTGAATGATAGCTCACACTGTCAATCAGTTTTCATTGAAAAATTCTGTCGTCTTTGTAAGAACTGTAGATTCCTCTTACAGTCTTTATCAAAATCCTGCATCAAAGAAAAATTTTTAATTTTCTTTCGTGATGCCTACTGACCACAACTGACCACTTAAGAAAGTAAAATCTGTTTAAAAATAGTCTATGAAACATGAAACTTCAAATTGTATATCGTTTATCAAAATTGAGCGAGGACTTCCAAACGAAAGTTACATTTGAAATGGGTTAGCATTTTTGTGCAATATGAAACGGTACTGTGTTTTTCTTAATGATGATGCTTGCCCTAAAACGCAGGTTGATGGGGTCTATGATTATATTCAGTATTATTTTTTTCAGTGTATTTTGTATATCAGTTTGACAGTATTTTTGACAGTATTGCTATCATTTTAAATAGCTTTCCCTCTTCACCGGCGGCGTATCATTCACTTGGCAATGCTATTTTGTAAAATATATCTAATGCTTCGTGACACTGATTTCCCCTAGATTGACATCTAAATCTTCACAACTTATCATTTCGAATTTTTGTGAATTGCATATAGAACTTAATGTGAGCATTGACACTGCGTATCTCTTGAAAAAACCCGACTGACGAAATATAAAGAAATATTAAGTCATTCTCCGTCTTCCTTTTTTATTGTGTGAATTGTATTCACTCGCTCATTTTCAGATACAATTCATTGCCTTAAAATAACGTTGCTTGCTGTTCGAACTTCTGTCAATTATCTCTATTACTTGAACTACGACGAGAGTTTCAGCTTTTTTTCAGATTTTGTAAAAAGTGCTGGATTCCCATGTCACATGATCGCTTGCAATTGTTTGCTGCATGATGTGCGGGGATTAGATTCAATCCAATTTCGTGTTGGACATTATCGGCATCTGCAGCAACAATTCAAGTGAGCAGAGGAAACCAACGGAGTATGTATGGGACATTGATGGTCCACAAGTGGCCCAACCAGTGGTGGAGAGTGGACCTCATATCATGGGCAATTCCAAGTGAAATGGGACATGGAACGGAAAATCAATAGATCATTAATGCATTTCTTTTAGTGTTCTCCATAACAAAATTATCTGAATTTTTAATTTTTGTGGTCAATTATTGCATGGAATGATCAGAAACCGTTCTGTTTTTTGATTTTATGATGATCCTCGAAAATGTCAATGGTCGGATATACAGTCCGTTTCCTAAATCGTTGCACACCATGAAAAGTTCTCAACCATTTTGAGGGAACCCGTTGAAAACGATAAGTTTTTCACGATAAGCTCTTTATCGAGTACTTTCGGTCACTGCACGCGACTATCGTCAGGGAATTCCTGACGATGGTCGCGTGCAGTGACCGAAAGTACTCGATAAAGAGCTTATCGTGAAAAACTCATCGTTTTCAACGGGTTCCCTCAAAATGGTTGATAACAGTCAGATCCCGTTATTTCATGCAATGAAAAGTTCTTCTATCTTTTACTTATTCCTATACAATTTGATCTTGAGCTCATCATAAATCATAACTGATTGACTGCTAAATCTATACACTTGACCGGTCGAGACAGTAGGCTCAGGAAGCAGTGTGGTTTGCCTAATTAGATGAAGTAATTGGAAGTTTGTTGCCTCATAGCTTATCATTTCATGTCGGCACTCGTTTGTCCTCCTGTCATCATTGATTGAGTTTTAAAATCTTGTTGATCCCCTATTCGGTCGGACGCAGGCGTCAGCAATAGGGATTCCAATCCCGGGATCCTGGGATCCCGAAATCCCGGGATTGGAGTGTCAAAATTCCGGGATTGAGAAATTTACGTTATAGCTGCATTCCATTGAAAGTACGACAAATTGGCGAAGATAAAACTACCAGAAATCCACACGATATTAGGCTCTTCATACTTCAATAAAATTATGATCGTCAACGCTGTGTTTTCAATAATCCATTGATGAGGCTTTTTGAAAACAAGTTAAGACTTTAATTTGAACTTGTCATTTGTCAAAGCAAACAATATTTGAAAGCATGACCAATTTGAAGATGAGTATTTGCGATACAGGCCTATACACAATGCTGGGATTAGGAATCGAGCTAATCCTCGGGATTGTGATCTTTAGGAGGTAAATTTCTCATTAGCCCACAGTTTATTTTACATATTAGCCTCTGGTTAACTCAATAACGAGATTAATCTGTTGAGGAAGAATTATTCTCATTTGACCATAGTTGTTATTCAGCTTAGCTTACGGTAAAAAGCATGTAAAATATTCTTCAATCGTACAATCCCGAGCTAGGGATTTTGGAATCTCAATGTGCTCGTGAAATGCGTTGAGGAAATAGTTGTGATTTTAATTATCTTGCCATTTTACTTGTATATAGATACAGCTGATGTGCTTATATTTTGTGAATCTCGATCCCGGGTCAGAGCTCGTAATCCCGAATCCCGAAATCAAGAAAAGTCGGGACACACTTTGTAGGCACAATCTCGGGTCTTCACTCTGCCAATCCCGAATCTCAAGAAATCGCAGATTGAAAGTGCAAAAATCAGGAATTCGCAACTGTTCACTGTTACTCTCAACGTTCCCTCTATCAATTTGTGCATAAAGCTCAATAAACTTTAAGTTGACTTGTCAATTGCGATAAAGGCATACTGCAAGTAAACCGACTTTTGGAAATTCCCTCTCTCTGCTATTCCCACATCCCGGCATAATTATTGGCATGCACATGTGGTTTGTCATAGCATTGCTACTATTCTACTCAATCCCAGAATCCCGTGACCGAGATTTTCCGGGATTGTGGAATCTCTACCCTACCCTGTAGGAACGAATCTGGCGAAAAGCTGGCAGATAATCAGCTACATATTATCATGCAATAGTTCAGTAATAATTTTTAGCATATTCGCTGGCGAAGTTCGCCGGCGACAATTCTCGAATTCGCGCTCTGTATGCCACCTTTTTGACTTTCTTATTTTCTTCAGTAATCCGCCTCTACAGCCGGGCTCTATTTTCACCCTAACCTCCTCACCATCACCCACATGTGGCTAATCTATCTAAGAAAAAAGTGCAGACTATCATTCTTTGATAATGATAAGAATATAGAGAATCCGCTTATATCAATTTTCATAGCATCTCTTGACATTGTATAATTTACAACAATGACAAATATTTGAATAATATAATAGTATTTACTGCGACATTTATGGAAGATAAATACTTTTTTAGTTTTAGCCTTCGTGAATTAAAAAAGATCCATTTTTATCAGATCAGACTGAGTATACAATATATTTTCATGTAAAGTACGAACATTACTACTTACCACTAATTAGTTGCTACAATATCCACGATTTCACCGGTTGGCAAAAAATCAGCTCGCATTAGTAAACAAATATCTACCAACTAATTATAGCAACTTTTTCGCCACCTGTCGTTTTTAATTTTACACATGTTTTTGGATAGATGATGACCATTTTCACATGCGGAGATAGTCTTTACGCGAAAATGAACCTTTAAAAAATTATCCACAAAATCGCTACCTCGCCAGATAATCTGTTGAGCAAGATGCGTTCCCACAGGGTATACATACACGTATGACAAGAAAGCACAAAGGGCGCAAGTATATAATCATATATACAAATATGCTGACACAACTGTAATATGTTGGCTACAATTCTTAATAAGCAATTCAAAGAAAGATATTGAAAACTTTTCGAAAATCGATTCGGTTTCCCCTATCGAAGCAGTAAAATATCTATAAAAATACTACCAAAAGAGCAACTGAATTGTCAGACTAATCCTGGGATTTCGCGACTTGCACAAACCCAAGGAATCCGGCATTTCAGTCCCTATCTGTATCACATGCTATCAACATGTAGGCCTATCTATGTTTTGTAATGGGATATTTACGATCTTCTTCAATCCCGGAATTGAGATTTTCCGGGATTTTGGAATCCCTAGTCAGCAACTACGGCGTGAAGAATTGCTATTGCTTGTGAACAGGTACAGCCGAGGCAGACAGGCGGCCCCGTCTGCAGAATACAGATTCGAATTCTTCTGCTGACTTGAACCGGTGGAAGTGATTAGGGATTCCAAAATCCCGGAAAATCTCAATCCCGGGATTAGTCCTGGGATTGAGTAGAATCGCAAATATCTTATTACAAAGCATAGATATATGGTAATAGCATGAGACACCGGTACAGATTGCAATCCCGGGATTCCGTGGGTTGGTGTAAATCCTGAAATGCAGAATCAATATTTTAATTTTATTGATGTTTTGGCAGTAATTTATACATGTTTTACTGCTTCACTTGTGGAAACCGAATAGATTTTCGAATTCTTTCCAATATATTTCTTTGAATTACTAATTCAATATTCAAATACTAATTCAATACAGCTGTGTCAGTATGTGTGATGATTACATACTCACGCCCTTCATGTCATCCTTCATGTACAGGACAGAGATTCCACAAGGCGAAAAATCTTGTTCACAGGATTCCGGGATTGAGTAAAATAGTAAATATGTCATGGCAAAGCACATGTGTATGTTAATAATGTGGGATATGTGGATAGCAGAGATTCGGAATTGCCAAAAATCGGTTTATTTACAATATCTCAATTGACAAGCTGACTCAAAGTTTCTTCGCTTTATGCAGATTGATAACGACAACGTTGAGAGTAACAAGAAACAGTTGCGAATTCCTGAATTTTGTACTTTCGCTCTGCAATTTCCTGAGATTCGGGATTGGGAAGTCAAAACTCGGGATTAGGGTGTGTATACAAAAACAATTTTTCTTGATCGGGATTACAAGCTCTGACCCGGAATCGAGATTAACAAAATATAGACATGCCAACTGTAGAGCTAAAAGTAAAATGGTGAGATAATCAAAATCACAACTATTTCCTCAATGCATTGCACTGGCACATTGAGATTCCAAGATCCCAAGCTCGGGATTGCGCGATTAAAAAATCTTTATATACCTTTCACCGTTAGCTAAGCTAATGCTGTGAATAGCAACTGTGGTCAAATGAGAATGATTCTTCCTTAAAAAAGCAATCCCGAGATTGAATTAACCAGAGGCTAATGACCATTACCATAGGCTGTGGTTCAGAGAACAATTTGCCTCCTAAAGATCCCAATCCCAAGGGTTAGCTCGATTCCTAGCCCTAATGGTGTAGGCCTATTTCGAATGCTCATCTTCAATTTGGTCATGCTTCCAAATACTGTTAGCTTTGGCAAACAGAAGCTATCTATCGTGGATGGGTTTCTGGTAGTTTTATCTTCGACAATTTGTCATACTTTGGACGGAATACAGCTATATTGCAAATTTCTCAATCCCGGGATTTTGAGCCTCCTATCCCGGAATTGGAATCTGATTACAAATTGGAAGTTTGCCAGTGAACGGATGGGCCGATCGCAATAAAACTTACATATTCTTGGAGCTCATAACACAAGCATCCTTTATCCTTTTAAACCCAAACTCGAAAACGCCATGGTTAATGCAACAAAAGTTATTAAGCAGTGTTAACGGCAGTTAGCCGTTAAAAACATTGTTAACGAAAAATCAAGCAAAAGTGATAATTAAGTAAAACTGCACCAAATGTTGTGGAAATTCGAAAAAAACATATATCATCTGAAAGCTGAACACGAACCTGATCCAATGGTTATACTTTCAATTTTCTTCATTCCGTAGTTTTGTCTCAGTGAATGAATTCGCTAAAAATTCATACTTCTACGTCTGCTGACCACAACTGCTGACCAAGCACAACCTAAATGCTCTGTCAATTTAAAGTACTAACATATTCATTCAAATGACACGAAGTTTTTTGAAATTGAGTATCTTCATCATTGAAAAATCGCGTCAGATGTGCTTTTAGTAGCCATTTTTTGGCATAACTTATTGGTACTGTAGCTCTTTGCACATAAAACGAATTTTCTATATACCTGGCTGATTAGGAGTTAACCATGTGTGATACTACTGTCTATACATATCAGTAGTATCACACAGGAAAAACTTTTTTGGCTCTTAAGTTTTGGCCGGAAGCGGGCCGCTAAAACCGCGGCGACTAAGTCCTCTAGCGGCTAGGTGAATGAATTTCGTGAGCGGGCCGGTAGTTTTTTCCCACCGGGTTTTGAGCATTCCAATTGCCGCCAAATTTTCCATGCGTTGATGAACATCTGAAGTATAATAGCAGAGTCCATGCAGCACCATACATGAACGACCATATTGGAAGATATATACATACACTAGGTGACATGCCACGCGTGATTCACACGTAATTACGGAACACCGCAAAACATCCGTGGTTAAGGACATTCTATTCTTCTACCCGCGTACATACACGCTGCACTAAGAGTCAGAAATCACTTGATCTGATGCTGTAAAAACGTGGGGAATGTTTATGAATACGCGCGGGCGAGCGTTTATTTTTTGCGCGTCGTCTACGGTTGTCTCCGTTGCCGCTTGAAACACGGATGAACCCCTACGCATGTTCTGTCTTCCCTGAGCATGAAATTGAGGTCCTATCACATTGTTTAGCCTCTGATACATGCAGACACATGAGACGCAAAAACAGGACTGCCAACTATACTAACTTATATAACAGCTGTTGCAACAATGTCCCGCATTGCCATGGATGTTTAGGATCATGTGTAATTCCGCGTGATTGAGCGTGGCATGTCACCTAGTGAATGCTCAAAAATGTGTTTGCAGAATTGACAACTCAGCTTTATTACTTTTTTGAAATATCAAAAAATTGTCTCATCTGAACATATAAGGAACCTGGAGGGTTAGGAATGCTGATGCTCCGACCATCTGCAACTGCAGATTGGCGACTTCTAGATCGGAAAGGATGGTCAGTTGAATTTCAGTCAATGCTTATAGGTATGCATGATTCTGTACTGGACAGCTGAAAGCAGATTTTCATTCATATCTTACTTTGCAAAGAGGCCTTCTTTAGAGTAGACAATTGATATTTGTATTTTCCTTAGGCTACAGGCATCTCAAGAATTAGGTTGCCCTAATTATTAGATTTGATTGCACAATATATCTTCGTTTCTGTCAAATTGTTTCAGAGCATGTGCCCAGCATTTCCACATTGATATAATCAATTGCAGTAGCCTATTGCTATGCAATAGTTCAATTACGTTTGTCTATCAAACTAAATTCTGCTACATATAAAAAAAGTACACATGACTTCAAATTATGTAAGGATACACAATTGACATTTCATTTTTTGTCCAGTAGTTTGCAAAATTCTATTTTCAGTCTTATGATCATGCACTTGCAATTTCATCCAAGTTGCATCCGAGCATTTGGCATTTGTATAGACTGTAAACTCGTGAGAGGCCTATTTGGAAACTAAAGACATACCTATGTGATGAGCAAAAGAATATCCATGATAACTTCTTCCCGGGTTGAAAAAACCGAGATAATTTATCTAATATTAGATAAGCCCATGATGAAAGTTAACCAAGCATTTGATTGTTTTTTGTCTAAAATCTATCAAAAAATCTATCAGATTTATCAAAATAATCAGATGTTTCTCATTTCTATCAAAATCTTGTCAAACTAGTCACTACATGTGTCAAATATTTATGAAATTAATACTGGTGACTCTCATTTTTTTCTAAGTTATCAGATTAGTGATTATATGCTTATTAGACATTTAGCCAAACTATCAAACAAATTACGCACTTTTCAACCTTACCACTTCCAATTCACATTATAAAACTACTAATTGCAGTTTAAAGTAGTTTTATTCGTTTACCATTTCTGAACACTGCTAGCATTTAACATTTAAATGGACAATACAAAAAGACATTGTTGTTCAACGTCATACTGCCACGAAATGTTCCAAGGATTAGCAGTTCACTATAACATCACTGCAAAACCATAACATTCGGAGACAGTGACAAAAATGTGCAAGAAATTAATTCTCAAGCAACTCACCTCTTATAAACAGTGCAGGCCTACAGAGTAATCAAAAGTTTCTCCTTTGCCATATGGTCGGACTCATTGAATTGACTTGGTTAAATCCATTCGTATTTTCAGCATTGATTCCTAGGATAACGATTCATGTCTGAAATACAAAATAAAGATATTGATTTGTATGCAAATAAAACATAAGTTTGCAAAGCATCTTTCGAAGGCATAATTTGTGAATATTCATAGCATTCTTGTAAAAAAAGCAACATTTGACATCACATCATTAAAAGATTTACATGTTCTATAGGCAATTTCAGATAGTCCTCGGCCTTGACACTGAAACAGATTTTTGAACACATGATAGGACTAATCATCATAAACAAATATGGATTTGCACTCAATTTACATAAAGACTTACATGGCACAATCCACATGCCAGCGGCTGATTCAAAATACATTCAATTTGACAATTTGTAGGAAATATATGCAAATGGGTGCACACATAATTACTGCATGCACTGTAATATCTTATCTAATCTAAGCTACTATCTTTACAATTCTATGCTGTATTAATCAGTATACACATTAGCATGCACAATATAAAGGGTACATGGGTTCTCGGCTAAAAACACAGCGTACACGCATAAGAAAACTGAGTGTGTATTCAAACCATGAACATATTCAAACAAAGTTAAAGAATAGAAATATGTCCAATCTCATAGAGTGAGATATTACATGCACAACAAAAAATGCATGTCAAAAAATTATTAAGAATGCAACTGTTTTTAGTACATGCGTTCTTCGCAGTAGTCTCAGTAATGAAAATTTAATTATAATTATACCTGCGACTACCGATCAATGTCATTTGCCACAAAATATCCAAGATTACAAAACATTCGGAAGCTCTGACGGATTGGTCGCTTTGAAAATTAAACGACTTACCTTTATAACCAGAATGACACGTGAGGTCGATTTGGTCAGCCAACTAATGCAGCTGGCTTGAGCATTATTTTTTAATCAGGGATAGGGGACCTTTTGGATTCTTGCAACCCCATCTAAAAAAAGCAAGTATCCACCTAATATTCGTCTCAAGGATGCTATATAAACAAAGTGCAGTGACGCTGCTTTCTGAATTATTTTGAGTCATGACCGCAGAATATACTCATTAAAATTCGATTCAGTGGTTGAGAAAATAGGTTCACTTCAAGACCTCATGTGATGGTTCATTTTACAATATATTATAATATCATGTTTTTCAATTTCATTGATTCATGATTTTAGCATGACAATTAAAGAAATGAATGTATCTCACTCACTAATTGCCTATTTATATTGTTACCCTCTATCAATAGGCCTACTTAATTTCCTTACCTGATACTACCTGAAACCTTGATGCTGTAAACCCAGTACGCACTACATCCACTGGATGAACAAGGAGTAAAACATAAGCTGTTTTTCAATTCCTACCCAGACTAAAACAGCCGTGTTACATTCTCCGATATCTCTTTCCGAATGAAACCCGGGTCAGAGTGAGAAAAAGAAATGGAACCCGGGTTCCATTTGAGGCCTCAATTGAAGAACTGTATAAAAATGATCACCCTGAAAACGATGCGACGCTTGAACTTTCTTACTGAATTTCAGAAAAATATTCATTGTTTTTAAATCAAAAAATTTAGCACCGGTAAGTCTTGAAAAAATGCTCGACATTTTTCAATCTCAAGCACATTATTTCAAAAGGAGACCATGAAGGTGTACGCTAGTAGTAATCCCATCCCAGGCGCAAGCACGGTGCGGTGCAGTGATGAGTCATCATGCTGACTCAGCCCCCCCTCTGGAAGGAAGGTGAGGGAGTTCGCCAAGGATGTGTTGGGAGGAATGGGTCCGAGAGGAGAAAACTGTTCCCTACCCCCCCCCTCTGGAAGGAAGGAAGGAAGGAGTTTTCCGGTAAGGGGTAGGAAGGAAGGTGATAGGAATGTGGGAGGGATAGAGTGAGGAAAGGGTGGGTGTTGGTGGTGTTTGGGATGAGAAAAGTCGGAAATCGTCATGAAGGAGGGTTTGGATGTGAAATGGGAGTTTAGATTTGGAATCTACGTGAAATTTTGGGTGGGGAAGGAAGGCAGGGAGGAGCAGCAAGGGCTGGAATCTCTGAAAGCGTCAGAGTTGGGAAAGTCAGGTTTTGGATGTTTTGGGATGAGAAAGTCCATTTTTCGACATGAAGGAGACCTCGGATGGGAAAACGGAGTGCAAATTCGGAATTTTTGGCCAATTTTGGGTTAGGAAGGATGTTTCCAGCGACATCGGAGAGAAAAAGTGCTGACCCCCCCCCCCTCCTGTCAGACTTCCAACTATGGTTGTAGGGATCGTAGAAAGTCGTGCAATAGCTCATTTGAAAGCTAAGAATGAGACAAATTCAGTGGAAGACACGGCTTGTTCCTATATGCCTTCGTTTAGATGTGAGACGTCATTGAAAATTTGGGACATTGTCGAAAAAACGACAGAGTTAGAATTTCTACGAAAATCGCTCTCACGGGTAAACCAAGCCTCGGACGCGAAAACAGAGACCAGATTTGGAATCAGCGTGCCATTCTACATCTAGAGGATGAGTTTCAAGTCAATCGGAGAGAAAAAGTTGAAAAGTTGGTTCTCCACAAGAATTTTTCCTGAAAATGTTAAATTGTGACCACCTTTGGTGGTTAATAGCGGAGGATTGGAAGTGAATGAAGACCTCGGGCTTCTTTTAGGGGCAAGACGGCACTTTGTTCTCTAGGATCCTATCTTTTCAGATGCGTGGAAGGCTTCGTTTCTAAATGAGAGCCTGTTTTTCCAAGATTTTGGAGCTTTTGAAAAAACGACGGAGTTTTTTCAGCTCGGCTCCTGGTCATCGGAGAGGGTCGAGGGATGGCTTAAATGAAAGGGGAGAGCGAGAAAACATGGCACTCAAAATTTGGAGTCAATCGGAGCACTAGAACCGGAGATAGACGGGTTTAAAGTTTTTGGATGATGGATATTGCGTCATCAGCTGATCGCCACAAACTATATAAGTCGAAACTCTGCTTGTGGAAATCAGTTCTCCTCCCGACCGGGTTGGGGTAGGTGAACTTCGGAGCTCTGTTGATAGCATTGGAAATCTGAAAAACCACGTTTCTGTGAAAAACCGACTTAGAAAATTTCATTGCTGACTTAGAGGTTCGCCCGGAGATGGCCTTCGTCTCCAGGCCATAAAAGACTCCAAAACTTTAGAGGCTTGTAACTTTGCTTCTACAAGTCCGTTTGACTTGATTCAAAAAATGTTTGGTCGCTATTGACCTACCCTAAGTGATAGACTACTTATAAAATTTCATAAATAGTGCTAAAAAGTTGAAAAATTTAAATTCACTAGTTTTGGAGGTTTTCTGGGGTTTTCGACCCTGCTGAAGTCAACTAAAGGATTCTTTTAATGATGTCTGAGCCAGTCTTCTCATGAACCAAGCAGCTTTTCACTGAAAGCGAGCAAGACACGGAGAGTTTTGCTGTAATATTCCACTGACAGGGTGTTCCTTCGGGACGGCGGATGATGCCGTAGTGACACGTGTGGCAAGGGAGTGTGTCATACTTTAGACCGAAACCGCTGGGGCGACTCATGTTGGGCATTTGTCACAGTTCTCAACGTAGCACTTTGAACGCCAATCGGTTGAGTCTTAGCTATCTTGTCATGGGTGGCATCTAAACATCTCCATTGCAAAACGCTGGTGAATCACGGCTTGCTATCAAGCTGATCAAAGCAACGACTTGGGATGTTTCCTCTTACCAACTTCACCGGTTTTCATGTCTGGCGATCAAGTCATGGACGGTGAAAGTCACGGAGATTTTCGGTGTCATACTTCCTGCTGGTGGGCGTTCTTTCGAAACAACGGTGAAGTCCGTAGCGATGAGTACTGCACGGGACGTGGGCAATGGTAATCCTTGTGAAACCTCTCTGCGTCATGTTTCCAAGTGGTTGCCTTTCGTCTCAACGTTGTACTCTGACCGCCAGGGCGACATCTAGCTATCTGCCACAGGTTACCTCATAAAATCTCCATTGCACTTGTCTCCCGACAGTTGGCCAACCATGGGAGAATGAACCATGCGTTCTGCTCACCTCTATCACCGAGGCTAAATGATGAAGGGATGAAACGGGAGGCCACCCTTGCACCACATGCAACCACACGCTCATTTCTCTCTTCGCTAGTGAACAAGCTCTTGTAAATGTAGTCAGAAACTTTATCATGTCGCACAAAAGTTTTACTGCAACACAGGTTGATGTATAGTTAGAAAGTTTGATCATGACGTTTTATGAAACACACATGTCATAAAATGTAAGCGCTAGTGTAGTCAAATAATTTTACCGCGACGTACGTTTGTGAAAGCAAAGTTTGATCATTGAAGTTTTATTCGTAAGTCTAGTCAGAAAGTGTATCATGGTTTGCAAAGTTAGTGTAGTCAAATAGTTTTACTGCAACACAGGTTGATGTATAGTTAGAAAGTTTGATCATGACGTTTTATGAAACACAAATGTCATAAAATGTTGGCGTTGGTGTAGTCAAATAGTTTTACGAAAAGTTTGTACATTGAAGTTTTATGACTGGCCGAACTCACCACAGCACTAGAAAGTTCTATCGAAAAGGTTTTACTGCACAGTGTAGATTGTCTTGTAACTTACTTTCACAGTGTTAGAAAGTTTTATTGGAGACAGTTGCCAAATGTTCCCCTATTAGAAAATTCAAAGCTTCATCAGGTTTACTAAAAGCAGTTTTCTACTGCAGTGAGACTGAGAGTTTAGAATGTTACATGAAAACAGTGTTCACCACAGCACTAGAAAGTTTTACTGCACTGTGTAGATTGTTTTACAGCGTTAAAAGGTCTTATAGTAAGCGTTGAATGTCTTATGAAACCGGGTAAAGTCTTGTCAAAAACGTTGAGTGTGTGAGAGCTAGTTCCATGACATTGAATCGCGTGGGTCGTAAAAGACCATAATCCAAGGGTAGGCTCATCTACGGTTGGATTTAGGGTTTTATATCACATGCGTTAACCATTCGTGTAGAATACGTGAAGCACAAGCTCGCTTAAACGTTTAAACGCAAACGTTGAAATAAGTTTTGTAAGAAGTCTTTGACAGGCTGTTGTGAAACTTAGCGAACGTTGAAAAAATTTTATAAAATGTTTCTGCAGTCACACTCGTTAGCGTACCAGCTTTACTAAATGTGTTGTTTGCCTTTATCAAATTGAATGCGTGTGTAGACTGTTTTGTAAATGAAGACAGTGTTTTCGCACTCTGCATCGACAGCATACAAGTATACACATAACAACCTGTAACGTTGTTAGTCGAATGCATATGAGATAGGGAACACTCAAAACATGTGTGAGATAAAAATCAACGTGCTAGATGAAGTGAAACACAAAAGTGTCACAACTATTTTACGGGAAATAAAGGAGAACTGTGACAACGTTTACACTCATCATAGACAGATGAACATATAGTCTAACTTTCTGACATTCAAATGAAATTCGTAAGCATGAACCGTGGTGTAAGAAACTTTATGACAACAACTTTATGTTGGTAAAACTTTCATAGATTGCAGTCGTGTTTAAAGTTTAGAAACCTGTAGAAACGCATAAGTCTGAGATGCAGTTCAACGACTCGACCATTGAGCTCACAAAATGAACACGCTCATTAGTAGGAAACAGCAAAGCATGCAACGTCATTGAGTGATCAAGACTGAGTGACATAACGGAATTATTTCATGAGTATGAAACAGCGAACATTAGGACTGACCATGAGTATTAAAGGCTAGAATCAAAGTTTGCTTTTCATGAGCTTGACAAATGAAACCGTGTCTCATTTCTAAACGAATCGTACATTGATAATAGAATCAACATTGAAACCTGCATCAAGGGATTTTCTGTGCGAATGCAGACGATGTAAAAATGACATACGGATTGACATTTAACATTGCTTGCAATATTCAACACGCTGCCATTCAAAACGTTTATCATAAAACCTATCAGTGAAACAGATGTTCCCCTCCTGCGCACACAAAGAATCACGAGTGCACTCTGTCGCCTGTCTGTCGCGCTAGCCACTCAGCAGATAGAGTAGAACACAAAGATGTACGCTCTCTCTCTGGCACCCGTCTGTCACATTAAACAGAGATCTATCGCATCTGTCCCACGAGCAAGGATGCAGGAACGCATCGTCATCTCCGACCTCCCACCTAGCTGATTCCCACACAGCTCATCGCTATCGCGCCGGAAGAAAGATTCACACGATAAATGCATCTAAGTTTGTTGAGTGGTTGAGGATGGCAGTCAATGAAAATATGTCTTCCCTTTTCTTCCTCCAACCATAAGTTTAGAGCAATATAATTGCGCGAACCAGACATTTGAAAGGCCGGATCATTCTCATATAGAGCAGAGTCTCTTGCATTTTACTATCATAGTCATGTCTGAGAAGCCGACAGCGTGTGTGATGCCATTTCGCATCATACACCGCGGAGAAGAATTCCACAGTGATATCTATGATGAGGATATCACTGTGGAATTTGTGAAGTCTTATTCTTACTTCACCCTGCATGAAGAGATGAGCCGTCGAGTACGAAAAGAGACCGAGACGGTGGAGAGTGAGGCCGAGACGGTGGCAAGTGAGGCCGAGATGGTGACGAGCGAGGCCGAGACGGTCGAAAGAGAGATGATGTGGAGTGAGGACTCGGAAAGTGAGGAAGTGGAAGCGAGTGAAGATGTCATTGTGATATCGGATGATGAAGTAAGTTTTTTACACATGCATACGAATGGCTGTCATCTCAACTCGTTCATGTTTTCTTTCAGTGATGGAGTGAGTGATGGGCGTTCTTTAGTTCATAAAATCATCATGCACACATACAGCACACTGTTTCACCACATTTCCTCGTGAATGCGTGATGAGTTCTTATAAGAACTTCCTTCTAATGCAGCTAAAGCAGTCCCAAGCCCGCCACATATCTTCGGATATGGAATGCAGAGGGGAAGGATAAATGATGATTGGAATGAAGGAAAGCCAAACTTTCACCACATGCAGCCACAAACACATTTCTATCTTCATTAAGATGACATTCAATCACTTGAATTCTAATGTGACCATCACATCCTCGGATCTCAGTACAGTAAACTCTCTAACGTACTTATTAAACCTATTATCTCTAACTTTACAAACACTGAAAGGATTCTAACATGATTTCAAACTTTACAAACATCAACTTTATTTCTAACTTTGCAAACAGTGAAATGTTTGTGACACTATTTTATACTTTACCTATCTTACAAACACTGAAAGGATTCTAGAATGATTTCAAACTTTACAAACATCAACTTTATTTCTAACTTTGCAAACAGTGAAATGCTTGTGACACTATTTTATACTTTGCCTATCTTGGAAACAGTGAAATGCTTGTCACTTTAGTTATACTTGACCTATTAATTGCTTAAGTCCATCATCTATGGGGATAGGGTTAGCTATGGTTGGATTTAGGGATTTAGGGTTTTATATAGCACAAGTGAATGTTAACCGTTAGTGTATAGTAGATTTGTTGACTTAACCATTTGTGAATGAGATTATTCATAACATTACAAATAAGTACTTTAATTTCTAACTTTACAAACAGTGAGATGATTCTAACTTTATTCTTCACCTATCTTACAAACATTGAAATGTCTATGACATTATTTCTAACTTTAAAAACAGTGAAATGGTCTTGACTTTATTTTATACTTCACCTATTTTACAAGCACTGAAATGATTCTGATATTATTCCTAACTTTACAAACAGTTAAAATGGTTGTAACTTTATTTCCTTAGTCAATCCACTCTGTTGAAACGACAAGAAAACGACACAGCATGTACATGATATGTTATTGAAACCCACACAGCTTTTTTGTTACACTTACAATTCATTTCATGTGTTCTGTCCTATACACTCAAAACCTGCAACAACATTTTTCTATTACACCTGAAATCTATCGACATGTGATACATCACATTAAATCTTCGATATCAAATACTATCATGAAACGACTAGCAGTACCTGACTCTAAACATGCACTGATTCCCACATTTATGACATTAGTAATTTTTCTATCATGGGTTACTACATGTTCATCAATATGAAGGGCTTGCAGTGACTTAACTCTTGATGTGTCCATGTCAAGCTTTTGGAAATAATTTTTCATGTGCAATTGACATACATTCAATTTCAACGGATGCTCCAGTCATAGCATGTTATTCCTACTTTCGCACTCATGGTGTCATGCTGCATCAACAAGTTGCTTCTATTTAACTTTTACATGAATAAACCAAACGTCCTGATGCTATATGATTATGTCTCGATATGCTATTGTTGTTTCTTTTAACTATGTCACTGATTCAAACAGTTAATTACACTACCTATTCATTAAACCTTGCAATCTCAATCTTTGCTTTCATCGAATATGAAGCTCTAATTTACATACAACAACTATGTTATGTGTTCTATCTCATACACTCAACGAGTAGTAACATTCATTCTGTTACATCCATGAACATGATGTGATAAAAACCCTTTAACAGCGCTTGTCTTCAACATATGCTGAATCCCACACAGCTTGCTTGTTAGACTACCAATTCAATTCAATGTGAGCTAGTCTTGTATCACTCATTTCATATAACACAACTTTTCGCTTTAATTATTCCTACAATGTTACTGCAGTGGTCCCAACACAATCCCTACCATGTATTCTAACACTCCAATCACTGTGCAATGACTGTTGTGAATTGCATCGCATTCATGTACATGACTCAGACCTGTAAATTCCTGTTACTCAGTTGTGAGGTTATGAGAACCTAAGATGCTTCAGTTGTTCATTTCAATTTACATGAGTAACATTTGATGCTTTCATGTCTAGTAACATGTATGAGTTACTCCATAACTCTAGTTTAATGGAGACTTTGATTTTTCATTCTTAGCTCGTTGAAGATGAGTGTTTTAAAATCATCACACTGTGAAAAGAGATTGCAAACTAATGAAGATAGAAATTTGATTTCTGTATACGTTTGGCGTGTGAGTGACCATCCTTTCATCCCTTTCATCAATTTTCAACCCATCCTCTGAGTTCAACGGGCTTGGAACCAACAGAAAGTGAAAGCACTTTCCGGCCTCATTATGGGTAGCCTCATAAAGGCTGCTTGGGACATTCACTAGCCTCATGAAGGCTGTTTGTGGCGTTCTCCGACTCCTCTCTACTTTTGCTCGAAGATCTCTGTAAGAAAGAAAAATGGTGTTAGAGTTGATTGAGAGGCAATGACGTTCGAGTAACTTACTAGGAATTTTCCTCTTCACTTTTCTCACTGAAAAATCACACAGTCCACCGTCTACCTCCATACTTATATGAATACAGGTGACCCCACCTCCCTCGTAGCACTCCTGCGTGGTTTTTAAATCATCTGTAACAGTAGGCACGTCACATACTTGGTTTCTGTAGATTGGCAGGTGTACCTCTACGTGTCTTCTCTTCATTTCCTTGTTGATGTCTTCAGCCTGACTAAGTCTCCTCTTCAGGTCATGAATTTCTTCTCTCATCCCTTGACAGTTCCTCTCTATCACACCAAGTCTGTCAACCTCCTGTCTCTGATGATTCAACTCGGATACTACCTCCTCATAAGCCATCTCCTTCTCCTTCCATTCCCGCCTCTCATTTATTAATATTTCCTCTCTCTTCTGCAGCTGTAATACTTCCTCCTGAAAGACTTTTTACCGTTCCTACTTTAATTTCCAGTTTGGCTATGTCCTGCACCATCTCTTTATTTTGTCTATTCATGGTCTCATAGCGATCTTTGAGCAGCATGTAATGGGCTCGCTGTGATGCCTTCGCCTTCAACTCATCTCTATCTAGAGCTCTTGTTTGTTCGCGTATACCGCCTTTCTTTGGCGTAGAAGTGTTAAGTGGCTCCTCTACATGTTCAGATGCGTGCTCAGATACATGTTCAGATTCCTGTTTACCACTCATGAAAACGGCTCTCACCTCCTGTACTTTCCCTTCCTCCTCACTGCTGCTTGCATCGCTGAGGAAATGATCGCTCCCATCATCATCCAAGTCGACAATGTGTCTTACAGCCGCCCTCTCCTCCTGCCTTCGTCTATACAAGTCATCAAACCACTTTTTGAAGTGGCAGTTAGAAATAGACGCACTAGGACACTGGTCATGTCTTTTCCTAAATTCGACAAAGTCAGAGTCTGCTTCCACAGCATGATGGACACATGTCTTTTTTTCAAAGACCTTCTTATGCTCCCCAATGTGTTCCACCTGTCTCAAGTGCTTTTTGTAGTCGGTCCCTCTGTATACTTTATCGCATGAACATCTTGATTTTCCTGACTGACGCAGGGAGTCAAGATTACCATAAAAGGACATTCTCGCTTCGATGTGACGGAAGGGGAATGATGCACGACTCACGCTTTGTGATAGCGGTCTCTTTATCCTGAGTGGCAAATTTTTATGACCCTCAAGTGAACTGAATGTATACGAAGATGAAAAGATTGAACAGTTCCTAGCGTGTGATAAAATACATGGAATGACAAACGTACAGATGCTCACAATGATACTTAGGGGCTTCACACCATTTGAATGTTTTCTTATATCATCATCATGCTCACTTTCGAAGAGGCTTGATTCAATGTTTCATTCGAAGGATGCTTGTAAAGTTCAATACTGCATTCCCATGACATTTCAATTTTATATGTTTATACAATTGTATAAGCTTTCACTGGACTCGCATCGTCTTATAAAGTGTTCGTTTACGCAGCACATGAAGTTGTATCTCTCAATAATGTTGAACTCAATCTCTCTCTCTCTCACACACACACACATTGTCACTTTAAACATGACTGGAATACAGTTCTCCCACATCAACTTTATTTCTAACGTTACAAATGCTGAAAGGATTCTAACATTATTTTATACGCCCCCTTTCTTACAAATACTGAAAGGATTCTAGCATGATTTCAAACTTTACAAACATCAACTTTATTTCCAACGTTACAAACAGTGAAATGCTTGTGACTATATTCTATACTTTACCTATCTTACTAACACTGAAAGGATTCTGACAAAATTCCTAACTTACAAACAGTGACATGGCCACGACTTTATTTTATACTTCGCCTATCTTGTAAACACTGAAATGATTCTGATATTATTCCTAACTTTACAAACAGTAAAATGGTTGTAACTTTATTACTAAGTCAATCCACTCTGTTTGAAGCCCAACTTTATGTGAAAAGAAAACGACACAATATGTACATGATATGTTATTGAAAGCCACACAGCATTTTTGCTACACTAACAATTCAGTTCAATGTGAGCTAGTCTTGTATCACTCATTTCATGTAACACAACGTTTCGCTTTAATTATTCCTACAATGCTACTACTATGTGTTCTAAACTTCATGAGATCGCTTTCACTTCTATCTCACACTTTCTTCATCATCTAACCAAGTGAATGAAATTGATGATACATTATCTGACTAAACGCATTGAGTCACATTCTACACGAACAGATATTGCTAACATAGATCATATAAAACGCTAAGTCTTGTCATAGGGTTGTCTATGCGATGAACTTAGTGATTTATCTATGTAACTTACACTTTTAAAACGCTTAATCCCTAAATCTCAACACAGGGACACCTATCCTATGGATTTAGGGATTTGGGAGTTTTGCTGTATAATTTAGTAAACTTTTGTCTCTGTCAGCATACGACTTTTAAAATACAACACTGACTGATGAATGAGGATCATATATTCGTAGCTTGGATAGCAAGAAACTTTCCTGCGTTGACTATTATATATTTTCCTCATCAACTCTTTACACACTTATGATTCCAATCACTAAGTTACATACAACTCTTCTATTGAACATGCATCAATCACCTTTCAGCTGACCACATCAAATGTAAAGTGCATAACATAATGACCATGTAACTATCTCTCATCAACGATATGAAATCTGTCTTTTCATTATGAAATTGAGTCTTGCCTTCAAAGTCATTTTATAAAGCGAACATGTGCATCACGTATTCTACACTAAAAGAGATCGTTCATTTGTGTTATCCAAAACGGTAAATCTCTAAGTCCAACCGTGACTGTCATTGCCTGCATTACTATAGAACATGTTGCTCTGATGATTCTTCCACCACTCTAACTATTTCCATTTGAGGGGTGGTGAAGAAATAAATTCATGACTTCAGGCCAAATCCTCTCTCTCTCTACACACGTTTATATTTTACATCATGTAAAAGATCCTTCCTACTTATCATAGGGACTTTAAAACTTTAAACATGATGATTTCATGGCAGTTAGGACTTTGAAGATGTGTGTTGGACAAGTTCAACACTTGTCACAAAGTTGCTTTCTCATCAGATAAATTTAATAAGAGCTTCTTCAATTTCTAAGAAAGATAGAGATCCTTGAATCTAGTGTCTGTGTGTGGCACAGTCTGTAACTTTTTTGTTAATAGGGTGGCCTCCAACGAATTGGTGACCGGGCCCTCGGAAGGACCGATGAAATACTTCGATTACTCGAAGTATTCCGGACGCTGAGTTCTCAGCAACGCCAGATATTCTAGCGCCATATCCCTAAATGAAGGGTTTTCTACAAGCTCATGTGGAATGAGGTGGACGGGGCAGCGAATTGCTTCGCCTTTCTCTGCCTGCAAAGCAGCCAGGAGAAAGACTTTCCCAATCTTCACTCTGCATCCACAGCGGAGCTCAAGGGTTCCGGTCATGTCAAAGAAAGCAATATCGAACGACATTGCATCAAACGACTTGCAAGAATGAGTGTGAACGTCTCCCTTGTATTTCTCCCACATTTTTGCAACTGGCTAGCAAAGCATTGAAGAATTGAACAAATCGGCAGTGTCCATGCTTTAACAGCAAATGGTTTCTTGCGCGCGCGCGGAGGGTACAGTAACGAATTGTCAACGTGAGAATCCTTTCAGTCGCCTACGATGATCTCTTCCGACGCGATAGCAATGAGCTGTGTGGGAATCAGCTAGGTGGGAGGTCGGAGATGACGATGCGTTCCTGCATCCTTGCTCGTGGGACAGATGCGATAGATCTCTGTTTAATGTGACAGACGGGTGCCAGAGAGAGAGCGTACATCTTTGTGTTCTACTCTATCTGCTGAGTGGCTAGCGCGACAGACAGGCGACAGAGTGCACTCGTGATTCTTTGTGTGCGCAGGAGGGGAACATCTGTTTCACTGATAGGTTTTATGATAAACGTTTTGAATGGCAGCGTGTTGAATATTGCAAGCAATGTTAAATGTCAATCCGCATGTCATTTTTACATCGTCTGCATTCGCACAGAAAATCACTTGATGCAGGTTTCAATGTTGATTCTATTATCAATGTACGATTCGTTTAGAAATGAGACACGGTTTCATTTGTCAAGCTCATGAAAAGCAAACTTTGATTCTAGCCTTTCATACTCATGGTCAGTCCTAATGTTCGCTGTTTCATACTCATGAAATAATTCCGTTATGTCACTCAGTCTTGATCACTCAATGACGTTGCATGCTTTGCTGTTTCCTACTAATGAGCGTGTTCATTTTGTGAGTTCAATGGTCGAGTCGTTGAACTGCATCTCAGACTTATGCGTTTCTACAGGTTTCTAAACTTTAAACACGACTGCAATCTATGAAAGTTTTACCAACATAAAGTTGTTGTCATAAAGTTTCTTACACCACGGTTCATGCTTACGAATTTCATTTGAATGTCAGAAAGTTAGACTATATGTTCATCTGTCTATGATGAGTGTAAACGTTGTCACAGTTCTCCTTTATTTCCCGTAAAATAGTTGTGACACTTTTGTGTTTCACTTCATCTAGCACGTTGATTTTTATCTCACACATGTTTTGAGTGTTCCCTATCTCATATGCATTCGACTAACAACGTTACAGGTTGTTATGTGTATACTTGTATGCTGTCGATGCAGAGTGCGAAAACAGTCTACACACGCATTCAATTTGATAAAGGCAAACAACACATTTAGTAAAGCTGGTACGCTAACGAGTGAGACTGCAGAAACATTTTATAAAACTTTTTCAACGTTCGCTAAGTTTCACAACAGCCTGTCAAAGACTTCTTACAAAACTTATTTCAACGTTTGCGTTTAAACTTTTAAGCGAGCTTGTGCTTCACGTATTCTACACGAATGGTTAACGCATGTGATATAAAACCCTAAATCCAACCGTAGATGAGCCTACCCTTGGATTATGGTCTTTTACGACCCACGCGATTCAATGTCATGGAACTAGCTCTCACACACTCAACGTTTTTGACAAGACTTTACCCGGTTTCATAAGACATTCAACGCTTACTATAAGACCTTTTAACGCTGTGAAACAATCTACACAGTGCAGTAAAACTTTCTAGTGCTGTGGTGAACACTGTTTTCATATAACATTCTAAACTCTCAGTCTCACTGCAGTAGAAAACTGCTTTTAGTAAACCTGATGAAGCTTTGAATTTTCTAATAGGGGAACATTTGGCAACTGTCTCCAATAAAACTTTCTAACACTGTGAAAGTAAGTTACAAGACAATCTACACTGTGCAGTAAAACCTTTTCGATAGAACTTTCTAGTGCTGTGGTGAGTTCGGCCAGTCATAAAACTTCAATGTACAAACTTTTCGTAAAACTATTTGACTACACCAACGCCAACATTTTATAACATTTGTGTTTCATAAAACGTCATGATCAAACTTTCTAACTATACATCAACCTGTGTTGCAGTAAAACTATTTGACTACAGTAACTTTGCAAACCATGATACACTTTCTGACTAGACTTACGAATAAAACTTCAATGATCAAACTTTGCTTTCACAAACGTGCGTCGCGGTAAAATTATTTGACTACACTAGCGCTTACATTTTATGACATGCGTGTTTCATAAAACGTCATGATCAAACTTTCTAACTATACATCAACCTGTGTTGCAGTAAAACTTTTGTACGACATGATAAAGTTTCTGACTAAACTTACAAGAGCTTGTTCACTAGCGAAGAGAGAAATGAGCGTGTGGTTGCATGTGGTGCAAGGGTGGCCTCCCGTTTCATCCCTTCATCATTTAGCTTCGGTGATAGAGGTGAGCAGAACGCATGGTTCATTCTCCCATGGTTGGCCAACTGTCGGGAGACAAGTGCAATGGAGATTTTATGAGGTAACCAGTGGCAGATAGCTAAATGTCGCCCTGGCGGTCAGAGTACAACGTTGAGACGAAAGGCAACCACTTGGAAACATGACGCAGAGAGGTTTCACAAGGATTACCATTGCCCATGTCCCGTGCAGTACTCATCGCTACGGACTTCACCGTTGTCTCGAAAGAACGCCCACCAACAGGAAGTATGACACCGAAAATCTCCGTGACTTTCACCGTCCATGACTTGATCGCCAGACATGAAAACCGGTGGAGTTGGTAAGAGGAAACATCCCAAGTCGTTGCTTTGATCAGCTTGATAGCAAGCCGTAGAGAGGGATATCAAGCCGTGATTCACCAGCGTTTTGCAATGGAGATGTTTAGATGCCACCCATGACAAGATAGCTAAGACTCAACCGATTGGCGTTCAAAGTGCTACGTTGAGAACTGTGACAAATGCCCAACATGAGTCGCCCCAGCGGTTTCGGTCTAAAGTATGACACACTCCCTTGCCACACGTATCACTACGGCATCATCCGCCGTCCCGAAGGAACACCCTGTCAGTGGAATATTACAGCAAAACTCTCCGTGTCTTGCTCGCTTTCAGTGAAAAGCTGCTTGGTTCATGAGAAGACTGGCTCAGACATCATTAAAAAAATCCTTTAGTTGACTTCAGCAGGGTCGAAAACCCCAGAAAACCTCCAAAACAAGTGAATTTAAATTTTTCAACTTTTTAGCACTATTTATGAAATTTTATAAGTAGTCTATCACTTAGGGTAGGTCAATAGCGACCAAACATTTTTTGAATCAAGTCAAACGGACTTGTAGAAGCAAAGTTACAAGCCTCTAAAGTTTTGGAGTCTTTTATGGCCTGGAGACGAAGGCCATCTCCGGGCGAACCTCTAAGTCTGACGCCTTAGCTGATATCATCAATGAAATTTTCTAAGTCGGTTTCTTACAGAAACGCGGTTTTTCAGATTTCCAATGCTATCATCAGAGCTCCGAAGTTCACTTACCCCAACCCGGTCGGGAGGAGAACTGATTTCCACAAGCAGAGTTCCGACTTATATAGTTTGTGGCGATCAGCTGATGACATAATATCCATCATCCAAAAACTTTAAACCCGTCTATCTCCGGTTCTAGTGCTCCGATTGACTCAAAATTTTGAGTGCCATGTTTTCTCGCTCTCCCCTTTCATTTAAGCCATCCCTCGACCCTCTCCGATGACCAGGAGCCGAGCTGAAAAAACTCCGTCGTTTTTTCAAAAGTTCCAAAATCTTGGAAAATGCACAGAATCTCGATTTTCAACAGGCTCTCATTTGGAAACGAAACCTTCCACGCATCTGAAGAGATAGGATCCTAGAGAACAAAGTGCCGTCTTGCCCCACGGCACGCTGATTCCAAATCTGGTCTCTGTTTTCGCGTCCGAGGCTTGGTTTACCCGCTAGAGCGATTTTCGTAAAAATTCTAACTCTGTCGTTTTTTCGCCAATGTCCCAAATTTTCAATGACGTCTCACATCTAAACGAAGGCATATAGGAACAAGCCGTGTCTTCCACTGAATTTGTCTCATTCTTAGCTTTCAAATGAGCTATTGCACGACTTTCTACGATCCCTTTCTCCGGGGGGTCAGCACTTTTTCTCTCCGATGTCGCTGGAAACATCCTTCCTAACCCAAAATTGGCCAAAAATTCCGAATTTGCACTCCGTTTTCCCATCCGAGGTCTCCTTCATGTCGAAAAATGGACTTTCTCATCCCAAAACATCCAAAACCTGACTTTCCCAACTCTGACGCTTTCAGAGATTCCAGCCCTTGCTGCTCCTCCCTGCCTTCCTTCCCCACCCAAAATTTCACGTAGATTCCAAATCTAAACTCCCATTTCACATCCAAACCCTCCTTCATGACGATTTCCGACTTTTCTCATCCCAAACACCACCAACACCCACCCTTTCCTCACTCTATTCCTCCCACATTCCTATCACCTTCCTTCCTACCCCTTACCGGAAAACTCCTTCCTTCCTTCCTTCCAGAGGGGGGGGGGTAGGGAACAGTTTTCTCCTCTCGGACCCATTCCTCCCAACACATCCTTGGCGAACTCCCTCACCTTCCTTCCAGAGGGGGGGGGCTGAGTCAGCATGATGACTCATCACTGCACCGCACCGTGCTTGCGCCTGGGATGGGATTACTACTTACGCTTACGGCTAAAATACAATTTAACTCACACTTTATGGAATAATAACTTGGTTTGTAGTATGAGTGATCGTCTCACCTTCTTTTACTTGGCCTTCGCTCCAGTGGCGGCTCGTCCATTTGGGCAGGTGCGGCACTGCCCCACCTATTGAAATGTTGTCTAACTTAAATAACCAGCAACAGTAGTAGACTTCATTTCTTGATCATAAATTCCAACTATACTTACTGTACATCTATTCCATTTGCGCGACAGTGACGCTAGCAGAATCCATCAATCGTTTTCAAGACTGATGGGCGCGCCCAAACATCGAGATTGAGATGACGTGAGAGTGGTTCATTTCACGATCTGAGCGAATAGACAGAATTAACACGCGATGAATGCGTCACAGAATGGGCACTCGAGAGGGAGCCCTAACGCTTCTGATTGGTTAACCGCCAATGCAAAGACAATGCATTGTGATTCCCTTTTTACTGAGTGAGGTTAGCACCAGCAATCAGTCCATGAATAGACAAAATGTTGCTTCAACCGTGTAACTAAATGCAGTGGTCGACTTACACATGTATAGCATGTTGCTAACATATTCTTTGCTTTTCATTTACAAAATAAGATCCTTATAGACTAGATTTTTTAATTATGTAAAAATTTCATGCTTAGGCCCCACCTGGACCAAATGTCACGAGCCGCCACTGCTTCGCTCTATTCTTGTCCACACGTAAACTTGAGAGAATCGGCAGAAATTGAGTCACACAGGTATTCGATTCACACATCTTCTATCATACTTCGTTTAATTCGAAGAAGTTTCACGAAATCATAGTTTGCCAATGTAAAGAATCAGCATGAAAAGTCGTTGGCACATCCAGTGACAGCTTTACAATTCACAGCCCTTCTGTTCGACTGAGGAGCGCATATCGAAACGAGCGCAGCAGTATGGCCAGACAGTGAGGTCACGCATTGTTAAAAGAAACGCAAAGTAAGTCAGTGCGCGCCAAGGACGGCGAGGGCACGTGCACTCTATGCGTGATTCACTCTATAAAGCAATGATCCTACGTGTAAGGCAAGATTGATGTTGTTATGACGTCACTCGATCGTATACAGAAGTCCTCGACTGAAGGCATGCAAGGAAGAAACATACTCTCATATTAATGTAGAGCTGCAATTATTAATGAAGTATGGGGAATATGGGTGCTGTTATTGTGCTTGTCTGTGAAATCAAACTGCATGTTCATCGACTTCAATGTGATGTGAAAATATTACACTGCAAGTGCAAGTGACACTGTTCAAGTTCAATTCCATTGTTCTCGTATGTGTCTTGGAGATTCGGTTCCGTTTTGACACCAGCTGCTGGCTAGTGATAAAAAGTTGTGATTTTTCAATCATTTGACGTAAACATTGTCATATTGTAGTCAAACAGATGAGTTCAGAGCTCCGCTTACTGCACTGTTTAATGCTAACAATCATATAAGTATGCAGAAATATTTTTGTTATATAGACAAATTAATTTATAAAAATTTGTAAAATGTTTCAGATTTGAACATTTAAGTGATTATGATAATATTTGTCAAATAATGATCAAATATGTATCAAAAATTATTAAAAAATATCAAATATGCAGTATATTTGATTGTTTTATAAAACAATTATCCAATATTTGTAAAATCTATCACCATCAGTCATATATTAGATAAATTATCTCGGTTTTTTCAACCCGGGTAACTTCTGGCGCATAATTGTCTGATATCTCCGTTGAGGACAAACTACACATACTGTTTGCATCTCCATTTTAAATAGCTCCCAATAAATTTCAGATCTGCCCGAATGAATTTCAGACATTTCCAGATGAATCGGAGATTTTCCAGTTGAATTTCAGATCTTTTCAAAGTTGAGTTTCTGACAGATATCTGAATTTCAATTACAGAAATCTGAAATCCATCTTATGTCTGAAATTCATTTGGAAAGATCTGAAATAGACATGGAAAAGGTGCAGTTGGTTCCAAAAGTTAACATGCTGGAATAGAGAAGTTTTCGATCTTTGAATATTACATATATAGTCTTTTCAAACGACTATAATAAGTCTACAAAACAATGATTTAATAAGGTAAAACGTCAATCACCGAAAAAAATTCAAAATTTTGTGGAAAATTTTCCATTTGTATCACTATGTAGGATACTACCTACTAGTATGAAAATTTTCCGGAAAATTATGGAAAATTTTGAAAGTTATAATTTTTTGTGATAGACCCTATAATTTGAGCGCTTCCACTGCCGAGGCAGCTGCGTACCAATAAATTGGATCTAAAACTATTGATTTCATCATTATTTCGATTAAAGCGATCGTAGCAAAACGATTTCCATCCGCGGATTTTTGACCACTCCTTTGCCACTAAATGTACATTTGTACTAAATTGTTAGCATTTTTAATTATCACAGAGACACCGTTTGGGACAACGTGAATCTTGCTTTACACCATGGGTATAATTTTATGCAATGTGAAAGATCTGGAGCAAAAATAATGTACTTCATTTTGGAGTTTGCTAATTGTTAGCTTGAAAGATAAGCTTTATTATGCAGCGTTGATCATAGTGATGCAATTTCTCCATGTGTTGATGAACATGTGATGAAGTATACAAGCACACAATCCACGCAGCATTCATGAGCGACCATATTGGAAGACATGAAGACTGCAAACTCGTGAGATATTTGGAAACTAAAGATATCTGTGATGAGCAAAAAAATATCTATGATATCTACAAACTTCTGGCGAATTGTCCGATATCTTCGTTGAGGATACACATCCTCCATTTCTAGTTCAGATAGTTAAAATAGTTCCAAATCGATTTCAGATCTGCCCAAATGAATTTCAGATACGGTCCAGATAAATTGGAGATCTCCAGTTGAATTAAAGATCTTTTCAAAGTTGAGCTTGTGACAGATATCTGAAATTCAGCTAGCGAAATCTCAAAAATCCATCTAATGTCTGAAATTCATTTGGAAAGATCTGAAATAGACATGGAAAAGGTGAAGTTGGTACCAAAACTTAACATACAGGGATGACAGAGAAGTTTTCGGACTTTGAATATTACATAGTCTTTTCAAACGACTATAATAAGTCTCCAAAACAAAGGAAAAAACGTCAATCACCAAAAAATAAATTTCAAAATTTTCCAATGGAAAGTTTTCCATTTGCATCACTAACTAGTAGCAGGCGTATACGTGAACTAGTGGACGCTATTACTCCAAAGCTACGGGCTGAAGATGTTTGCGGATGAGCTTCCTTAAAAGTAAAAGTTCGAAATTGGATTTTTGAAACTGCGAAATCCGTCCGCACCATGTTCAGAGAACTATGTTGCAAAATGTAACGCAAGAACAAATGCCAGGACCTGTTCAACAAGCCGTTCAGCAGGTGGACCTATATTGGCGCTTCACAACGGTGGCGAAGTCTCTGACCATTGATGGTGAACCTCACCCTCAGCGATGATGTGTGTGATACATTTGGCCTTTGATGCCACAAGGGGCTATACCGTCACTTCTTCGGTGCCATGTCCAAGAGATCATCCTCTGCCTCTACCTTTACCTAATTAAGCATGTCCGGATCGGTGACACACGAGCACCTCTGCTGCTCCACAATACTCAGACCTGGTGATGAGAATTTTCCGGAAAATTGTGAATCAAAATTTTGGAAAATTTTGGAAAAAATCGGAAAATTTTGAAAGTTCTGATTTTTTGTGATAGGCTTTGACCGCTTCAACAGCCGAGGCAGCTACACACCAATAGAATGGGTATAAAACTGCTGATTCTATCATTATTTCGAATAAAACAATCTCGAAAAATGGAAAATTTTGAAATTTTGTGATATAATTCTTGCGTTTTATACCACAGCCGAGGCACATACACATCAATAGAATTGCAGTAAAACTCTTGATTTCATCACATCATTTCGATTAAAACGATCGTAGCAACACAAGTCCATAGAGTCCGCGGATTTTTGAGCATTCCTTTGCCTGGCTTGTGGTAATTTGTTGGACACAGACACCTTTTGGGATCACATGATTTTTTTCCTTTACAATAGGGTATAATTTTATGCAATGTGAAAGATCTGGAGCAAAAATAATGCACTTCATTTGGAAGTTTTGTTTATAGCTTGAAAGTTAAGCTTTATTATGCATCCTTGATTGTAATGATACAAAATACTCTATGTGTTGATGAACATGTGAAGGACAAGCACACAGTCCACCACAGCACTTGAGCGACCAAGACTGCAAACTCGTGAAATATTTGGAAACTAAAGATATCCGTGATGAGGAGAAGAATATCTATGATAGCTTGCATAGTGCATAGATATTTTCCGATGTCTTCGTTGAGAACAACTACACATCTTCCATTTCTAGCTCAGATGGTTCAGATAGTTCCAAATCGATTTCAGATCTACTTAAAATGAATTTCAGACATTTCCAGATGAATTGGAGATTCTCTAGTTGAATTTAAGATCCTTTCAAAGTTGAGTTTTTGACAGATATCTGAAATTTAATTAGAGAAATCTGAAATCCATTTAATATCTGAAATTCATTTGGAGAGATCTGAAATAGACATGGAAGGGGTGCAGTTGGTTCCAAAAGTTAACATGCAGGGATGATAGAGAAGTTTTCGGTCTTTGAATATTACAGTATTTTCAAGCGACTATAATAGGTCTCCAAAGCGAAGGCAAAAACGTCAATCACCGAAAAATAAATTTCAAAATTTTCCATTTGCATCACTACTCAGACTTGCCCCGTGTTTGAGCGCGGTTTCAAGAATCTCATTTAATATGTCTACATCATATGGCCAGCTTCATTTACAAGAACCTTTCGATGCTGAGTAACAGTGTGTCGACTAAACTTCGCCGTAAAGGTGTTTTGTGAGCTACTTTAGGCTATGTCATGAACCCTTTTTGCCAGTTCACAAAATTCATTTAATTAATTTCCTGTGTGGATTTCCTCTCTGGAGGTCTGTACCGAAGAATGGATCATTAAAGCTTTCGAGAAATTGACAGCTGCTTTCCTTGAAACGCAATATCAATTATCTGAAATTATCATGAAAAGCAAATATCAATTAGCTGGTGTTCTCGCAAAGCAAATACGTCTTTAAGAACTAACTGCAAAATGCGCGTAGCCTACACCAGTTCGCACTTACAAGCTTTATACGTCAATTTGCATCGCAGATGAATTTTTCATCGGCTATTTTGTTGATGTGAATTGCTTTTGTTTCATAGCTTGAGTTGCTATAACAAGTTGCTACAGTCATCTCACTTCGGATAAATTTAGCAGACTTGCACGCATTTGCAAAATGTGTAGTTTTAGATGTGTAGCGACATTTTCTAATAAGAGGCTAAGTATTCATACTCTGTAGAAGTTCTCAGTACTCCTTGCATAAACACATCATTGATCTTTCTGAAAAAGTTTTCTCTCTAGAAATACTGTTTCACAAAGCCAGAAACTATGACTACACTTGTCTATTTTCAAACGTCAGTCGGCATTGTAGAGGCATTCCTCCATGACTTATAGTCTACAAACACCTATACTTCGAAGCAGGAGAGAAAACAATCGATTGCCTTGCAATACACATTTTCTAATACATCAGAATACATACCAGCAATAGAAAACTACATTTCGAATGTACCACGCACAATTTACACTTGAAATGGTTGAAAGAGCGTCGGTGAGGGGAAACAATTATTATCACGAATAGCTCTTTGGCTGTGGATTCAATGACAGCTGTCTGCCTTCGTAGGGTTTTCTTTCGTCATGCGATGAGTATACATTGCCAGGCCAAGAGCCATCGCAACTGATGTTCCAAGAACGACCCATCCACTTTTGTACGTTGTCTGTGAAGAAAAAAAGAAGAATTAAATGCCATGAAAATACTTTCACCAGAATGATTATCCAAATCAAAACTTGTATAATGCACACTGCTCCCCGCCATCACCTGAACCAATCAAAATGATGGCGCTGACAAAAAGCTTTCCAGGTTGACTTCCGAAGAATTAATTACCCAGACAATTCGTCAGTTAAAGCAACAATATTTTATTACAGGTGCTTATAAATTGTTACATATGAGTTTGAAACCAAACTGTAATGAAAACAAATTCACAATTTGAATGTAATTTATCACAATTATTAGGGTATAAAATGAGCAATGCCGTAACAAGCATGTGAATAACAGAATAACACTTTTTAGATATACAGTAGGGCTTTCAATCCCAGTGTTCCGGGATTATCGCATTTTCACGGGATCCTGAATCCCGGGATTAGGTAACATCTGTTCTTAGGCAATTAGGAGCTGTGTGAAGATCGAGTAATAGGGCTATGGACAAGGAACATTGAGTAACAGATGCAATGCGTGAAACGTGAATGTTAACGCGATGCAAGAACTAAATAGGCTATAGACTTCTCACAATCAGCTCAACAATATACACTTGGAAACTCGAGACAGAGCTACTCCCATACAGAACTGCATAGAATAATATGCTTATTGACTATCTCAACCAATTCATTGATTTCAAAAAATAAAAATATGTGGAGGCAGTCGAGAAAAGGAAAGAGAGAACGTCATACATACAGGCGCACTAATACTTAATGAAGTTTTGAAGTGATTATTAGACAACATGGGGCTTTGGCCAGACGTCAGAAAAATCGCGGGATTTGCATTTCGATTTGAAAATCTCATACCAGGTTTTAATGCGGCAACGCATATTGTGTGTGATAACTAGATCTACTTATTGTTATAGCTTATGTCTGCATGTGAAAAGATAAATTGGACATCAAGGCACATGTCTATCTGAGATCATTAGTTGTATTGTACAGTGTACCGTTCAAAATACTCGTCAAAAATTTAAAACAACGCCTAATGACTTATTTGCCTGTCTAATGAGTTGTAGGCCTACTTTATAATTTCTGATAATGTTAACTGAATTTTCAAAGTCAATCAAACACAGGCAAGTTGGAAACAGATAATCAAAATAATGGACGTGCAAACTTGATCTAAAATGATTTACTGAAGTGGGATTTACTTCTTCACTTGTGAGGGAATTCCAGTGATTTGCGACGTCAACTCTCTCCATCGCAGAAAATTCAGACCTTTTGAGTTTACATTGATGACCGCGAGCTTATGGTGAATTTTAGGTGAAAACGACAAGACCGCTAATCTGAAAAGTCTGCTCGTTGAATGTTGGTTCTATGCGTCAAAGAGCATATGAGGTTGTTGAAGTAATGGAAAGGAGTAAAGTTGATATCTGCTGCATGCAAGAATCAAGATGGCGTGGAGGTTCAGCTCGTGTGATTGCAGGCAAGAACTGCAATTACAAGTTCTTCAGGAATGGGGATGACAGCGGATAGGTGGTGTTGGCGTTCTCATGAAGGAGGCATTTATTGAACACGTGTTATCTGTGAGCAAGTTCAACAATCGAATGATGCCGATTCGGGTCCTTATAGTAAAAGCCGTATTGCATATTGCTTATTAAGTCCGTGTACGCGCCTCAATCCGGCTGCTCTGTCTTAGAAAAAGTCAAATTTGATAGTGATTCACTGCACGAGATATCATCGGCTCCATCGGATGAAATTCTCGCAATCGTGGGTGATTTCGATGGCCACGTGGGTAGGAATTCTGATGGTTGTGCAGGCAACCATGGAGGATACGGTTAGGGCTCTAGAAACCGAGATGGTCTCAGACGGGTAGACATGTACATGTATGTGGCCTCAACCTGGCAGTTGTAAACACGTTCTTTGAAAAACGCCGCAGCAGACTCATTACATACAAGTCTGGTGGCTTTCATGCACAGATAGATTTCTGTTTAATGCGTCGCACTGATTTATGGCTACCGTATTTTCTCGTATCTAACCAGCGGGTTATAAGACTTTTTTGAGACTCTAGTGCGGGCTCCATTCGACGGCGGGTTGTATGCATTAAGTTTTGTATTTGTTAATTGCAAGTCAAGACACATTAAGATTAGTGTGTGAAAGATAGTCAACCAGCCGAGGAAGCCAATTCGCTTTTCATCCAAAACGCCATTGATAACTCTGATCACCAGACAGGGAAAATGAAGATGATTAGGATCATGAGGAATTCGAGAAGCAGGACTCGTGGCAAGTAGGCTTAGATGCTTCTTTTGAATGATGTAGAATTCAAAATTTTGTTTTGAAGTCTTGTTAGTTTCATCTTCAGAGATTTTGATTTTACCATGTACAGTGAGTTATCATTAAGACGGAAAGAACTGTAATTTTGTATAAATCAGATTTTTCAACCAAAAAGCTCTTTTTCTTATAAAAGTACAACGTTTCAATGCACTGACATACTGTATAATCAGCATGTAGGCTTTGATTGGAAATCAATCACGCATTCGGTTTATCGATCTCCTTTCTAACTATTGCCTGGTATCTATTTACCGATAGCTATTGATAGAAAATGATGGACAACCATTCATTTCAATACTCAAAATTTGTATGCATCCCACTCCAATGAATGTGAGGTGATAGTAAAACTCACAAAAACACAATCAAAATTCAGGTGCAGATTCTATTCGAGAAAGCACGGCAGTGAAAAATGCAGGAGTCGTTAGTGGTGAAGAGTGCGTCTCTCAGCACAAGCTGCTTGTATGTGACCTCATTGTGTCGACGACCTTCGTAAGACCCGGAGTTATCCTATAAAGCACAAATTGTGAAAGCTAAGAGATCCGGTAAGTAGGCAAGTGTTCCAAGAAAAAGTCACGGAAGCTGCTCCCGCTCAACCAAATCACTCGTCTGATGATGTCGAAGGTCTTTGGTCAGTTATCAAGGATATAAAGAGCTTCAAACAGTGTCTGTGGTTGGACCGAAGGCGGT
Source organism: Prostheceraeus crozeri (assembly GCA_907163375.1). NCBI lineage: Eukaryota > Metazoa > Platyhelminthes > Polycladida > Euryleptidae > Prostheceraeus > Prostheceraeus crozeri. Next base: position 72,288 of record CAJQUW010013030.1, read on the forward strand.
AGAAGTAGGCCTAGAGGAACTTGGTGGTGGAACGACGTGGTAGCGCAGGCGATCAGAGAAAAGCGAAGATTGTGGAAGGAATGGCAACAAGGTGGAGATAAGAAAGAATACCTAGCACCTAAACGACGCGCGAAATCAGCGGTATATTACACGAAATAGAGCGCCGAGTCTGATAAGATAGAAAATCTTAATAGCAAGGATCGCAAGAACTTCGTGTTTAAACTTGCCAAGAAGTTAAGAGGGGAAATCAAGACGTCACAAATGTGGGCTGCATAAGAAATGAAGATGGGATTGTGGCTCGTTTCGCAGCTGAACGCCTGGAAACATGGAGGATATTTTGGAAGTGCTAAGCTCAATGCGGTGCTAATTCTATGATTCCTTGCATCATATTTTTAAGTTTTTGTATATACCATGAACTTTGCTTATCTCAGTCTTTTCTTGATAATGGCTATGTTGTAAATAGCCGAAATATGTTGTCTTTTTATACGATAATACTTTGTATAATAATAAGAAACTTGACTATCTTCCAAACTAATTTTCAATTATTCTTTTCTGTCATGTTCGTCAGAACATCGTTTCAATCTTCTCTGTTTCTCGTTTTTGACTGTTTCTTTACACGCAAGGAATCTAGCATTCACAAACATTTTCAAATTTAAATAAAAGGAAAGCAGTAACAATTATCAAAAACAATTTATTGTTCGAATACTTTTAAGAGAAGAGATTCACCACTAAGACCTAGGGTTTGATTTCATCTAGGAGTTTTATCATTTATTAACAACGCTTCTACTATACGAGTTTCAAATTCACTGCGTCCTGTGTATTTAACAGAAAAACAATTATAAATGTCATTACTTCAGTTTGGACATCCGTTCAGATGGCTACTTACGGTTCAGTTACCTCTTATATGTTCTTTTATTCTTTGATGTAATCTACGTTTCGTTTGTCCCAAGTACGTGGTATTGGGTGTCGCGATCAACCTGAAATTCAAATTATACACAACGCATGATCGCATCAGCTTCTTTGTTTTATCTTTCAGACTAAAGAACTGTCCTGTTTTACATGTGTTGAATATTATTTTTACATCATGGTCTAATTTCCTAAATACTTTAACAAGTTTGCGTTGGAATTTTATGGTTGGACTTTATGAATACCAGGGTAGTTATGAATATCATTTTACTTATCATCTTGCGGCTATATAAAAGTAAAAATAAGACTGAAATATTTCATCAATACAACAGAGATCATGGTATTCCCATTAAACAATTACGGCGTATTGAAAAACAAACGAACAAAAAAAACAAACAGAAAGTAGACATTGGGTATTTTCGAAAATGTAAATTCTTACATGTATTGCCAAAATTCTTTGCCGTTAAGTTCCCGTCTAGTGTAACAACGGATAGATGTACAGATGAATGTAAAAGTCAAATAATTGATGATCATATAAAATACAGTGCTATCAAAAAGTCCCTTTCCTATTTCAAATTAATGTAACTTTGGTAATATTCAATATTTTTGCACGGTTTAAAGACTGATTTGTAGCCAGAATGCCCAAGTTTTACCCTAGTCATTTAGTGTAACCAAATTACAGAGAAATTGAATCATGATATATCGAAATATGGCAAAATAAGGTAAATAACAGTACAACCAAGTACATTTGATATCATTTTCAATCTTATAACTTTTTCAAACAAACTGATTAGCAACTGATAGCAACAAACTAATTTGCGCACTATTGTTGGAATCAATAGAATCAATTACTTTTCTACAGTATCTCCATCATAATCGATGCAACGTCTTAGGCGATCCTCGAAACAACTGTTTACTCTCTGCAGAATGTCTGAGTGAACATTCAGTGATTCTTCCACAATGGAAGCTTTCAGTTCATTCAAGTTGCTTGGGCGACACTTGTATTGTAGACTGCATTCTTCAAATATCCCCAAAAGAAGAAATCTGGGGGTGAGAGATCTGGCGATCGTGCTGGCCAGGGGAGTGGACCATTTCTTCCAATCCATCGATCATGAAAAACATCGTTGAGGAAATTTTGAAGTGGCCCAGTGGGGTGGAGCCCCGTCTTGCTGAAACCAAACTTCATCCACAATTCCTTCTTGTTGAAGCTCCCGCAAGAAGAAAGTTCGCAGCATTTCAAGATAATTGTCAGACTTAACAGTCGGCTGATCAAAAAAGAATGGTCCATACAAGTGCGCAGAGCTCATTCCAATCCACACAACAACTTTCGGCGACGAATGTTCTTTTATCAGACATGGTTGTGGCTTCTCCTTAGCCCATATCCTGCAATTGTGGCGATTTACTGCTCCATTCAAATAAAAGACTGCTTCATCTGAAGTTATCAATTTTGCAAAACAACCAGTCTCCTTGTTTTTCTCAATGATAGTCTCACATGCAAAGACTCTTGCCACTTTATCCTCATCACTCAAGTGTTGGTGTAGCTGAAGTTTGTAGGGTTTCATTTCTAAACAGAGCCGTAGTATGGAATGCGTTGATCCGAACGAGATATCCAGCACATTTTTCACTTCATTAACGGAATGAAAGTCATCAGGAGTCTCTGCAAGATATGCAGCTGCGGCCTCACAGTTATCGTCGTTAACTGAAGTTCTGGGACGTCCACTTCTATCCCTGTCAGCGACGCTCCCAGTCTCTAACAGGGTGTATACCAAAACTCGCACCTCAATTTCCCTGGATTTTCCCGGTTTTTTCAGGGATATTTTATCATGCAAGATACTGTCGTTTTTGGGAGCCCAAACCTACTTGCACGTGAGAGTAAATATTCGACAATTTAATGCTTCATTAACTACGCACCTGATACAAGAAAAAAACAAAATTACAATAATTCTATGGTATAGCAAAACAACTTTTATTCATCTCTTTCGAATAAGATACATATAAAAACAAAAAAACAGGAGAACGAACAAGAAGCTTTATGAAATGGTGTGAAGAATGAAAGGTTCGGTGTGCAGAAGTTCGGTACGTAGTTCACTAGGTTAGGTGTGAAAAAGTTCGGTACACAGTTCACTTTTTTCGCAATACGATCACCTCCTCTTCCAATACCATGAGTTCCATTCTCCGCTTCTTGATTTCTGCCTCTTTCAACGCCAATTCTTGGGCCGCCCTCTTACGCTCTCAAACTGCCGCGTCATCGTCGTCTTTGGCTGCTTTCTGTTGGGCCAGTTTGTCTTTGTACCGTCGCGATGAATTTCGGCAATAGCTTATTAGCTCTTCAGAAATCCCTATTTGATACAAACAAATCAGTATCCTTGATTGCATCATAAATGACACGCTGTGCAACCAAGGATTCTTCTAGTTGATTGAATTCCATTGCCTCTCTGTTAACACTGAATCCGCGTTCAACTGAGGCTTGCCCGTGCTGAAGAACGAGGACACGGTTGATCAGCTTCCTTTCAGGTGACGCCCGATCATCAAATATTCCACTCCAAAACACATCAAGACGTCCATCTTCATAACAGGCAATACTTTCTTTAACCAGTTGATCACCCATCCTCTTCAAAAAGGCCTCTTTAAAGCAATCCGCCTGAAGACCATCCAGCCAATCAAGTTTTATCATTTCTTCCAACGCTAAGTCCATCAACTTCTCTGCAGTACCATGGAACTCTTGATTCTTCCACATATCTGGGTCAAGAAACGCCGTTCCACGAATGAATTTCTTCGTCATCGGTGCGACTTCGCGTAGTTTCAGCATCACAGTTGTTGCAAAAGTGGTACATGTTTCCTGGAAGTTAAGGCGCAACTGTTCATTTTTTCTGGACTTCCGAAGGGCACCCTTGACAGAAAACGACAACCTCACTTCATGACGGGGAAGCAGATTGGTTGGAGTGAGCTCAACGCAATGAGCTTTTGCAAGGACCTCTTCTTTCAAAATCGTCTTCCCAATTGCATGAAATAGTTCTTCCAGGCTGCTTCGGAGGAACGGGACCATAGGCGCATCAGTCTGGAACTTTATCAAGAAGCGTTCCAAAATTCGGGCAATATCACAGAAGAAAGCAATTTTGGGAAGGAGCAAGGGATCTTTCAATCTTTCTTTCATGGAAATATACGAATCACTCGTTGGCTCCAGTGATTTGTCACCATTGACAAACTCGACGAACCTTTGCAATAGAGGGAACACATGAATCATGTTCTGAGCAACATCAGCATTCTGAACCCACCTCGTGGAACAAAACTTCGTTGGGAACTTTGCGCTCTGAACATCATTAGCCTGCAGCAGAACGGCGCGTCTTGACGGTGAATCATTGAACACGTAATAACAGTTTGAAAGAAACTTTCCGACCTGGAATGTCTTATTATCTGCATACTTGAGAGCCCCACACACGGAATGTAATGAACAAGTCCCCATATCGACAAGTGGGGGGAGATCAGCCTCTTTCCGGACGTCATTCAATAACCTCAACAACTTCTTATTGACGTTTGGTCCGTCAAGAGAGACTTGCAGCATCTTTCCAGCATCTTCTCAAATTTTTCAAAATGACACAAGTACATAGAATGCTAAGAATAATGAGCGAAGCTTCATGAAAACCGAAAGTAACTCTTTTTGTAATAAGACTGTTCAAAAGGGAGATAGTCCCTCACACACTTAACAGTTTCTGGGTTTCCATCAGTAGGTACGCGGCGACCTGGACCTCTCACAGCTTGCTGTTGACACTCTTTGATCACTCTTGATCATAAGACTGAACAGAAGGGACTGAACAAAACCTCACACACTTAGCAATTTCTGGATTTCCATCAGTAGGTACATGGCGCTCTGAACCCCTCACAGTTCGCGGTTGACACTCATTGGTTCCCGGATCTCTTCACATTTAGCAGTCAGATGTTTGACACCTATCACCGTCACAGGGTTGACAACTACCACCGTTATTGTGAATGCAACCTATGTTCGAAAAGGAGATACATGTAAGTGCACCTTCGCCGTTTTCTGAAAACATGAGACATCTTTTCAAGTTACGGTCGTATGTACTACACCCGCAGATAGTAAGAAAGTAGAGAATATAAACACAACAGACTACACTTAATAACATATACCACCCAATACTACTAAAAATGGTAAGTTATGTTCAAACGGCAGAGCCTGTTTTTAACCATTATGTTTCGAATTCCAAAGTATTATCTTCATCTCCATTTTCCCTGTCTTTTCCCGGTTTTCCCTGTCATTTTAAAATTCCCTGCCTTTTCCCGGTCGGCATACACCCTGTCTAAGAACTTCTTGAGTAGAGATCGCATTGTCGGGTCAGATGGAATGTTCTCCCACTTTTGCCGTTGAAGTTCTCGGCGAACTGCAGTGGTGGATTCATACTTTATCATTAGGCGCACAACTTCTATTCTTTGTTCCAGCGACAACATAGTGATCGACAAAATAACAAGTGAACGGCTACGGGGTTAGCAATGACTGATAGTGATGACTCATCATGACGAACTATTGATTCACGATAATTTTCGCACACCTGCTCGAGAAACAATAAGCTGCGAGGCATAAAACAAAACTTGGGCGTTCTGGCTACAAACCAGTCTTTAAACCGTGCAAAAATATTGAATATTACCAAAGTTACATTAATTTGAAATATGAAAGGGACTTTTTGATAGCACTGTACATCTCAAAACAACGCAAACGGAACATTACTAAACTTGAGCAAAATGGCTTGCGTGCTTAACTTTCTCTGGTAAAGCACACCGTCTTAATAGTATGCATGCATATAATTGTTGACAGTTAAAAAACCCTAAAAGTTTTAGACACACGTAACAAAAAACTTACAAAACTATGGGTAGAATAAAGATGGTAAGCTCCTGAAGTGATAATGAATTTCAAGCCCATGCGAATTAACGTTATGTGAAAAAGAGGCACTACGTTATGGTATGAAATACCATGCCCTACCTAGAAAGATAGATACATATAAATGACGATATGAAATTGAAAGATCACTTAGTACATGTGATAACCTGTCGAAAGACAAAACAAGAATTTGTAATGATAACTAAAGAATTCGAGAGGGATGCAGCAGCATCATGTAATAGCTATGAAAATAAAAAGATGCACAGCACTCTCAGTAGATTAAGTAAAAATAAAAGTATCAAAATCTGTAAGTATGATCAAGGCAACGGCGTGGTGATAGTGAACAGCATACTGCAAAAATAGATGCTATTGTCAATGATGCTGCTAAATTCGAAAAAATGAGTATCCCAAATAATTTAGATGATCACCCAGTCTGTAAAGATGAACGAAGCTTAACGTACTTTCTGAGCAAATATGTAAAGCCGAAAATGCCAATCAACACTTTCAAGATAATATTGCCTGGTAGATCAATAGGCAAATTATATGGTACAATTAAAATTCATAAAGAAAACCAAGTGGGCAAGACCAATTGATGGTACCATTGTCACCCCGGCATACGGTTTAACCAAGCATTTGGACGAAATAATTTAAAAAACAAATCAACACGAAGTATATGATTAGCTCAACTAATCAATTCAAGAAATTGCGGCTGAGAAAGACGAATTTAACTCAAATAATTATTTGTGTAGTTTTGGCGTCGAGTCACTATTAACAAACGTACCTGTAAAAGAAGTCATTAATTTAGCCACAGATCTTGTTTGAAGTGAAAACAACAAATGTAAACCCCAATATGATAAAACCATTTTCAAAAAGTTATTAGGTTTTGCGGTCAATGGGTGTCTACTTTTAATGGTCATGTACATCGCCAAATCGATAGCGTTAGTATGGGCTCACCATTGGGTGCTGCGCTAGCGAATTTATCTCTTCCTAACCTTGAGCAAAGTGGGATGAGTGAAGCATTTGCAACTAAGTTTTATAGGCCGCATGTCGATGACACACTAGTTGTTTTTGACAATATTAAGAAAATAGACAAATTCAATTCCTTTCTGAATTCACAACACCCCAATTTAGAGTTTGCAGTAGAGAAAAGTAAAAATAGAATTTCATTTTTGGATGTTGAAATTGTTAAAAGGAATGGCTTATCCGAATCGACTTGTGGAAAAATACATGCAGGTATATTAATTAATCATAATGCTATCTGCAATTGCCCTATCCATTGTACCCTTGTGATAGGAATGTTACATAGAGCGAATAATACATGCTCAAGCCGGAAAATGTTTGACTGAGATCAATAATATTACAAAAATTTTATTAAGTAATTCATATCCCATTGACTTTATCAACTCGTAACAGTTCCTGGAAATAAAACATACTACGGATAAAGAAGGATGAATGGGAGGATGCCAAGTTTTTGATACTTCCGTTTGTAGGTAAAGCATAAAGTCCAACCATAAAATTCCAATGCAAACTTGTTAAGGAAATTAGGACCATGATGTAAAAATAATATTCAACACATGTAAAACAGGACAGTTCTTTAGTCTGAAAGATAAAACAAAGAAGCTGATGCGATCATGCGTTGTGTATAATTTGAATTTCAGGTTGATCGCGACACCCAATACCACGTACTTGGGACAAACGAAACGTAGATTACATCAAAGAATAAAAGAACATATAAGAGGTAACTGAACTGTAAGTAGCCATCTGAACGGATGTCCAAACTGAAGTAATGACATTTATAATTGTTTTTCTGTTAAATACACAGGACGCAGTGAATTTGAAACTCGTATAGTAGAAGCGTTGTTAATAAATGATAAAACTCCTAGATGAAATCAAACCCTAGGTCTTAGTGGTGAATCTCTTCTCTTAAAAGTATTCGAATAATTGTTTTTGTTTTTCTTGAACCGTTGTTTGTCATTGTCAGCGTATGAGCTTACGAGTATTCATTGATGGCAGCTCCGAAAAATAATTCGCATCTTCAAATTTGCTCATCAAATAAAGCATTCCCTCTGGAGATTTCCATCATAGCTTCTGACTCCAATACCATCAATCTGCGTTTCAGAAGCTATCTATATAAAATCGCTAAGACCTACTATGAATAATAGAGATGAAAGCGGTGAGTTCCAAACATTGATATTTTGATCCATCTTTGACTTTTGAAAATATTTGTATGATCCTACTCTGTGAACAAGCCCTTCATGCCGATGAAAATTAGGATAAATTTACACATATTTCAGCAGAAAGGCTTCACAAGTCCTTTTATCACTAAATAAAATTCTGCTCAATGTTAATTATAAACTAAACTTTATTTTGTCCTCTGGGATTGCGAATGCACTGAATGACGAGGGCGAATATTCTACTCACGGTGTTCTTCGTTGGCATCTAGATTCATAGAAACAAAGTCAATGACTAAGCAAGCTAGATGATGAGTTTGAAAGTCTCACATCATGTCAGTAAAACCATCCAAGCCAATGGAGCTAATGTTTAGAATAATGATAGCGCATCGCTGTCCTGAAATTGGTGTAGATGAGCTGATAATGTCATGCTGTGCGATTCAGTTTCATGTGCACAGCTTTCACAAGTTAAGCAGACTTTTATTGCTGTGTATACGCAATAATACATCTCACAACTTGGAATTTCAATATGTGAAGGAAAAATATCATAATTTAGATACTTAAAGACTTCAGCATATATTTACAATATGAATCAATTTTAATTGCTTATCATGAGAGTTTACAAAATGTGTCATATTACGAAATAACATCTGTGTTAAGGAACACAAAAGCATAAGTGACATTTTTTGCCAGCCCCTAAACAGCAATTGCAAGTTTACACCTATGTGTACGATTTACAAGTATATTAGCACCATTAAGTGCATGACTTCGATGTGAGCAGCCATGAATAGCTTTTAAAACTGTGTCATTACTTATTTCCAAACTTTATGATTATTGATTTTACTATAACCGGCACTTTAACGAAAGACTACCATCTCCTCACAGACATCGCTGACAGAGTCATCCGGAAACTGAACAAGTTCATGGACAGCTGACAAATTTTAATAAGTCAAATATATGTATGCTTTCGAGATGCTGCACAAAGTACGCCGCAATTTGAGTTTTGATGGCAGTTAGTAAAATATGAGAGCTTGATAATCGTTCTATCACGAGCAGTTGAAATCAAAACATAATGGGTAATCAAATCCACGAACTATCTAGGAGCTAATTGCCTATTTCAGTGAAATTTGAGGGCGATTTCGGGGCTCGGCCGCCACCCCATGTATGCAGCCGAAAGTTGGACTATGGATTTGGAATGACGACAGGAGAAAGTCAACCAGAAGAGATGTGGTGCTGTCATCGGCTCCTGTGTATTTCATGGACGAGTAACACATCGAATGAAGAGGATCTTAGACGGCGAGGTTGCAAACACACCCTGGATGCATCGTCTTTGATCAGAAAAAAAAGCATTTCGGTTACATCGCACGGAGACCGAAGTTTCTTAACGAGATTGTGCTAGATAGACATGGACAGTAGATGGAACAATGACGCATGGAAAATCGAAAAACAGATGGCTGGACCACATCTAAAACGCTGCAAACTTGACGTTGCTCGGGATTGGGATCGCTGACGCACGTTTTCCTCTCCCATCGCCAGGAATCGGGCACAACTGGGAGGCAGCAGATGAAACAAGTGATGCATAATGCAATACATGAAAAACATTAACATCTGCTTCAACAGCCAATAAACATGTGCAATTTCTTTATCTCATTGTTTCGATAGTGAATAAATTGAATAGCTCACCTTGATGGAAAATCCGAGAGCTGAATCCCAAGCCAAATGTCGGACACCGTTGACGATATGGTAACACACCGGCCATGCAATTAAAAATTTTACTGAAGTCAAAAGAACCTGACCGATGGAATATTGCTCCAGATTAGAGATTAAACGATAATAATCGCCATGTTCTTCAGTGTATAAGAGAGCAGCCCATCCAGCGACAGTCCAAACTGTAAGTTAGAAGACAGTAGTATTTCAGTTATCGCCGTGGTGACAAGTATCGCAATCTTCAAGATTCTGCATTTTTTAATGCACGGCATGCTTTTTTGATAATTCAATTCTACTGTAAATAGCTAAAAAAAGCATTTCGCCTGATTTTGATATGAATATTAATAAAATTCCAATTTTCATTGTTTAAAAGCTTAAAAATGACCTTTTGCATGAAGACCTACATGTTGATGCTTCTAAGAATGGAACTATTGAGACCGAGATTAAATGAATTTTATCTCTTAACATTTGAAACTTCCCAACTCATTGTTTTGCTACAAACGAATAGCACTGACATTTGAATGGTGTGTCATTCTATAATACAGTTCATTTCCTAAATCGTTGCACAACCCAAAATACATTCCTTTGTTTATTCTCATCAAATTGCAATTAATTGATTTCAAAATCTACTCACTTGGTCAGCAGAGACACTTGGTTTAGGAAAATGTAGCTTGTCTATGAAGGAATATAACGAAAGAAACAGCTGTCACGTGTCTATCCGTCATGATAAGACAAGATCTCAGATTGAGCAAGACAAACTCTTATTCGAGGAATTTCAAGAAAGAAAAAAACGAGGTCATAATGTAATAATTCGAAATGGTGAAATTCTAGAAAGAGATGACTGACAAAGGCGAATTTCCAAGACCTGCTTACCGTCTCTGTGCTTCTTCAATGCGAGATCACTCATGAATAAAATGGACGAACAATCAATTTTCGTTAATACTCATCCGCCGGATATTCTGTGCGTCGTCGAGACGTGGTTGGGTTCGCAGGACTGTGACGACTCTATTTCTGTCAAAAACTGTAATTCATTTCGCGTTTGATAGAAATACTGGAGCCAATGGTGGAGGTATAATTTGATGGATTCATAATTCCTCTATCTCTGAAATGCTTTTTAACAGGTTGGAATTTCCTGAAGTTGAAGTTGCAATCATCCGACTTGGGAAACAGCACTCTCGCTGTCTGTTAATCATTCTGTATTTTCCACATGGAGGCGCCTGAGAGCAAATGTTTCTTTTATGTTGAGTAATTACATCGCAACAATTATTGACGATTTTTTTGGTGAAATATCCTGATTATGCGGTTTGCATGACTGGAGACCTTAATCATTTCGATTTTTCATGCTTCCAATCGTTGTTTGATATCAGCAATGTTATTCAAGAGACTACAAGAAATGAAAGCATTTCAGATCTCATACTTATTCCTGAAGATTGTATCAGTTTGTACAATAAGTCGGAGATTTTGACACCTACTTCACAAGTGATCATAATGCATTATTTCTGAGACCGAATTCATCTTCCCCTACTGATAAAACTTATATCGAAGTATTTGATTTTCGAGGGTCTTTCGGACATCATTCATCACATCTACTGGAAGTCAATTGGAATTAAATGAATCTTGTGAGTTGTTCTATGCATATTCATACGATGCCTTAAATTGCTTACCGCTTCAGTTAGTCAAAAGGAAAGCTACTGAAAATATCGCCAATGTGATAAAAGCCAATTTAAATAAGCGGTTTAAAGCTTACAGTAGGGGGGGGGGTTATACAGGATCGAAAAAAGGTCACATGTTCAAATCCATTTGAACACCAGCTTATTTCAATCAGCAGTGTCTTTTGGCACTAATTGTATTGAAATCCGTGCTAAACTGATTAGGTGCGGACGAAAACAAACATAGTAAGTCACTCTGTCAAAATTTTCGCGGTTGCTGCTTTGTGCGACAGTTCCTACCAATTCAGCAGGAAGCAGCTGCTATTTTCATTTGAGTGACTATAAATAGATCTACGGATTCCTAGCACGTAAATTCGTGCTTTCTTTGAATAATTATATGAATTGGTCCCAGAATTCCTAAAATTTCCTTGAGGTTACCATTTTAATTTCCTTTAGATGCCTCAGCTGATACCCGTGTGCATGTCAGTGCATGAATATTTCTCAACATCCGTGCAATATATAATTACTACATCATAGTTTTAAAATTTTAGTTTCTGAAATCAAAATCATGCTTATTTCTAATTACGTGATGATATACGCATACATAGGCCTATTATAAGTTAGTGGTCAAAATGGACCCAAAACTCTGTACAAGGGAAAGACTAGAAGTAATATTTGAATGATAGGAGCGTTCGCATCAACATTTAAAATGCATTTTTCTGTTACAAAAAATCAACTGGGAAATCGATTGCCTTTTGCAGATCATCATTCAGAAGAATAGGATCTATGAATTTGTACTCGGTACAGAGTACTAAATTTACAAATGACCATTTTATATGCTTTGTCAAAAACTTAAAAGTGCCGGATGAGTTCTCGTGTGAGTACCGATCTGAATTGCAGAAGAAACAGGGAGAAGAAGGATAAATCCTTAGAATTGGCGAGTCAAACACTTAATTTTCCTAAGCTTTTTAAATGCCCGATTCCGACAGTTTCGATAATAATGGAAGGATTTCTGCTTCGTCAGTCAATCGGGAACCAGAAAAGTCTGAGTAATGTTGACATCTTTGAGGGAAACTTCGGGGTGCGGGGAAGAATTGCAAGCTGCACTTCACAGACTTGTAATCCTATCAGAAGAGGCATAATATGTTCGACTGAAAGTGCTGCATAAGTTATGAATGAGCCCACTCTGTAAGACTATATCGGTAGTCTAATACAAAAATCGAGCAACACATAGCACCAAGGAGCTTTGAGATAACCAAAAGCGGCGAATAATTACCAACCACTCCATTTTATACAGACTGAACCGAAATTCGACATTACAATTTTGGCCCAATATTTTTTTGATTATGACAATTGACACAAGCAATGGACATTCCCTTCCGGAGATGTCTAACGAAGACCTGTGCAGATACTCGTACAATGAATGCAAATAAGCCGTTCATTTAGTATGAAACAAAAGGGGTCGTCGTACAAAACAATATCATGAAAAATATCGTGAACGTTCCTTAACCTCTGCAGCTTGCTGAATTTTTAACTAGAAAATCAGTTGCCTCTTACAGTTGCAAAATATTTGGAAGATGCCCTGACTAGTCATCGTATAATAATAGGAATTGGAAAGAGTCAACTATTTCTACGATTTTAAATTATTGTTCATCTAGATGTGCAAAATTGTTCGATCATCATCCAGCAATCATCTTCAGGTACAAAATACCAAGGTTTGGAGAAGTTTAAAATACGAGGAATTTAAAAATTATATTTACGATGAGATGATATGACATGATGTAAAATAGGCCTACTTAAGCCTACCTCCACATACTTCTACTGTGCGTCGCAAGTGACAATTGATTTTTCGGCGATGATTTTAAGGAGCATGGATTTTGGATGTTGCTAAGATAGTTCCTACGACATCAAATATATTTCGTTTCATGACTTTCCCTATGACAGCTTCATCAAAAACTGAGCTTCAGGACCATCTTGTGAGAAGACTATTTTGTAGAGGAACCTTGTTTTGACGAGTGGAAAGTAGATACAGATCGGGCGACTGTGTCAGTGATAACACATCAGAGCACATTGAGCTGTGTGAACCATTCGATGACATGATGAGATGGAGACATCTTAAACACACTACAATTCAGAATGAGAACAATGTTCAGATATCCCATAAGCTATTATATGAGTATTTGACCCTAGTAAACAGGTTTTGACGTTTATGCCTCATAATTTGTCTGTGACTGATGCTCTGTGTGTCTTTTTTATTGAACTTTGACTCTCCACATGTCTGGTGTAAATAATAAACACTTTCATATTGGGCATCATGTAGCTATTCTTAGTAACGTCACCGTAATTTTTAAAATGGCCGCACCTACTCATTTTTGGGTCAATTTTGATCAGATTAGCACCATAGTGCTCAGAAAGTCAGCTTTACAAAATGAGCTGGTGTTGAAAGCGATTTGAAATATTTCGATTTTACAGCCCACCTCTACTTACAGGGAAAATAGCTCTGGATATTGTTCTCCCACTTAAAAACCAAAGGGCTTGTGAGATTAGGCTTATTACATTATGACATTTTTTTAACTTTCATGAAATTCCTCGAATAAGAGTTTGTCTTGCTCAATCTGAGATCTTCTCTTATCATGACGGATAGACACGTATCAGCTGTTTCTTTCGTTATATTCTTTCATCTTGTGACTCTGGTTGGTAAAGACAAAGTCAGACGAATGATTTATGCCGCAAAAAAGTAATGGAGTAAGCAATGCCTTTCTACGGGATCTAATTGGAATATTAAGAAAATTCTCAGTGGTTGTGCAACAATAAATTCTAACTAGTTATCTCAATGTAACCCTGACATGACAATTCATGAAATTTTACAAATTGCAAGCGATAATTTGTATGCGGAGCCTGTGCGTGATTTACCTGATAAACTACAGCTACCACTTATTGTTCCATCTCAATTTACCGAGAGTCATGCGGAATTACTTTTGACACGAGTCCTTCTGAGCACAAATCCCGGATCTAATGAAATCCTTTCCATGGTGTGGTCGAAATTCGCTCCACTGATTAACAATCCTTTATGATAAGTGTCTCTTTTCTGTTGATCTTCCAAGTTTGTGGAAAAAGGTTGATGTAATTTTGTTTCCGAAATCAAATATCCCAGATTTGAATCGAATTTGTCCAATCTCCTTATTGCCCATGCCAGAACATTATTTGAGAAAGAGCTTCTAAAGCATGTTGATAATAACATATCAGACAACATTGATGCGTACCAGTTTGGTTACCGCAAAAAGTCATCGACTACTTGCTCCTTATTAATTATAGAAGATTTTGTCACACGTAATCTTCAAATGCCTGACATTATTGCCTATTCTGTTGTCCTTAGATTTGGCAAAAGGATTTGACAAAATTTCACAGCTCTTATTGATAAACAAAATGCCCGAGATCATCTAAATCCATTTCTTGTGTCATTTATGATGAATTACTGAACCTCAAGGTACCAAAGGACACGATTGAAAAAAACTTCACAGTGAATATTTGCCAGTCACCGGTGGATTACCACAAGGTTCATCTATGCTCGCATACTTCGCAGCTGATTTGCTTATTGAAAACAATCATGAAATATTGTTAACAAAATATGCGGACGATATAGTGATCGTTGGAACAATACAGAAGGGTTACCTACAAAGTCCTGTACTTCATGTATTTTGTGATATCACCAAATGGATTGCAGAGAATCAAATGGAAATTAAGACGGAAAAATTCTCTCAGTTGTTCTTCCGTCTTTCCACAGCTCACGCTTGCGAAGGTCTATGTATCCCCGGTATTCCTATTCAAACCGAATTTTTATTTCTTGGTGCTACGTTATAGTAGCACAGACCCGTTATAGTAGTGCAGACCCGTATATCTATGATCATCAAAAAATGATTGCTGCAATACTGAAAATTCGATTTGATGGCTTAATGTCACAAGTTGAATAATTTAACAAAGCGATTTCTTTTATGTAAGCTTTGTAAGCAACATCAACTTTGTCAGTTGCATGAATTGCTGTTCACTTTGCATGCTTCATTATAACTGAAATTGAATTAACACCATGGAACAGAAAGTTAAGCGCACAGCAACTGTGAGAGAAGTATTATTTTGTTTGCTAAATCGCAAGAAATTGACCGACCGTCTGCACGTAATGTTCGTTACTGGAAAGATAAGCTTCTCAAAACAGGAGGTTCAGTGCACAATCGAAAGAAAAGTGTACGACTAAAAAGCGCGACGATCGAAGAGAAGAAACTGTCTTGTCAGCTGTAGACGAAGATCCTTCCACATCGACCCGTAAAGTGGTAAGTGAATTCGGTCATCTCTTGCATATG
This sequence comes from Prostheceraeus crozeri, assembly GCA_907163375.1. Taxonomy (NCBI): domain Eukaryota; kingdom Metazoa; phylum Platyhelminthes; order Polycladida; family Euryleptidae; genus Prostheceraeus; species Prostheceraeus crozeri. The sequence continues at coordinate 87,967 of CAJQUW010013030.1, forward strand.
TCAGTAGATCGAATTTTGAAAGAAGAAAGCTGTCACACGTGCAAAACAAACCGATGTAGGCCTACTGTAAACAGTCACACGATGATGATGCGGATAGAGGAACTGAGTGAGATGATGAGTACCAAGCTTTCTGAAGATTCTGCCTTCATCAGGAAACCCGATGAATGAGCTTCGGTCTGGAGAGTCGAGTCAATCAACACAACATTAATTTCTACGTGGCAGAAAATCCTAAAATGTATCATAAATCACAGTTGAAGAATACACTACTAAATACAGTACGGAAGAAGCCTATTGGGCTTACCGGAGTTATTTCATGTGACAATTCCCGCGAAACAATGAACGGTCAGGGTACCGCGAAGTGTTGAGGGAGAACGGTATCCACTAGGGCCCTGCGAGTACTCGACTCGACTCGACATTTTGTTAAACCGTTCGAGCACTTGAACGAATCGACGAGTACTCGAACGACGATGAGTATTTGAATCGAGTTGACGAACATGTGTAAAAATGTTTGCATGTTTGCATAACTTCCTTTATTTCGATTACATTTAATTTCTTTAATGACTTACTACTTAAGCGTTTTTATTCAGCATTATGTTTTGGTCACAGTCTGGTCAAAGCAATATTGTTGAAGTTGCAATGAATTGTTCCCTAAATTCAGTCACATTTAACGACGGCCAATCACATCAGCCAAAGGGAGAAGATTAATCATTCCTATCTCAAAAATGTATCTTTTCAAAACGCAATTTGGACCTGTTATTTTAGCTTATCAGTTAGTTTGTTTGCTATTTTTAGTTTATTTCATGCACGTAAATACTCACTGTGGCAGCTGTTCAGAAATCATAATTTATTATGTAGTTTAGTAAAAATGCGCACGTGTGTTGTCATCATATTGTGCTAAAAAACGAAAAATGTTTTGCAAGTATATTTTTGTTTAAAACGCTATTTTCTATTTTGATTCAACACTACTCACAGAAATTACACTTATCAACTTAGGTAAACGGTTTCTCATAAAGGCAAGTGCAGGAAGATATGATGGTCAGCAGACTACAACTCGGGCAAAATCACATTAATCAGCTGCAATTGATAGATAGTCTGATGATGTGCTGTTCTCTAAAGTGATAAATAATTACACAAGCTGCTTAACTGGAATAGACTGAATATAGTACTATTATATAAATACACAAATCGATAAATGCACATTGCAATAGTGTTCAACTTGAATAAATACTGCGAACTCTATTAATTTCTACAAAGATTAAAATAATAGGGCCTGCTCTGACATTTAACCACGACCAATAGACATAGCACTTCATAACTGCGAAAAAGACAGGTTTAAGTTAACTCGTTAAAGTTGAAATTTATCTTTTGTAAATCTCTTAATAGTAACTGAGCGATGTTCTCTCTCACCCTGCACGGTATTCAGAATAGTGGCACGCTTGTTTAATAATTATTGTATACTGTGCCTACAAGGTAAAATATATACAATGCTTAAACAAGAGGATTTAAAAAATGTATTGCAAAACTAATTCAAATAAATGATTGCATGCATAGAACTTTTTAAATTCGTTTAATGTATGTTTAATGTTCAGAATTACATATACTGTACTTAACAAAGGATAAACCACTCACTCGCTCAACGATGTGAGTCGCCATATACCTTTTTTCTTATTCTCTCCATTGCCTTTATTGGCCTAAGTAGGCCTAAACAAATAATTGCCTCTTACAATCGATGAAAACTTTGCGCGACTCGACTCGAGTTTTAGCCGACTCGACTCCATAGAGGTTGACAAAAGCCCGACTCGCAGGGCCCTAGTATCCACATTATCGATCGCGATGGTCAATATTGATTTCAACACGATGGAGCCAATTACCACTATGGTCCTGATTGCAGGCCCATTCTTGATGAATCACTCAAGCACAAATAGATCGGGAGGTGAGAACTAGTTGAGTGTCCTCCAAGGAGATCTGATTTAGCTGTCTGCGACTGTTGGTTTTGGACAAACCTGAAGAGGAGTCAGGTTTGCAGTCCACCCATCTCAAAATTTGTCGAGTTTAGAAGGGAGAAAGGAATTATTTTCAAAACCCGCTTAGGCATGCTTCGTCAATCGACGACCAATTTCAGATAGCGAGTTCGAAAATGTGTCGAAGCCAATGATAATTTGTTTGAACACTGAAAATGATGACTTTTTTTGGTATCAGTTGTATACAGCTATTCATAGTGGTTTGTGATCGCTTTTCTTTTATGCAAAAAATCGAGAAGGACTTTTGTTAAAACCGGCACAATAACTGCATTAGGAGTATCCTGGAGTATGCGGCACCTATGTTCAGCAATCTTCAAGTAAAGGATAATACTTTAAAAGAAAGAGTCCAATCTACATGTAGAGCCCACAAAATTATCTGTGACGATTCAAATTGTGATTATAAAAACTTTCTGTTGCTTGACTATCGCCGAAATATTTGGGAAATTCGACTTTTCCAGAGCTCGGTGAATGGTGTGTCTCATCCTCTGAATTATTTATCTCCTGATGTAAACGCTCACTCAAAATCATATAGTGTGCCAAAAGTTATGTCTTCAACTTGTCATCGATCCTTCATTGTCTCCCGTGATCAGAGCTGGAAAAATTCAACTAAAATTTTTTGATTCCGATTCCAATTCCAGAGCTGAAATTTTAATTCCAATTCCAGTCGAAACAGTTCCATTCAATTCCAATTCCATAACAAGATTAAATTCTGATAATTGCATGTCGCGTATAGTGTATTATGTTAATGTATCTAACGCTTGTTCGCTTCAATCTAGACCATGTGCCCCTATCCTATCCTCGTTCCTGTGTGCGGTTCCCTGCGTCGTTCCTATGTGCGTTCTCATGTTCATAGTTCATATCTCTTGTGTATATGTATAGGCCTATATGTAACCGGTCAGCCTACGCCATTTTCGTTTCGTAAACGAGATATTCAATATCTCGTGAAGAAAAGAAAATTAACGGTCCGCAAAGAATCCTATCAAGAACTAAATTCAACAATTGTTTTATTTTGATTAATTGTCTTACTTGATAAATAACTAAATAACAGGTTGAACAAAGATTATGTTTTCATTGTCTGCTTAATCGCTGAATTAACATTGTCCGGGGCTGTGGGCCATCCTTTATTCAACAATAGAATAAAGCTCCCTCTGTCGATCTATCTCTCTCTTATCTCTGCGTGCAGTTAACACAACGATCGAGTACTTGATTTCAATTTTTGTACAGATAGATTTATCACAGGTCTATCGAAAAAGTGGAATTGAGGTTTATCAAGGTCAATTCCAATTCCAGTAGATTTAAATATCGTCAATTCCAATTCCGACTTTTCCAACTCTGCCTGTGATACGTCTTTTCAACAATGTTTTTTTCTAACTTAATTGATCGTTTCTTGTTAATGTCTTCTATAATCCACCTAGTACATCTTCTATGCTTTGTGCCTCACGATTTTCAATATTTAGGCTTTTGATTACCTTGACCGACCAGAATATCGGATGCCGGGTTGGCATCGCTGGTGACAGCATTTCTTCTATTTGTCTCTCGATCGTGCTATTCTTCTACATGTTGGTCCAAACGTTCTCGTGAGGTCGTCTTCCCATCTTCTCGGGGGCCTTCCTGTTGGTCTTCTCTGACCTCGTGGGTACCAATCTGCGACTGCGTTTGTCCATCTTCTATCAGGAAGTCGTGCGACACGTCCAGCCCATCGGAGTTTGTTCTTCCGGTACTCTTCAATGACGTCCTTGACTACACTTCTTTTCCTGATCTCTTCGTTCTTGACATGTTGGAGTAGTGATATCTCTAACATAGTTCTCTACCTGGCTCTTTGCGCTGTAGCCAAACGTTTAGTCCGGGAGCTAGCGTGAAGTTGTGCAGGGAACGAGGTAGTACATAAAACTTTCACATAGCATAGTACACCTCTAACCTACTGCAAAACTTCGCGTCTGCCGGATCAGATCATTTGCTCTTCAGAAATAGAGAGGATAACACAATCCTATGTATTTCCAGTGGTAAAATTGACTCCATTTTTTCGAGTTTTTGCTCATAAAAAATGTACAAGTTGGTATTTTGTTGAATTGGTTATTATAGAAATCATCTACAGATTAAATCATCTTTCAAATTAGCTATCATTCAGTGACAGAGGATGAAGTAAAGTGTACAAGCAGACACTTTTTGTTGGTGTAACTGCAAATTTTAACATAGAAATTTCAGGAAAATTGTTGATATACTTTAACGAAAAGTGTCTGTTTGTACACTTTACTTCATCCTCTGTCACTGAATGATAGCTGATTTGAAAGATCATGATCTGTAGATGATTTCTATAATAACCAATTCAACAAAATACCAACTTGTACATTTTTTATGAGCAAAAACTCGAAAAAATGGAGTCAACACCTTAGATGTCACAATTTTACCACTGGAAATACATATGATTGTGTTATCCTCTCTATTTCTGAAGAGCAAATGATCTGATCCGGCAGACGCGAAGTTTTGCAGTAGGTTAGAGGTGTACTATGCTATGTGAAAGTTTTATGTACTACCTCGTTCCCTGCACAACTTCACGCTAGCTCCCGGACTAGTTGTTCCTCCTTCCTTGCTGTTGCCCACGTGTCGCTTGCATATAACATTGCATACAAGATGGTGCTGTTGAATCGATCTGAGCAGGTATTTGTCGATGATGGATTTCAGTACATCCTTTATCGAGTTGAATGCTTTCCATCCCGCTCTTGCTCGCCGATTGATCTCATTTTCTAAATCTCGTTCGATGTTCACTTCATGTCCCAAGTAGATGTAATTCTTCAATTCTTCTATTTTCTCACCTTCCTATCGTGATTCGTCCACGCGTTACGTTGTTAGATTTCATGTATTTAGTTTTTGATCGGTTGATCTTCAGACCGATGTTTGAGCCTTTATTGTTTAGATCCCGTAGCATGTTCTGCAGTTGTTCGACGTTTTCTGCAAAGAGTGCGATGTCGTCTGCAAATCGTAGGTGATTGCGGAGTTCTCCATTAATTCATATTCCTCCGGACCAGTTGCTGTCTCTCATGACCATCTCTAGACAAGCCGTGAAGAGCTTATAAGAAATGGTTTCGCCTTGTTTGACTCCTTTCTCAACCGGAATACGTACACTGGATGACGAAATGGCTATGTCGGTAGTACAGTCTGTGAAGAAGAGGCTTAATCATACTCTGTCCAGAAGAGGCTTTTATGCAATTATTATCATTTTTCTTGGAGCTCCGAATACTAACATTTTTGAAATTAAAAATTCCATTGCTCATACAAAAAGAATATTAAGTCCCTTGTTAACTCTAGTATTAACAACATTATTTTTACTTACCCCGACAAAGGAAATGGTCGAAATGGTGCAGAAATTCTTGACAAAAATGATTATTTGATAATTCTAAATGCTGCATCTGTTGATAACTGCGCGAAAAATTTCGTGAAATGCCGTCTACGAGAAATCCGAAAAGATGGAAACCTCCCGTGATTTTTCACCCTCTCTTTGAAAAGGAAAAGGAGCTCTTCCGTGCCCTTCGATCTATTCTGTCAAAGGAACTAGCTAACGCACTCTCATCCTCTGGGTCAAGACTAGTTCACTTATGTGGCCTTCCAGAGAGCTGCAAATCTCCCGCTACTGTGCTCTCTAAGTTGACAAAATGGTTGGAAGAGTCATTAGTCAATTAGTCACAAGTCATTAGTGAATGCGAGTTCTGTGTCTCTGACATTTTCCAGTTAACCAGGGCCGTTTCATGCTATCATGTGATATGGTATCCCTATTCACCTGATGAATCGATAAGTAACCTTTCTGATCGAGCTTTCGGAAATGACTTCTTCAAATGACAAACAGGCCTGACTATTTCACGTAAAGTATTTTCGACCTAGCTTCGTCTGGCTACTAAAAATCAGCTAGTAATTACTCATAATGGTAAATGATATCAAGTTGAGCAGGTGAATGATGTTGTTATGAGCAGTCCTTTGAACCCTCTTCTAGAAAACATCTGTCCTGTTGTACAATCCTACCTATTTTATCGTCGGTACATGGACGACGCTACAGCACTCTGCTCTAATGAAGATGAGGCCAAACAATTTCTCCGCATAGTGCACAGTGCACAGCCTTCCCAACAATTTACGATGGATAGCTGTTTGCCATTTCTAAGAAAAAACATCAGAATAATTGGGTGCCGCTTTGTGACTGAAGTTCACGGCACACCAACTAACCATGGTCTTCTGCTTCATTTTCATGGACTCAATCACCAAGCGCTCTTAACTGAATACAATGATTGACCACGGCAAGTGTCTGTCCTCGACATGGGTGCTGCCTCCCAGGCTTGCCGTGGGAATGGGAATCTTGCTTCAGGTCATGGGAATCCATGAAAATTTTGATCACCAAAATAAGATGAATTTAAATCTTATTTGAAAGTATCAGCTCTTTTTTGGTTTGCAAAGGTTGTGAGAAAGCGAGAATGCAGGCTGTAGTTGCACTCATCTTACTGGATGACTAGGCGAAGCCGCTCATGAATGACGCACTGATTGAAGTGAAAATACAACATTTATACATGTACATTGTACAGGTGTGTCTACAGTAAGCAGGCTGTCCTTGTCTGAAAAAAGCATGATTCTGTCAGGGTGACGAAACACGGGTCGGTAACCATCATCATAACAATTCTTTTCTTGGCTTATCAATCTTATAAGAAGACTAATATCGGTCTTGAATAAGAGAGAGAGAGAGAGAACCTGGATTATGTAATTATCTGTTGAGGCTGTCTGTCAATTCGCATCGTCAACCGACGGGAGGAGAATCAGTATCCATGTCAGTGACCGACCGATTCTCTCGCCCCGTGCGCTGCATGATCAATTTCACTTACGCAACTTTTGACAATTCAAGTGAGGGAATGTGAGCTCGCAAAACATTCTTTTCCCCTGATTGACGCTTGGCGATGATTCATTAGGCTGCAGACCGAAGAGGAACCGAGCTATATGATGTAATATATATAATCATATATTATGTATATGATGTATATGATGCTATATGATGTAATATATAAAATTATAATCGTCTGCAACTTCAGTTCCCACTCTGAGGCAGGTCGTCGCTGCGATGTCTTCGAACAAGTTCTTCGAAGTAGACAAAAAACTCTGCAGCAGCACATTTCTGCTGCTCGTGCATCTTTTGTTCCGCCACCGATGTCATTAACCAGTGGTAGTGCCAATCTTGATTCGAGGATAAAGGCCGTGCAAGTGGACATATCACCGGTTTCCGAGAGCTCTGGAGACGACAAGAAACCATTGTTGGCCCCTTTCCTTTATTGTGATGCCTGTAAGAAATTGTTTCTTTGGTTTAAGAAGACAAGAGGACAGTGGGTCAACCAGAGTGGGGTCAGTGCAATAAAGCGCCATCTCGAGAAAAACTGCGCACCGGCGACCTCGACGTCCAATCAACTCACCATTCACCGAAGTTTTCAGTGTACTCCATCAACAAGCAAGCCTCCTCTTCCGAAAGAAGCAAAAGAACAATGGCAGCAGCATGTAGTGAAGCTTGTTTGTGCCCATCCGACTGTGTCCATCAACGCCATGGCTCAAATTGCATCTTCTGCGCAAACTTCGCTTCTTCGGTAACGCACAGAAACAACAAGATCAATGACTATTCCATCGGACGAACTTACATTTCATCGGGGTTAATGACTGAGGGAGAGCAATCCCATGCGAAGTTGCAACATCATTTTAGAAACAGTCTCAACGATCCGGATGCTGGTGTATCATGCATGATTGATTTTTGGTCTGGAAGACATGAACATCGACTTTCTTATTTTGCTATTGTTGCTTGTGGACTCGATAAATATTGGCGTTGGTTCAGTTATTCACTTAAGATTTGTGATTTGGATGATGTACCACACGACGCTTCGTTCACTTTCAAAATTCTCGAAGAATGCATTAAGTCACCGGATGATGAAAAACAGGGTGAGCTCTCTCAACCCATCTTTATAGTTAGTGACAACGAACCGAAAATGGTCGCAGCGTTCGACGGCCGTTATCCAACGACGCTGAACTTGGGTGGTAGAGTTGGTTGTACCGAACATGCCTTGTCGACTTGTGTCAAAGACGTTTTCGAGAAGTCTCCACCAGAATTACTAAGTGGCATGCTGTCTAATCTGACTTCTGTGGAATCTTTCTATAATGTACGCGACCAAAATGCGAAGCGACTGAAGCGTGCTATTCCTGATAAAAGCACGACTCGCCCATGGCGCTTTCAACATTCTCGACTTCGATCTGCGGTGGACAACTACACTGTATTTCTGTCAGAAGAAGACTGTCATGTATCTGACAATTTGCCACCTCTACCTTGACAGAAATCTCTGTTGGATATTATGGAAGCCGTCAAGTGCTTCTTTGACAGAGTTGAGGTTGATGAGCCAACTTCTCATCTATCTTACCTGAACTACCTTACTTTGGATATTCACTTGTTCCAAATGCAGATTAGTGAAGAAGTGCCTGCCATCGCTCGGGAGACTTGCTGCCTTCTACGAAACCAGATGAGAAAGAAGCTGTGGCCATATTGTGGTTCATCATTTGCAAAAGCGGTTTGTTATTTGTCAGGCATTGATGCCTGCAACACGGCTTTGGATATGGTGAAAACTCTTAGATATTCCAGCAAAAAGACCCGAGAATTGCAGGTGTTCATGAATGAATGGGAGCAGGAGATGCAAGGATTCAAATCGAGTGTTGTGAACTATTTGAATCAGCTGCTTGATTCAATGCATATATCTGATATCCCCACGGACAAAGTCAGTGATAACCAGGAGCGTGAGCCATCGACATCCAGCGATCCGTTTGAGACATTGTTTGCTCCACGCCCAAAGCGCATGAAGACTTCGCTTCATGAACAACTTGAAACAGAAATGTTGCTTTTTGAGACCATTCGTGTGGCCTCCAGACATCCGACCAAGGATTTTTGGAAAGAGAAAGGACCACAAATGAGACTTTTGTTAAAGTGTGCACAAATTCTTTTTTCCACCCCAGTGTCATCGGCTTCTGTAGAAAGACTATTCAGCGAGGCGGGGATTCTCTTATCAAAGCTTCGAAAAAGGCTCACGCCTGACAAGCTCAGCGCTATGATTTACACAAAATATGCTTGTAAGTTAGAGACTGTATTATAATTCAGTTCCTAGGTTTGCATGAACATTTGTTATTCATTTGATATATTTCATAACAACGTTTGTTAATCCATTGACATTTTTCTAGTGCATCGGCTATTCTCTAGATTTTCATACCCGTAGAAACGTTTGTTAATCCATTGATATTTTTCTATAGCATCAGCTATTCTCTTGATAGCCTTCATTGCCGCATGGTAGCGTTTTGCGTTTGTTAATCCATTGATATTTTACTTCAGTATCTGCTATTCTCATGATTGTTTTTATACCCGCATTTTGTTTGTTAATCCATTGATATTTTCTTGAGTATTTGCTTTTGCCTTGATGGTTTTCAAAGTGACGCTTGCTAATCCATCGATGGTCTTCATTCGGCATCACGCGGGTCTCAAAGTAACGGTTGTTAGTCCATTGATAATTTATTGAAGATCTGCTATTCTTAGATTGTAGTACTGTCATTCGTAGGCCTTTATACATAATAGGGCCTACATTGGAGAGTTTTTATAATATGTAGCTTTCATCAATCCATTGATATTTTTTAATGTTTGATGCCTTTTTATCAGCAACGTTTGTCAATCCTTGGACAAATTTTCAATGAACGTTTGTTTCTCGAATATAAATTTGTCTTTTTGCATTTGTGGCTTTATCATCAAAGTTAGATAGAATTGGAATCACACCGTACCTAAATACATGGGATGCGAGCGAGCGCATTATCACATATTCATAAATCAGTAGTTGCTTTCTGTTGATAAGTCATAGAAATATGCGTAGGCGAAGTATTGACTTCATTGCTTGTATACAGGCACTGTACTTGTATTGCAAACTTAAATATGATATTGCGATGAGCTAGAAGTTTGCCATGTTCATCACAAGTACGGCACCGCATGAAGTGAATCAGAGTGAATAGACATGCGAATATGTGTATGCCTATATGTAATCGAAGACTATTTCGATGAAGTCGTCTTTATTGATTGACTAAGTAATCCCTGAAACAAAATGATAGATATTTTTGATAATTAGTAAAAACTTGCAATTTTTGGAACTTACAAAATAAGATAGATTGACATGCCAATACTTTTTCATCCAAAAGATAGGTCAACTAAAAGCGCTTAATCTCATCAGTTCAATTACGAAAATCCGTTAATCGACTTGTAGTCCGAAAGAAGAGAACCATAAAACGTATATAGGAAGAGTAATGAGCCATGGGAATTCTGATGGGAAATACTGAAAAATCCCGTAGGAATGGGAATTCCCATGGGATTCCCATCAAAAATGCCGTGGGAATGGGATGGGTATTCAAAATCAATTCCGACGGCAAGCCTGCTGCCTCCCCGAGAGTTAGATAGGCAATGAAGAATATTTTCAGAATTATCCTACCCTACGGTTAATAGTCGACAGTAAAGCGCTACTTCGACAACAAATATGATCCTGCCTCAAGCGCCGTGCATGCTATACAAAGTAAATGCTTGTCGCAGTATTTAAACTGCATCTCTTGAAGTGGCCGTTTGGCGGAATGTAGAGCAATAAGCGCCTGAGTTTTTCTCAGCAGCTTTGGTTTTTACCTACTCTACTTACTTTGCATAAAACAAAAAGCTTGCTTACTGAAAATGAACATTATTTACATATACTCGTACTCTTCCTAGGTTGTGTGCACTGGACTGCTGAAAACAAAGTATGTTTAAGAACTTAGCTTGCTTATGAAAGCAAAGTGACACGTTAATCAAGCATGTAAAGGAGCAAATTGAGTGAGCCAAAAGTTGTCGGAATTCGGAAAAAATTCACAGGGTGTCTACAAACATCTGAGACTCAATTTTGAGAACAACATTTAGAATCTTTTCATTTAACGATTTTAATATAACCGACTAATTTGATGTAACTAACAGATTACATGTACATCTACCATATGATACATTAATTGATTTTAGATTACAAGGTAATTCATTCTTCCACTTTTCTCTCTTTTACTTTGTGACCTATTTTGATATACGTCGTTACAAAAACAATATGATAAATGTCGTCATTATAAAAGCTGACAGAACAACCGCAACGGATGGATGAATTTACAACAAAACATTTCCTTAATCGAGCCTTGATGACTGAGGTGCCTCCACATACCCGGTGCGTTCGATAGGGAAAGGATATCATCTTCGGGTACCATTTTTTGATTGGTGCCCGAAGATGATGTCCTTTGCCTACAAAGCACTTTCACTCAACACACTGACATCACTCAACAATATCCAATAGTCCGATTTCGCTTGGGCTTTTCACACACGTCATTCTTCAGGTGACGAACGCATCATCAATGCTGCGACTTGCGAGCCAAACTTAGAATTGAGGTAGTCTTCGAGTCGTATATGGAGAACGGCCAGAGCTTGTTTTTACTCAGTCACCATAGCATCAACCATAGCATTCTATAGCCTGCAGTTATAGAGCAAACTCTATTCACTCTAGCAACAGTACTTTACGAAAGTGCGCTTATCAAAAGAATTGATGTTTTGCAGTCATTGAAATGCCAGATACGACGAAATATTTAACGACTACCACAAGTTAGTGTCTTTTCTTCATTTTGTCACATGGAATTTAGATTACAGAAAGTGGTAGACTAAATGCACTATTCTTATTACTAATACAGATCTAATATGATAAAAAGTATTCAAAAATGAGAATGATGGTACAAGAAGTCCGTACCTTCAATCGGTCTCGGTGAAATTTGAAGTTAAATCTATTAAAAGAACGACAACACTTGTGCCATTACAGTCATCATAACGAAGTATATGCTAATATAACGAATGACAAAAGGAAAAAAATCATGAGAATTAAATATACAAAGTTTATCTGAAATGATCATGAAGAACGTTTTCTACATTTGTTGACGATAATATCGACATAAGTCACTATGAAATCGAGAGAGATCTATGTGAACAACACTTACTGACTGTCATGGCGATTCCAGTGCCTCGATGGAGCAAGGATAGCATAGATGTGAGTTGAGGCTTATAAATAGTCAAATGAGGTGACCAAGGTCGACGTAACTTGTTGTTTTTGAACCAAAATCTATTCATTTCGTCCTGGGCGATTAATCGAACTTTCTCCGATGTTGATTGACTGTAAGGCCGAGAAAGACGCAGCACTCCACGAAAACCATTTCTGCACAGAGAACCACCAAGTCCTCCCCATCTGTAAATCAACCATTGAATAAAAATCGATATCTAGAAAAAATAGTTGTAGGTGTTTTAAAATAGCCATACAATCTGCATTGCTACATATCCATATGCATTCATCTTTTATTACAGTTGGCGGAGCAAAATTGAAGCAACTGGTACAACATGAGTTCTCGGACGATCTTCCAGAATCTGGAAATAGTTCAATTTTCCTCTGCCAGCTGTTGTAATACACGAATGTATATGAATATGCTGCAATGCAGAAAGCATGGTTATTCTTTAAAAAGCGCATCTGGGATCCAGATACAATATTATCTGGACGTAGAGGTGTGTGATCGATTGAAATTTTGTGCTCTGATCATTGACTGTAAACGGTTAAAGGAGATACCGTGCATTTTTCGTTGAGCTAAATGAAGACAAAACAGAGGAAGCAAAATATGCGGTAGATAAACACACACTTGATTAATTAAGTGCTGTGACTTTATCTCAACTACGTGCGCTCACAAGTCCAACATAGCCAAGAAAATCCAACAGTGCGCGCATGGACGACGTTATGTGAATTTTCACTGAGCAGGGCTAATATTCGCCGAATTGTGCGAGAACATTTTAGGGGCTCAGCGAAAATTCGGGGAGCTTACTTGGTATCCACAGACTGTACTCCTAGTCTCTCGGAGTTGTTAACACTATTTTACACTTTTGCATACTTCATTCATTCAATGAAACAATGAGTAATTTCTCATTGGATGCAGACAATCATTTCTTTTGAGTAGTTGATTTAATTTTGTTCTCTTCCGCTTCCTGGATTCTTCGAATTTTTTTAGACGTGCCGTGATTCTTGTTTAACAAAATGACCACTTTAAAGCGTCTGTTTCATTGAGTATTAGTCACTTCTACCAGTGTGAATGAAAGCCATTCAATTGAATAATTTCATGAATAACTTCATAATATTCGTGGAGTATATATTTTGGAGATGAATGGGAATAGGACGCTCCGGGAATTTTCCCGTCGCTAAATTTTTGCGAATCTGATCTAAATCGCTAGAATAATAAGACACTCGCGAAAATAGCAATTCATAGAAAATATTACTTAAAATATTTACGCAACTAAATAATTTACAGCGAGAACTCTAGCTCGATCAGTCAAACCACTGTAATTGGAATTTTCAGGCTTTGCGCAAGCTCTGCACCGCCTGAAATTAACCAGACTTGTTGAAAATATACTCACATGTATGACGTGTAATCTAACTGTAGTCTGTGATCTGCAGTGTTACCTGTATAGCACCGCTTTGTTATATGTTTCCATGCAGCCTCATACCGCGGCTTTTCGAGGCCAAAATTCCAAGTTTTCCAGGTTAATCAATGTAAAATTCCAGGGGCGACCACACAGAAACAGTGTTAGATAGTGAGTTGCTAGTGGCAAGCAAACCTCAATGGGTGAATCTTACTGTTTGAGATTTGTTAGCTTAACAGTCGCCCCAGGTTTTTTAGCTTACTTTTCCAGTCATATTTCAATATCATTATGTCTAAATGTAGACATTTCATAAATTTTGCAGCTTATTTGCACGTTGAATACATTTATAAACATGTCGCTACATGCAATAGTTTACTAGTCGTCATTATATAATCCATACATCCTTGATATAATCGCTGTTGGTTCATCTTTTGAGTCTCTGATTGAGCCTAAAGATGCATACGGTTGTAAGACCGAGGAGACATGGCAGGCTCACAGCTTAAGGCTTCGGGATCCGGTACAGGACTAGAAACGTAGCCGGAACTCAAATCCAGGACGCAGCCCGGACTGAATTCCATTTAATCCGCGAAAATAGGAGTTCGTGAAAATTATTATTTTTTAAATCCAACCACTTTGCTTATATGACCATGATTTTGAAACAGAAAACTACTATGCTCAGCAGAAAACAGTATTAGCATATATTCTTTCAAAAACAAAACCTGCGTCGGTACGTAGATTACAACAAAAAGGTGGCTCAATTATCGTAAACAAAATGTTGTCAATTTAGTAATTACAGATCGTGAATCACACCATAGACGTCTGTCTTCTTCCAACCGGTTTAACAGATATCAGGTTACGCCTAAAGGTTCGCGAAAATTGAAACTCGAGGAATGTACATTTTTGCTTTTTGCCAATTCGATTCGCGAAATCTTTGAAATTTCCCGCTTTACAGCACCCTGTCTTTCTACAGCAGTTGGAAAAATCAATTGTTATTTCCAAATAGTAAGCTTACCTGTGTGAAACCTACCTTTCTGCTTTGACGAAACATTTCTACAGTTGCAACCCGATTATGATGAAAATTCGAGGATGCTTGCCATCACGCTTTCCAATTCTTTCGACTGATTCCATTTGAACTCCCGCGTCAATAGAATTCAACACGCCCTCGACTTTCTCAACATCATCGGGAGTTTCATCCCTTCTCGAATTCCGGTGATGATAAGGTTTCTTATTACTTTCTGTCTTGGTGTAGTTTATTCTTTTCTTGAGCAATTATGACATCTCGGAGTATTTGTAACTCACATTCCTGTTCAGCCAATCTTGCTTTTAGAGGTGCAATCTTTTCTTCGATAATCGATTTCATCGTTATTTCAATAGCAACTTTAAATTCGTCTTTGAACTTTTGCATGCCATCAGTGATCTCACTTCTTAACTTTCCCATTCCTTCTTTGAAGACTTGAGCAGATAGGAAGTCACTGGCATTGTCATTCTTACTTCCACGACGCAGGTCAGGCATTGCGCACGTATGAACAGCAGGACAAACGTTGCAAAAAGAAGCAAAAAGTTGACTGATGACAGAATTGAACCCAATACGTCAGAAGGAAAGTCCAACCGTCAAACCACTCGGCCACAGAACGTACTACCAATGGACGACAATAAGAATTCAGATAAGATTAACAGGGTGGCGGCCAAATTTCAAGATTCGAATTCCGGGGCTGTTTCATTGAATTTTTAAGCTATTTTATATATTGACCAGATATGTTATACCAATTACGCCGATCAAGAATTATCCGGACACTTGAAACTATTTTCATCATTAAATTTGAGACATATCCTGTTTGAATTTTGCCACCTTATTTATGTGTAGATAATGAACGATGTTTGACTCTACCGCACTCATCTTTCAAAATGTGTGAATTCTGTGAATAGTGGTTCTAAAGCTCAAAAACATATGCATTTCCCCAATGACCTGCAGCCAGTGAACTACTAATGAGAGCTAAACGATTTAATATCGATAGAAAAGCTAATTTCTTGAACTTTCCAACGATCAAATAATACTTCATTATCATCATCTGATTCATGAAATTCTATAAAGTTAAAGTTGTATTTATCCGATTTATCAGACTGAAATTTTCAAGCAACATGAAGCTGAAGCAACAACCATGATTTCAAAATGCACATGTCAATGCGATAGCACGATGACACCAAGTTATCAAGAAACAT
This sequence comes from Prostheceraeus crozeri, assembly GCA_907163375.1. Taxonomy (NCBI): domain Eukaryota; kingdom Metazoa; phylum Platyhelminthes; order Polycladida; family Euryleptidae; genus Prostheceraeus; species Prostheceraeus crozeri. The sequence continues at coordinate 103,738 of CAJQUW010013030.1, forward strand.
CAACATAAGAAACTAGAAAAACTGCCACACTTGACGAGGACCGCAAGGTCTGAAGAATTCCCTCTTATCGCCATTTTTTATGCTTGTATAGAAACAAAGGACGCCTGGTAACCGTCAATTATAAAGTTTGTATCTGATGTTTCCAGCAATGTCAGGTATAATACTCCAGAATCAAGGTCTCGATATTTCTTGATTAGGGGATAGCAATGACAGTCCAACGCAGTGATGCTACCTGCATTGAAGACAATACCATTGGATTAAACCACGGCAGAAGTTTCTTTATCTGGTTTGATTTGACTCAATGTGACTTTGCATTCCTCTTCATCAAATTATTCAACTTGCTTCTTCTTCGCATTGTTTCAATAAATTCCGTCAGATTCCTGTGATTGTTTAATGAAATAATATTCAAAACTGTGCCGATAACAAATGTTTGATAATTAATTGAGAATGCAGTTGTTCAACCTTGCATGTTTGAAAGTTGAAGTTTGAAAAATTGACTAAAGGCAAAAAATTATATGGAAAAATTGAAAAATTACATTAATCAGTTGATGAAAATTAAATATTATGCATCTTTTGTGATCATTAGACAGTACGAGTGCGAATAATGAACCCTTCAATCGTTGGAAAATTACTCAGATCTCACAAACAGTTCACGGGCTTTTTTCTAAGGCAAACATTGGGCCTTTTTTCTATGCACATGGAAGGCTAGCAAAGTTTGCATGATAAGTTACATAGAATGGTATTTATTGGCTTATTTTTCGCGTTTCTGGTATAGTCGGGACCGGAACAGAGAGGAAAATCTTATTCGCTGGCGGAAGGTCCAGATGGCTTCATGTACTAGCGACCCCGATATTTGGAAGCGGTGGTCTAATACATAAGTCCCTTTGGTTTGTGTGGCCTTCCTGTCATGATTTACTGCAAGGTTTTCGAACTCATCACCCTCTCACCTAGCTTAGCCATTAACTTTCATTCGAAGCATCAAAGAAAACTCTGATGCCCTTCTCTCAGTGGCAGCGTTGGTAGAATTTTGTTGGCATGATTTTGGACTGATATCATCCTCAACCTGATGTGGATGAAGGTGTATACGTAACCTTCAGTGTTAATTTGTGATATTCTTATTAAGATTTATTGCTCAAAAAGTTGTGCTTTTGTAAAAAATCTTTCAACAAATGAATTTATTGCGTAAGATAAACGATTATTCAGATATTGCTTTTTTATTATGTATTTAGAGGCTACATAATTTGCCATATTACGAGTCTGTTACGAAATTGCATGCAAGCACGTTACAAAACACAAAAATCAAAACGATTTTTTGCGACCCCTGTCCATTGAATGCGACTTTATATATATATATATATATATATATATATATATATATACATATATATATATTTTTGCATGTACGAATTACAGTCAACCCAATTACCTATACGACTTCAATGTAGTGTGAGCAGCCACAAATTGCCTTTATATAATGCAACCATTATAAACTTATGTAAACACGAATACCTAAAAATAAACAAAATCCTAAAAAACTTAAATGAAATTTACAGGCTGGCAAAGTGGAGCTCTTCTCCACCTATGCCTGATTCCAGTCTGGATATGAGGGCATGAACGTTTGATCTTATCAGGCTAAGCAAAAGTTTTCTTGTTAAGGCCGATTTGCACTCGCTAAAACGGATGCCCTTCTGGATAGCCAGTCTTGTGGCTATCCGTTCTTGGACTGGAGCAGCCTCACTTCCCAAATCCCCATAGGTGCTCATGACGAATGGGACACAATGCCATCTTAATTATCGGCACTTGGGATCATTTTGGATGTGCTTCCGTCGCTCAGGCGCCACCAATGTTGACTCCTCCGAGGTACTGGGTCATTCCACAAAAAAACGACAGATTTCGGGAAAAGTGTGTGGCGAAGGTTCTCGGATTTTCTTCAAACTTTAACAGCTGATTGCTCTTGGTAGGAAACCGACAGAAATCAAATATTTCCGTCTAACTCGTCATACTTTCCGAGCTACAGCCTTCTGAAGAAGACTATGCTCGACAAAAACAATCTTCTTTCTTCAATTTTTTAAAATTTCCGTACTTTTGAAGACCTATATCTCAAAGACTAAGTAAGCTATCGTCGCAATGTTTTATATGTGTATTATACTAGTGTAGGTTAGTATGCATATCAATTTTCAGCCCGATGCCATCATTCAATCTTGAGATACAGCTTCTCAAAGTTGACTAAAATTTTAGGCCTACTTTTTTATATTCAAAACTAGCTCAATTCCATGGGCAAAATTCTTCCTGAAGATGTATTCCAAACTCGATGATTTTTTCACTATGCATTATGTATAATAGCTGATAAGAGCTAGTACCAATAGAAAGTTTCTACTGCAAGTCGTTGTCGAACTGGAAGTCGACGAAATTTGATTTTTTTGAAAAATAGCAAAAATGGCCATTTTTGATGATCATTACCCGTTGACTGACTACTCCGATTTACGTGAAATTTTTTTCAACCACACTGTGAAGCTGATAATTAACATACTCAAAGCTGAATGTGCGCTTCGGCTTCGTTTAGGAGCTAGAGCACTTTGAATTATCACTAATTTTTTCATGTTCTACTCTTGAAAGTTTATAAGTAGTATATATTATATGTCCAAATTGGGACTTTTATTTTCACCAGTCTGTACTCAGATTCACTGCAACTTTGTTTGTTTCCAATTTTATTGCAGATAAACCATTTTGACGACATAAGACATCGTCTACATTGTGATATCACAGAGTGGCAAGCTCTTGCGTTATCTCTCCAGTCTGTAGAAATAAATATAAATGCATTTATGAATCAACAATCTGTATTATCCACAAGTCAACACGGTCTCCATGAACTCCATTCACTTACGGAGTCTTTTCGCACAGTTTTCTAGAAGAAGTCGCAAGGCATCCTTGTCCGATTAATTGAGTGCTTGATAAGCCCTACTTTTGATTGCTACCCAAATAAAAAATCACGTTGACTTATGTCTGGACTTCTGTATGGCCACTTCACGGAATTTGGTCCGTAGCCTATCCAACTACGAGGAAATGTTTGGTCGAGGAAGGATCTTGCCTCTTGCTCAAAAAATTTGCTTTTAGCGAAGGTGTGGAGCAGCGAAGACTTTTACCATGCCGCTTAACAAACTTTCAAATGTGTTGTTCGGTCAATTTCAGAAACGAATTTTATCTCTGAAAATTAAACTGTTCAATCACTACGATGATTTCCTGACACTTCCCACTTATCTACTCGTTAGTTTTCCAGTAAATTCATGTCAAAGATGCAAGATGACGACATAGCCGCCAATACACGCTTTCTGTGCATCTGAGAGACAGAACGGCGCTCACGAGACAGGAGGCTCGCTGTGGTTGGCTGGTATGATGAATCTGCAGCATGCAAGCTGACAAATCTCTGTGAATCTCTTAATGGACCAAAGGTGCAAACAAAAGCTACTAGATTATTCTTGAAGAGAATATATCGAATGGTCATAAAATGAAATATTTGTGGACAAGATGCAACACATTCACTCCTACGGAGGGCAAAATACGACAACAGATTGCACTATGAGACTGAGTTCGCTGTTTATTAGCTGTCAGATTCTACGATGTTCAGTTACTACAAACATCAGAAGCATGCGATAACTACACGAGAGATGCTGTTGCTGAAATCGAATACTAAAAGTTATATTGATTATTTGGAAAATCAATAGTTAGACTATCTAGAGCAGCTGACTTAGCTGATTCACTTTCTAGTCATGCATCACTTGGCAACTATAATAATAATAATGAAATCTTTATTGGCATACAAAGGGCGGTACGCGCATTACAGAGAAGAAACAATACAATTCAAAAGGATCAAGTAAACATCAATCAGATGGAGAGTTATCGACAGAATTTGATAAAGGATTTCACAAGACGTTTAGTTTTGGTCCTCGGTTTCGTAATTGGAGACGAATTTCTGGGGGTGGGCTGTCTGCTGTTGAACATAATCCGTAGGGGATGATCTTCTTCTGCTGCAATCTTTCGAAAGAGCCTCCTACAAATACGATCACCAGCATCGATGAAAGTCTCAGACACCATCGAGGACCCAGTCATAATCTTGAATGCCCACTTTTCAATTTTGCGAAGTTTTTTCATGTCACAGTCGTTTGCATTTACGAAACAAGGGTAGGCATAGGTCATCACTGAGCGAATCAGGGCATTATATACGTGAGTCATGAGTTTTCGGCTGCATCTGGCCCGTCTAAGATTTCGAAGAATGTACATGCGTTTCGAGCATCTCCTCGATACATCCGACAAGTGATAATTCCATTGAAGAGAACTTGTAAATATAACTCCTAAAACTCTTGTTTTGTCGACTGATGTGGATCACTCTGCTCGTGTGTCGATGAAGAGCGCAGCCAGCTGTGTGAATTAATGTGAATTGCAGGACGCTTTGAACATCGACTTCTTGAACGCACATTGTTTTGTCTTGTTTTGTCGAAACTCTTGTTTTGTCGAGCGGTGGATCACTCGGCTCGTGTGTCGATGAAGAGCGCAGCCAGCTGTGTGAATTAATGTGAATTGCAGGACGCTTTGAACATCGACTTCTTGAACGCACATTGAACGCACGCTTTGAACATCGACTTCTTGAACGCACATTGTTTTGTCTTGTTTTTGAAACTCTTGTTTTGTCGAGCGGTGGATCACTCGGCTCGTGTGTCGATGAAGAGCGCAGCCAGCTGTGTGAATTAATGTGAATTGCAGGACGCTTTGAACATCGACTTCTTGAACGCTCTTGACCAATATGAATCTTATCTAGAAGAAGGTCCCGCTTTGTTTTAATATCCATCACCGAACATTTGGAAATATTAAGAGGAAGGCCCGTCGAAACAGACCAAGATGCGATGTTGTCCATCTCATCTTGCAGCAAGTCCTCACTTTTATGACGCACAAAATGGAGCAGTGAGAGATCATCAGCGTACTTGATTATTGTTGAGTTCTCATGTATTGGTTGGAGGGAAGCAACGGAGAGGCAGAACAGCAAGGGTCCAATAACACTGCCCTGAGGAACGCCACTGATAACACCTGCCCAGTTTGAGATCTTTTCATTAAAGACAACTCGCTGCCTCCTGTTGCCAAGAAAATTATGTGTCCATTGAATGAGTTCTCGTGGTAGTTTATGTTGCATGAGGGATTGGATGACCATCTGGTGTGGAAGTTTATCGAATGCCTTACTAAGGTCAGTTGACAAAATACGAACCGCTCCCGAATCCTCGTCAAGGAAACTGAGGATCTTGTGATTTAAGAGAGTCAAAGCCGTCGAGGTGCCACCACCAGATCGAGGAATGTAGGCAAACTGAGAGCTGTCGATATCTTTTATATACGGAATTATCCAATGCTTAGCCACTAACTTCTCAAGTATCTTTGACAAGATGGGTAGTAGTGAAATGGGACGAAAGTCAGAAGTAAGTTCTGGTTTGGAGATTTTGGGGACAGGAGAGATGTTCGCAACTTTGAAACATTGAGGTACCTGACGAGTAGATAAACTTTCATTACAAATATGTGTTATAGCAGGGGCAAGTATATGAGAGAATGACTTGAATATGTAAAACGGAATGCCGTCAGGGCCACAGCTTTTCTTCTTCAGATGTTTCAAATGGTACTCAACCTCGTCGGAGGAGACAGACAACGGGCATGATGGAGCTTGATCTAAGGTTTGGAGGGAGAGAATGTCGCACTGTGATAATGGAACGTCTGGAGGTTGCTGCGTCGAAATGAAATAGTCACTGAGATTTTGGGCAGTGATCTCACTGTTATTGTTAACAACCAAAAATCTACGCCCGATCAAGTTGATGTTATTCCACGCGTTTTTAGATGAAATATCACGAATAGATGAGATGCATCGATGTTTTAGGTGTCTGATGTGGTCGATTACTTCTTCACGGAGACGCTGGTATTTCAATAATTTCCCTTCAGAGTAGGCTTTGTCACGTCTGTTTATTAGGAGTTTTAAGGATGGTTTGGACCAAGGCGGGTCTGTGGATCGAAATCTGACAATCCTTGTGGGTAAACAAACCTCGACGACCATTTTGATACTCTCCAGTAGTGCCTCAGCTTGTTGATCAATGCTTGAGCCAGCATCCTTACAAATGGATAACCAATCAATGGAGCTAGCCGTCTCTGCGAACAAAGCCATACCTCTCTTAGAGACACTGCGTACAGATACTTTCCTTGAGATAAATTGTCTATCAGGGCTAGGTTTCCAGGAAACAGCAGCATGATCTGATCGACCAAAGGGCGGAAGGATGGCTGCTGTTGGGGCATTTTGTGCTGAGGAGAAAATTTGGTCAAGAGTTCGACCTGCTCTGGTAGGATTATCAACATGAGTGCTCAGTCCAGTGAGTTGACAGAGGCGTTCGGTTTGTTTGTTGAGATCATTGAAATCTCCACAGATAATTACGTGTACTAGGTTTAGATTTAGGTGGGAGAAGTCAAGAATATCTAACATGGCGTCGATGGCATTGTCGTCCTTAGAGGAATTATTCCAAAACGGATGATAAACACATAAAAGTAAGGTCGATAGAGTCTCCATAAATATAGAAAGGATTTCAGTATCACAAAAGACGAGGGATGGGACGTCAATGTTATCAATAATCCGGCATTTTAGGTCGTCACGAATGTAACAAATGATCCCGCCGCCGCAGCTTTTCCGATCTTTTCTGTAGCACTGATAGTTCTTGATTTCTAACGATGAATCAGATGTGGAATCGTCGAGCCAAGACTCTGTAAAAGTGGCAATATCAGTTTTGGAACGGGTTACACGGCGTTGAATTTCATCAAATTTGTTATTGATCGATCTTACATTTGCCAGGAGTAATGAAGGAATGCGGGGAGGTAAATGACGAGGGACACGTTCACTTAAAGGCTTGTTGCTACTCAATGGAATTAGAATAAGGCATGGCTTCGGCCTAATTGTGATATTCTGGCAGGAGTATCGCTGTTCGTTCGGCGACAAGAAACCACGGGAATGTGCTCAGTGAATATACGAAAATACTTAAGCTGTCTTTTGACTCTGCGAGGGACGCAAACACAGGAGGACTGCCGACGAAGAGCTAAGAGCTGATCTGATGAGTAACGAATAACGGACATTACGGACAGTAGACTGTGAGATACAGAGAGCTATAGACACTGGCTATTGAGTGAGCACACACACAAAAAAATGATGTTGCTGAGGAATCGAACATTGTTCCTTCCAAAAAGGAAGCTGTGGCAGTATCCCCTACACCACTCGAGCGCATCAGCTGCGGCGTTTGTTAGATGTGCATATGCTAAGAGTCTTCCAGTCGATGAATATGCGGGTGTGTGTATGCGGTAAAATCAGCTGATTGAGCGCACGCGCGAACACACACACCGGCCTTACTAACGTATGGCGAGTATGACGATCGACGAGCCAAGGCACTGAGGAAGTAGGGAAAACGCGAGAGACGAGAGACGATACCAAGAGAGCGGATATCAGGCGCGAGGAAACAAAGCGAGATGGCAATGTAGACACAGCGATGGAGAGAGAAATGATCGAAATACACTGGAGATGATTACGAGACGACACATTCCGAAACTCGATCTTCAACGGATGAAACATTAAAAAACCAACATATGCCGAATCCTTGCGTCATGGCGATTCAGATGATGTAAAAATTACCAGCGAAGAGCTCAGATATCTGCCGATCGATCGATGAACTATCAAATAATAAAGGCTGTTCCTTCAACATGGTGTATCTTAGATTATCTACTTTATCTATTCCTTTAAAATTTTCATACATCACTGTGACTCGTCAGTTTAAAATGAGCTCGTCCAATTCTATTACACGGCATTTTTTCAGTCTTTCTGAAAGGTGCAGAAGGCAAGCTCTTTGGGATCGCCCGTTTTGTTTGTACACTTGTAGTCTATTCGCAGCACTGTTCAATTTTGGTGATTTTGTACATGTTCAGAGAACAAACAATTGACTTCCTTTTCATTCTTTCCCGTGAGTTGATCGTCCTATGCATAGCTGATTCGTCACGAAACATGCTAGCAGTAGCGTATCAAATCATTGAGAGATATGACGTCATAAAGTCTCCTTAAGTTAATGATTGCGGTTAAGTGAGACATCAGATGCTCGTCTATGTTAGCAAGATTGACTAGGCATACAATGAAATAGCCATTGAGACAAGGTTGAATATTTGACAGAACTTCACCTTTAAGGAATGTTCTTGCCGCGCCTCCTTATTGACGTGATAGCCCTTGCTTTTTACATTACGCTTTGAATTTTATTACACTGTACTTTTTTAGATCTTTTGAATGAATGTAGATGTCCACATGTTCAGCAAGTAATGACATTGATATTACATTTGAAATTTCGAATTGTTGGAAATTGTTAAGTCATTGCTACGAGCGTATTTGCGATATTACTGAGACAACATGACATTTGACACAGAACGAAAAGCTATGATCGCCGTATGATATACGAATGTACAATTATTATTATTATATGACAGCAGTCAGGAAATCTCACCCATTCGGGAAGAGCTGAAAACCACAATCTGAAAAAAACGGCAAATGCGCCAAGAATCTCCGTTCTGTGGACAACATCTTTCTTCCAAGACATAGCCCACAAATATATATTTTTTAATAATCGTCCACATGCATCGACACGGACCACGTCGACTGAATTTGGTGTTAGTCAAAATTCTCTTCTCAGAGTAAGCATGTCTAGAGCATGTGACCACAATCCGTTCGTTCAAGATTTGAGTGAAGAGGACATGGCTCGACTAGCGTTTGCTATGTGTAAAACTTTTGGGAAGCGTTCCTGATCTGCTCAACTTCATTCAACCGACGAAGCACAAATGTAGCTACTGGTGAGACAGTCAACCCCCATGGCATCAAGCAAGAGCTATCTCTTCATTGTCCGAAGGTCGTTGTTTTGGATTGAGTATGGAGAGGTGATGTTATTCAAGGTGTTCTTTTTTCAAGGCAACGTCAATTGTGATAATTATCTCGAGATGTCAAAAATTTTCGATGTTCCATATCTTCGTTCTGGAGCAAGGAGGCAGGATAATTCCTCGACCAAACATTTCCTTGTGGTTGAATAGGCTACGGACCAAACTCCCTGAGGTGGCTGTCCAGAAGTTCAATCGTACGTCCACGTGACTTTTTTTCTTTGGAGAGCAACCAAAAGTAGGGCTTGTGAAGCAAAACTTCAATGGATGATTCGAAGGATAAAATCAGGGAAGCATTCAATTAATCGGACAAGGATGCCTTGCGACTTTTTCTAGAAAACTATGCGAAAAGACTCCGTAAGTGAATGGAGTTCATGGAGATCGTGTTGACCTGTGAATAATACAGCTTATTGATTCATAAATGCATTTATATTTATTTCTACAGACTGGAGAGATAACGCAAGAGCTTGCCACTCCGTGATATCACAATGTAGACGTCTTATGTCGTCAAAATGGTTTATCTGCAATAAAATTGGAAACAAACAAAGTTGCAGTGAATCTGAGTACAGACTGGTAAAAATAATAGTCCCAATAAACTTTTAAGAGTAGAACATGAAAAAATTAGTGATAATTCAAAGTGCTCTAGCTCCTAAACGAAGCCGAAGCGCACATTCAGCTTTGAGTATGTTAATTATCAGCTTCACAGTGTGGTTGAAAAAAAATTTCACGTAAATCGGAGTAGTCAGTCAACGGGTAATGATCATCAAAAATGGCCATTTTTGCTATTTTTCAAAAAAATCAAATTTCGTCGACTTCCAGTTCGACAACGACTTGCAGTAGAAACTTTCTATTGGTACTAGCTCTTATCAGCTATTATACATAATGCATAGTGAAAAAATCATCGAGTTTGGAGTACATCTTCAGGAAGAATTTTGCCCATGGAATTGAGCTAGTTTTGAATATAAAAAAGTAGGCCTAAAATTTTAGTCAACTTTGAGAAGCTGTATCTCAAGATTGAATGATGGCATCGGGCTGAAAATTGATATGCATACTAACCTACACTAGTATAATACACATATAAAACATTGCGACGATAGCTTACTTAGTCTTTGAGATATAGGTCTTCAAAAGTACGGAAATTTTAAAAAATTGAAGAAAGAAGATTGTTTTTGTCGAGCATAGTCTTCTTCAGAAGGCTGTAGCTCGGAAAGTATGACGAGTTAGACGGAAATATTTGATTTCTGTCGGTTTCCTACCAAGAGCAATCAGCTGTTAAAGTTTGAAGAAAATCCGAGAACCTTCGCCACACACTTTTCCCGAAATCTGTCGTTTTTTTGTGGAATGACCCCACTCGATTTAGAAACATTCAGATTATTTAGCGGGTGTACCACAGTGAAGTCTAGGGCACCGGGGCGACCAGGGCACCAATCCGTCAGCAGCACATCAGCTGTCCTCGTATTTTCTGTCACAGAACCACAATCAGAGCCTTTTTCAATTTGTGGGCGCAAATTCGCGGAATGGCAAATGCTGACAAACTGATCTCGCAAGGCGTTGTGCCTTGTAGTGACATCTGGGCCTCTTTTACATGTTAGGGCATGATGGCCACAAGATCGAGTACCACACTAGGACTTTGAGGACATTGCAATGTACTTGAAGTAAGCGGAATGCCCAGCCACCACTTAATGAGAACCTGGAACTCATTACTTGAGAGGCGAAATCCGAGTCCAGCCGATGGAATGACTGATAATCTTGAGCCGGACGATGCGTTGCTGATCCGTTTGAAATCCGATTGGCTGAGTTGACTCAAAAAGGAGTCTCGTAAGGAAGACTAGACATGGGAAGACATGTATTGCTGAGACAGTATAGTTCCTTCAGTTAACGAATTAATGGGAATTTGATATTTTGGATCAACATGGTAATTGAGAAGATCTACAGCCATTTTTGCTGAATTTGGAAGCACAAAATCCGAGTATGGTATACACGAACGAAAAGATGAAAGAAAATCCGCACTTGAGATTCGCATCATTGACCAAAGCCCTAAACCACCTGAGCGAATTCTCAGTTGAGATTGAATCCATGCTTTTCCAAAAAGTTCGATCGCCAAACTCTCCTCCAAGCAAATTCTAACGTCATCGTCAAAGTTTTGAAATGCTTCCCAAGCAATAGTTGGCGGCACTGTCCGACCGAGGTGGATAATTTTACAGATGGATGCGCAATTCCGCAGCAAAACAAGAGAAATTTGTGGTCGCACAGTTGAGGAATTTTTTCCAACAGCACTTTTGCTGTCTTTTGTTCTCAATGAAGGAATGGCAGAATGCGACATCTCCAATAGGTGCTCCCAGGACTTCCACATTGAATTCCATTGACGTAATGAAGTTGCTATCAAAGTCCGACAAATCTCCTTTCCCAAACAATTCATGATTAGATGTGTTGAGAGTCAAACCAATTTTCGAACACATGGATTCTAAACTTGATATGCCTTTTGCACTTGATTCTTATGCCCAGCAAAAATCCCATCATCTAAATACCAAAAATGGTGAGTCAGGGAGCATGATTCATCAATGGCTCTAATAATGGGTTTTAAGGCAAGCGAAAATAAAACAGGTCCAAGCGGGTCACCCTGCTGAACCCCCTGTGACGAGTTCAAACGACCAAGAGGGTGCCATACAAGCGGAGAATTTCCATAACACTAAGAAGTCCATTTTGACATGCAAGGAAACTGTTTGAAACGTTCATTGACAACCGCTTGCCTGGATACCGAGTTGAAGGCGTTGGGCATACCCACTTTCAATAAGCAAAAATTTTGATCATTTTGATGGTTGTTCACCATTTCTCGAGTGCGGTGAATGATCTTTTCTGTACCTAAATGACATGCACCTCCAAGTTGTAGCGGTTGAAAAAGTGAAGCCACTTCATCTCTTATTAATTTACATAGACACTTAGCTGTGAGGCGACGCAAAACTTACCCAACAGCAATGGGCCTCACGTCCCAGCCATCACTTGGTTTCATCAAGGCTGTCAGGTTAACAACACCAGAAATAAATGGAGCAATTTCAATGGGGGCTTTTCCGGATATAAGCAAATTTAGGAACTGACGCAGTGTGCTAATGAGACAATTTGGTAGAGTAGCTTCGCAGGCATCTATGATGTGTTGAATGCGCATGCCAGATGGACCGCTGGCTGTCGCTCGAGGAAATGATCTCAGAATGTTGATTAAATCAAAAGAGCTGGCGAGTTGATATGGAGCAGAATCAATTTCAGGAATTTCCAGTGAAGAAGCTGGAGGGTGCTTTTTCTCAAGCTTAAGCCATGTTTCATTCGTGTTTGGACAGATCCCATGAGAAGAAAGTATGGGACATACCTTCCTGTATAGTCCATCCTCAGCTTGAGTGAGCTATGGCAACAGCAACTCGAACTTCTTTCTCATCGTTTGTGTTCGCCTTATCTTTGCTTGCCTTGTTATAGAATTCTTTTTTGCTTCCATCTATAATTCTAAACCTTGACCGCTATTCCATTGGTCACGTATTTCATTTATGCAGACATGATGCTTGTTTTTCTTTCCCGCACGTTTTTTCGATGGGAGAACACATTTCGGGAGCATTAAGAGCTTAGTCCTAGCTTCAATACTGTTGTTAGATAAGACCTCCTTTAATGAATCAGGAAGAATTTTACCAAATTTCTGCCTGGCATTGTAAGGAATGAATTTCATAGTTGGTCGTTGGAGTGCCATTATTTCATCTAGTGATGGCAGTGGATCTTCATTTTGATATCCTGGACTTTCGGTTGTGAGATCTACTACAGAAGATCCTTTTTACGCACTTTTTCTGATGCTAGACTCTGAAAGAATTAGCGACAAGGCGACCACATTTCCAGACATAACGTCGATACTGTTCAAGCCATGCTTCAGGTATGGAACCTGGCAAATTCCTGCTGTATGTTTCTGGAGGTGATTCAGCATCCTTGAAAAGGCTATGCGCTCTGGACATGTGTCGACCGGGCATTGAAAACCAGAGGTACATCGTGTTGAAGTTGGAGTAGGAGCAGACTGAAAATCCAGGGACTCTTGAGAATCAGACATAAGACTATACATCTTCATGGACTGATGAGAGTTAGATAACTTGTCATGCAATCCCAAAGGATCCAAGTTGGCATTATTAAACCTATCACAGGAGGATGATGTTTTTGATAAATTCAATGAGGTAACCTTAACAGTTTCTGTTTCTTCATCATTAGTGCACAACTGCTGTAGGACGAATTCTATCGTTTTATCTGAATTATTCATTTTTGTGAAAAATACAATAATCAGTCAGCTTCATTTGTGCGTCGTCAGCCAATTATATCAAAACGCATAGTTTGGATATATACTCATACTTATAGTTTATATAAATACTATTTTGGAAAATTTTTAGCAATTTCACTGTCAGCGACGCGTCAACGGCATAACCATCGTCTCACAGATATCATTGACAATCATGTGGAAATGAAACATATTTATGATGTCTTGAACATCCTATCCAGATGTTGAACATATTTACTTGATTATATCAATAAGGATTCGAAGACATCTAATAGAAATAAAGGGCTTATTAATAGTCATATTGCTAGATGGTTGAAATCGGGACTGTAAGTTCATTGAACTTAGAGATAAAAATCACGAAATGACATTCCTGGGTTATTTAAGGGCTAATTAACTATCTCGCTAAAATTTAAGGGTGATTCCCGGGCTCCATCGCCACCCTGGATTAGCTTTTCGCGAATTTCTGCTGTGTAGTGTCTGGTTCGACAACAGCAGCAGCAGCAGTCAAACAAGTGATTGACGTCACGTCTGGAACTTGCGTACGCAGTACAGGGCTGATGCACAGAAAGATATCCGATGTAATGTGGCGGATGAATAATGCAATGTGGAAGGAATAACACTTTATCACAATACAGGATCGATAAGACCAGACAGCGAGAGAGCTAATGATAGCAATGACGAAAAACGATGAGATGCAATGGACACAGATGAAATCCGGACACGTTCCAGCGATGCACAGCGACGCCAAAGTGATAACCATTCACGACGAGAATCCTCACCACCCGAAACACAGATCACAGCCGCAAAGACCCAAGGCACGACGAACCGAAAGAGCCAAAACTCGACAAGAAAAAGGCGCCAGGACACCATCTTTTGTTTTGTAATTCTTGATTTCGAGGTCTACAAGACCTGACTGATACCTTTCGTTTAACGTCTGTTGCTCTTTTCCTTCCTGATGTTGATCAATTCTACTCATCTCCGTATAATTTGGTAGTAACTGATTCTCTTTGCATATTAAATTGAATTGAATGTCTTTATCTAATTTCACGGATTTGTGAAGAATCAATGAATAGTATTTTCTGTTTTTCTAAATTCATGCTTTTCTGTTGTTGTCAACGTTTTTAGAATTATGAACGAATACTATTTTATTATGAAGCATGTATTTATAGACGTTTCCGTCTCTTTTACACGGACCATTTTGAAGCTTACACTATGAAAAATGAGCTACAATAATATTGAAAGTTCAAAATCATCTGAACTATTAAACACTTGTATAAAAAGCTCAAAGATATGTACACAGATAGTTTGAAGGGTTAGGATAGGAAATAGTGCAAGAGTTTTGGGAAAAGGAAGTTTTATATATAGACATATATACACTAATGCCAAAAATGCGTGTCACCTTTTAATGTGATCAGATGTAAGGGGCCTACCAGTATACACATATCAAAGCTGCTTATCGTACATAGGCCTGCTGTAATAAATGTTTCTATTGCATAAGTCAAGAGAGGTAATTGACCTGATGATTATCAGTGAGCGAGACAATGTCAGTAACGAGAGAGACCGCTTGATGAATTGATGACAGCCCTAATTCTTCGAGTCATAAATATTTACATAGACTATTTTATTATTTAGTTATCAAATGCGCTCTGAGGAATGGTCGCCCATTGCTCAACCACGATGGATTGTAAGTTTTCAAGTTGTTAATGCCACATCTTTTGAATACATTCCTCTTCGCGAAATCCCATCCCACATGTTCGATAGAATTATGATCTTAATGGCCACTCTATCCTACCATCATGATGAAAATGATCAGCCAATGATGAGCTGTACTTCATGAAAGATGGAATCCTACAGTCTGTAAACGATGCATTGAAAAAACTAGTCAATGTATTAACATTTTTCGAATTTCACGAAGGATTTGAGAGTTTGCAACTCGCCAAGATCAAAAAGTCAGATCGCTCCCACATCAACTGAGCTTACTTTCCCTACCTTATCCGGAATTCTCAGCTTCATTTGCTCATTCGTTCTTGTGGACTTGCATCTGCTTGTCATTCCTCAATCTTCGAAGCTTACTCTCGTTCGTACAAATCACCTTCAAATTTCTCGCCACATGCATTTTTTCTTAACTAATCTTTCTCTCAATTTCTTTTGTACTCGCTATAGAAACGCTATCAACTGAGCTTACTTTCCCTACCTTATCCGGAATTCTCAGCTTCATTTGCTCATTCGTTCTTGTGGACTTGCATCTGCTTGTCATTCCTCAATCTTCGAAGCTTACTCTCGTTCGTACAAATCACCTTCAAATTTCTCGCCACATGCATTTTTTCTTAACTAATCTTTCTCTCAATTTCCTTTGTACTCGCTACAGAAACGCTCTCCGCTTTTCTCATACTGACCTTGCGCAAGCCGTTATAGACCGTTATCGTTCAATACACATCTTTGGTAACCCTGCTACGGATAAAAATCTGCTATTCAGAACAGAATATAGAGCTTAACCAAGCAGTGGTTGGTTGCTGCGTTCGGTCGGTGGACTTCCTTTTCTGAAGGTAGTTTATTATTCACTAAATCTCGCTTTGTGTTTCGCTCTACCTTAAAATTGATTCATGGCTAAAATTCAGAAGGTAAACAGTTTCTAATGTTGCATCTTCATAACTCAAAAGCCTCTATTTTAAGCCATCTTTTCTTCCGTTCCCATCATTTTTCTCTTCATATTCTATTTCTCAATTTTTGCTGCTTACATTGCGTTGATCGTTTTGGCATGCTTGAGTACAATCAACTACAAAATCAAAGCAATCTATTACCAGTGCATCTTATAACATCCATAGAAATATATTTCAATCCAATGACTAACTTATCCAAGCCTTATTGAGTGTTCAATGTTTTCATAGATATATTTAAATTGGCAATTTTATAACGATGTCACCTATTAACATTAGAAAGCAATTCAAAAGGTGACAGACATTTTTGGGATTAGTGTTTATCCTTCTCTCACAAATACACGTGTATGACAGCATCTAAGACTGATAGTACACATCATTGAACCATCATGATCATGGCCAAAACAGGCTCATATTCTTCGTTTATTCATTGAAATCTTTCGTTTAATTGAACATTTGAAGTTGAATAGGCGTCGCTATTAATCATTTTGAATAATAAATAACAGTATATCTCTTTAGTTAAAAGAAACCAAAAACATAAAAAACATAAAATTTAAAAAAAAAACACGATATTTATTTAAAAAAATGATTTTCTGCAACTCTACTGACAACCTAGTCTCTCAAAATTAAGTAAAAAAGCTATTTTTTCGCACACACCAAAAATACATGTTCACCACTCATGTGCGTTCACAGTATGCCATGCGTCACCCAATGTGAATTGAAATTATTTTCAAATGTCATCTCAAGGGAAATTATCAACATATGCAAAAATGATCTGATATACGGTAGATGAATAAATTCGAGAATCAATTTAAATCTACCTTATACCAGGGATGCGGAGTCCTATCAGGACTCCGACTCCGGGTGGCAAGTAGATATATAATATATATTTTTTGAAAAACTGGTAGCCTACAATATAGATATGTATAGGCTTGCCTAAACCTATCTTAAGTGATCATTGCTGCATCAATTATCAATCATTTTCGATGAAAGTTTATCAAATGTCGCTTTAAGTTGGATGCATGCGACTCAGCTCCTCCCATCTTCTTGATGTGTGCTTTACACGGTTTTTCTACGATCTCTACCAGGCAGGAAAATCCCCATCCTTCTCCAAAAATATGAGTACACATTCGATTTTAAGATGCGTTTGGAGGATCACACACGATTAACGTGAACAAAGTAACTCAAACAAGCTAGTATTTCATTTTGTTTTCTCTGATGTGACCTTTGGTGCGTAGGTGTGATCGAGGCTAGGAAGGCTTGTCTTCTCTACTAAATCACCGAGTGAAAAGACAATCCTTTTTTCACTATCACGGTTCATTCCCTAACCTATTACAAGCTTTGCATCCATCATTGTCTCTGTACTTTTGTTTGACGGAGAAAGTTGACATCAAGACAGTGACAGCCATGCACGATGATAAATAATTTGCTTGTATTATATTTCGGGTCTAGTTATAAGCCGGAGTCCGGAGTCCTATCATTTGATAGGACTCCGACTACAACTCCAGCAAAAATGATAGGACTCCGGGACTCCGACTCCTCATCCCTTCCCTATACACGTTGTGGTGAGTGCCGATGTTTTAGTCGGACTTTTGTTTTGTGTCGAACCATGTTAAACCGAATTGGACAGACAGTTTCGAAAGCCAAGCCTGTAAAAAAACTTGCTAGCTGACTGAGTTCTCGTTGTTTTGCTAAACGATTGCCAATGAAGTTCTATTACCTTGACTTGTCCTTCGACTTCTTCCTGTCTGAAGGTTTAGACACCAAAACATCATGACGTGTGGTGTGTAGTACTTGAGTTCTGTGTGTAGTATTTGAATTTGAAAAACGTTTGTCATGTAAACTAAATAGAACCAGAATTGATTGCTAAAATGAAAAATATGAGAGAAACAGAACACATAGCTCTCATGAGAGCACACGATCCCAAAAAAGAGAGGATTCAGTAGATGCCCTTTCTATTGAACATGAGAAGTCTTGCATTTTGTGAGCATCTTTTACATTTGTTCAATTAAAGCAATTTTCCTAAATGCACGTCTCACAAATCAGCTGTTTGAATCTAGTGTTATATTCAGGATATTCGCTCTCTCTGTGAAAGATATCTTAGCTTGTAGTAGAGGGCCACAGTATTAGAGGCAACTACACATGAGAAATCTGGCTAATCAAATGTAGATATTATTTGATGATTGGAAGTAGACTATGATGCGGAGTTGAGTAAAGCAGAGGTATAGTGTAGTAGTATTGTTTTACTATGATATCATTGATTGCGTGACACTTCAATGAAACTATAATAAAATATATAAACTTACCGTTACAGTTTCGTTTTCAAATGGCATGAAAATGTGTACATTTAAATGTATTATTTATGCTTATTATGCTATATTTTTGTCCGGTGTGATTGTGTTATATGTTTATGTATAGAGAATAGTAACACATTTGTTTATTAAATAAATTGTATAGTAAGTGTAGTGGCTGAGTAAACTTATAACTTCACGAGTTGGGTTTGCTCTGCTACATAAATTAAATATAATAACAAAAAACCTATAGCTCTCCGAGTTGGGTTTGCTATTTCACGTACATAGTATTAATAATAAGAAACCTAAAGCTCTCCGAGTTGGGTTTACGCTGTCACAGATAATAATAATAATAATAGACCTATAGCTCTTCGGAGTTGGGTTAGACTTAAAGTCATTCACGTGTTGATAATAACTAGCTTATAGCCTTTGATACGGTAGGTCTGGTAATTTGATATTGTCCTACCTATATCCCCTTGGGTTGGTTAAAATTAGTGCCGTGAATAATACTTATAGGCCTTCTGGTTTGGGTATTGTTCTCAGAATAATAATAAATAATCTTAATAGTGAACTGCTGCTGCTCCTGCTGCTTCTACGACAAGAGCTAAAGGATTGGAGACTGCTGAGGATTCAAAGGACACTACTGGCAGCAATCGGTAGGTTTATAACGTAACACTTACAGTACGCGCATCATACCTACCCAACTAATTTGCATCTACTAGCCCGGCCCGTTACACTAGGTGGCAGCGGTATAGAACCGATCAGTATTCCATTATGTCGCACTATGTCTTTGGTGCGACGGGGTTTTCAGCTACAACACCATTCCGGGGTGGGAGTCAGCAGGAATCACGTGTCAAAACGGATGGTGAACCTGTTTTGAACGCTGATGACTTTGATTTTTTACTAGACGGGAAGCAGAAGGGAAAGGTATTGCAAACATGAACTTAACTTCTGACATAGTCCACGATCTGGCTAAGCTCCAGACAAAAATAGATACCATTGAACACAAATGCACCTCTCTATTACAGGATAAGCCATCAAATACAAATAAAATCCCGGATGATTTAAATGCTTTGCAAAAATTTGATGGGAAATTAGCCTTTGATCGTTGGCTCAAGGTCTTCGAGTTGCTCGCCGATAACTTTTCAGATTCACGTAAATTGCGTTTGTTATTGATCAAAACCGTTGGTAGGCCTAATGAAATTGTTGTGGATCGAGCAGATACCCACACTTACGCAGAAGTGATACACGAATTGCGATGTAGGTATTGCCCGTTTGCAACAACCGTAGAGGCGGAAGCGGCGTGCGAGTCGCGTATGCGGACGAAAGATGAGACAATCCGCGATTACAGACACGCATTCCCAGATTTGCGTACCGATGACTTGGAGCGTCGAGTTTTGAATACGCTCATGTCACGAGATACAAGTAGGGATGTTAAATTGTCAATGTGCAGGTTTCCACCAAATTCATTGAACGACTACTTGGATGTCGTCACTCAATTTGAAAGGGTAGATGCAAATGTTCCGGACTTCTACTATTTCTACTTCCAATTCTTCCATACGTTGCTATAAGTGCAATAACTTTGTCCACATTGCTGCCTCCTGTACTTTACCGTTCCGATCCATTACGTCGGCAACGACTCCAGTAGAGCGTCGAAATTTTCGACAATCAGTGTAACAATATGGTTCTCGAGGCGCTCAGTCGTCAACGCAACATCAAATATGACCAAACAATGTCTCTGTACCTTGGCGCTCTGCATCACATGATCGCCAGATAAGACAACTACCGCTTATTCCTCAAAATGTTTACACACCTCCGCAGGGTAGACAATTAGGTTATTCTGCACCAACCTCGGCTGTACACAGGACGAGCGACCTTCCAACTACAGCACAACCCCATGTTGACGTGCCTACAATTTCTGTTCCACCACACCCTATAACATCATCACCAGCAGCATCGAATTCGTTAGATCCGGAACTAAATCAAGAGATAGTGTGCTTTAAATGTTCAGGCAAAGGACACATCGCTCGATTCTGCTCAAAAGCGGTAGATGCGTCCCGTTCTGTCGCTGTTACTACTAAAAGGGACCGCATTAGGGCAAATGTTTCTGTTATGGTAGAGGGACGAGAAGTCATAGCACTGATAGATACCGGAGCTGATTGCTCGGTATGTAGCAATAGGATTGTCTCCACTTATGAATCCTTGCCCGCAAACAGTCAACTAGATGTTCGAGGCCCTAAAGACGAAGAACTACAAATTGTCGGTATAGCTGATACCAAAATAGCGTTTGGTAAATATTGTCCTACTCGATCACTAGTAGTCTCCAGTGATTTGTCTATTGATTTGATTTTAGGAATGGACTTCCTATTACCGGAACGGTCAGTCATTGATCTAGACTGTAGTCAGGTGTGGCTGAAAAGACCTTCATTGATCTAGACTGTAGTCAGGTGTGGCTGAAAAGACCTGGGGTTATATTGCCAATATTAACGGGTCGTAACACCGTTATGAAAATAGGGGTTAATGAAAACAAAATAGAAATTCCTCCCAAATCTGTGAAGTTAGTTCGGGCTCGCCTTCGATTTAAAGGGACCTTGGGGGCACCTATATCTGGCATTGTTGCTGACAGCTCAGAAACTGTTCGTTTGGGGCTGACCTTTTTGCCCTCTATCATCACTGTGAGTAATAAAAATATAATAATTCCTATTGTCAATAACAATGATGATTCGGTCATCATCAAAAATGAAGTCATCGGCAAATTTGAACCTTTTGTAGTTAGCTATGAGGTCGACAATATCTCATTTGTCCAGGATGAGGGCGAAAACTTGGAGGAATCCTCCAACAGAATATGTCAAGTAATGCATAAAGGCCCCGATATAAATCAGATAAATGCGCAAGACACAACCCTCACAGCTTTCCAAAGTTCACAATTGCAAACGTTATTAAAACAATATGACGATGTTTTCATGTCTGACCACCGGCCATTGGGTCGAGCCTCCGGGGTAGAACATCGTATAAATACGGGTGCCCACGCACCTATTCGTCAGGCTTGCAGGCGAGTCCCACCACACTTGAAAGCAGAAGTTACGAAGCAGATTCAGGAAATGCTTGATCAAGGCATTATATCGTACAGCAATAGTCCATGGGCTAGTCCGATTGTATTAGTTCAGAAGCGGGACGGTAGCCTTCGTTTTTGCGTTGATTACCGCAAGTTGAACCAAGCATGCCAGTTTGACGCTTACCCCCTGCCAACTGTATCCGACGCTTTGGATGCCATACACGGCGCTTCGTACTTCTCGGTGCTAGACCTCAAATCCGGTTACTGGCAGATTCCGCTCCAACATTCTGATAAACAAAAATCTGCTTTCATATGCCCTTTGGGCCTATACGAGTTCAATGTGATGCCATTTGGACTTGCTTCGGCCCCCGCCACATTCCAACGAATGATGGATGATAAATTGCGGGGCCTCGTGGGTGTCAATTGTTTGGTGTACTTAGATGATATAATCATCATCAGTCGAAATTGGACTGACCATCTGCATGACATAGAATTGGTTTTATCAAGGTTGAGGGATGCACATCTACAACTTAACACTAAGAAATGTCAATGGATCTTATAGTCTGTTCGATATCTCGGACATATGATGACGCCAGAAGGCATCCATACCGATCCAGAGAAGACGAACAAAGAAAAAATGTGGTCTACACCCACAACGGCCAAACAGGTGAAGGAATTCTTAGGACTCGCATCTTATTACCGACGATTTGTCAAAGACTTTGCGCGGATCACCAAGCCTCTACATGATTTGATTCGGAAGGATCATTCCTTCACTTGGACAGAAAGCTGTCAAACCGCTTTCACTACCCTCAAGAACTGTCTCACTTCAGCACCGATACTAAGCATGACAGACTTTCGGGCAGAATCTGGGTGTTTCATCCTCGATACAGATGCATCTGGATATGCCATCGGAGCTGTTCTCTCCCAAATACAACCGGGCGGTTCTGAGAAGGTAATTGCGTATGCCAGTAAGTCACTGAACACAGCCCAGTCCAATTACGCACCAACAAAAAGGGAATTGTTTGCCCATGTTTCCTTTATGGAACACTTTCGTCCATATCCTACAGGAAAAAAATTCCTTGCCAGAGTGGACCACAAGTTCTAATATGGTTGCGAAGTTTCAAAGAACCGCGCGGAATGCTAGCCCGATGGCTCCAAATTCTCGAAGAATTTGAATTTGAGTGCGTCGAATTTGAATGGCGGCGTCGAGCGCTTCAATCGCACCTTGAAACAGATAGTCATCGCTCATGAGAAGTGCGATCGTGATGACTGGGATCAAACAATATCATACTGCCTCTGGGCATACCGCTCCAGCACCCACAGTACAACAAGTTTCTCTCCAGCCGCCGTCACATAGCCTACGGTCGCGAAATGCGACTTCCGGTTGATTTTGAGCTGGATTTGGAAACTGCAAGAACGAGAAACGTCGGAACATATTTATGAAAAATCCAGGAAAAACTGATGAAGACCTGGGATATCGTTAAAACCATATCTCGCACTCAGCAGACTCGTCAGAAACGAGGATATGACGCGCGGGGGGTGAGAGATGTCACCTATCAAGTAGGGGATCTCGTGATGTACTACCACACCATTACTCCTAAAGGGGAACGTAAATTTTATCGCCCATGGGACGGACCTTGGGTCATGGAGCAGAGATTTTCTGACAACACATGTCTCATTCGTGACACCAAGCGCGGGAGAAAGTCGTTTGTCTCACACGCTGATCGCCTTAAAACATTCCCTTGTATCAGAAACGATGCTGAAGACTGCATCGAAGACGAGCGGGATGAATCCAACATCAGCGTAGATGATCTAGCGGGGACTGATATAACCGACTTCACCTTACCTATGATAGCAGAAGATTGTGACAGTGACACAACAGAGTCCACTGCCCCAATGAATGAAATTCACAGTACCATAGCTACGTCAGACGTATCCGACTCCGGCATGTCCGAGATAGAAATAGAACCCGCTATCGTAGAACATCAGGCCGATATTCACTGTCTTTCCTTCCAGAAAATGGCAACTGGTGGATCCTGCATACCACAAGCAGAAGCGAAGTCAGTTAAATTAGAACTGCAGAAATATTTATTGTGTGAGGGATTGGTTCGGGGCTGTCCTCCAGGTTGGAATAGGAAGACCAAAGACCGATGGTTAAGCCGGGCCGTCATTGAAGCTACGCTTCTGGCCACTTCCAGAGACGCCCAAACCTTCGTGCATGGCCGTATTATTCATTTGGCATACCTGTGGAGAGTTCCGTTTCGCCAACTTATTCGACTGCATGAGTCGCACATTAACCTGAATCGCGAGAACATCAGCGATAAACAGCAGCGTCATCAACGTAAAATGCGTAACCAACAACAGACGCTGAAAGAGACTCGCCAAAATGTACAAGAGGCCGACGTTCTGCTCGCTACGTCCGAGGACACTCGAGGAGTCATCGATTTCGAGGTAATTGGCGATAGTCGGGCAGTGGTAGTTGGGAACCCTTCGACTCCTACAGCCTCCATGACTCGACATCCAGCCTTGATAATTTCGCAAACGTCAGCGCCGACGCAACCTTTGTGGTTGGGCCATCTGGGTTACTGGAGCCGATTCCATCTGCGGCCGCCAGTCCGTCTATAGCCACACAGGGTGCATCTTCGGCGCCCGCTGAAGACCTACATGAGGGTCCCGAGGGCGAAATCCAACGCCCCGCACCAGAGGGTGCAGACGGAGATGATGAACCTCCAGTTCCAACCCCTCCATCCGCTTGGCGAGGTGATGCCCACATCCACCTCTACGACGCTTGCGTTCGCCCGGGCCGCGGGCCATGCTGGCCATATCGATGAGATGGAATGTGTACATTTAAATGTATTATTTATGCTTATTATGCTATTTTTTTGTCCGGTGTGATTGTGTCATATGTTTATGTATAGAGAATAGTAACACATTTGTTTATTAAATAAATTGTATAGTAAGTGTAGTGGCCGAAATAATACTAAATAAATAAATAAAAAAATAATAATAAATAGTTAGTGCCGTGAATAATACTTATAGGCCTTCTGGTTTGGGTATTGTTCTCAGAATAATAATAAATAATCTTAATAGTGAACTGCTGCTGCTCCTGCTGCTTCTACGACAAGAGCTAAAGGATTGGAGACTGCTGAGGATTCAAAGGACACTACTGGCAGCAATCGGTAGGTTTATAACGTAACACTTACAGTACGCGCATCATACCTACCCAACTAATTTACATCTACTAGCTCGGTCGGTTACAATAGGACCTCACATCCATCAAATTGGGATGTTGATTTCTTTTAGCCTGAGTACGTTTTATGATGCATTGATGTATTTCTGTGGAAAAGAAAGCGATGTTATTTACTATTTAGTCAATTATAAAATGCGTTTGAAGTTTAGATGTCAGCTCGCTTCTTAAATTCCTGCAAAAGAATAATTTTGAAATCCTTTGAAAGAGGCACATGATTTGTGGTCATCAAAGAAGAAGGTGGTGTACCTTGTGCCAATTGATTTTATGCAATAAACTTAAATTTGCTATAATAGGAAATTTTGAGAACAGAAATCAAGAGTTGAAAATTTTGTGGAATCATTTTCGAACGGTTCAATGATTAGGACTTGTGCACTACAACCAACACAATTCACCAGTACCACGGACTAAATCAGAAAATTTTGCGTTATTATGTCACGTAAGATGTTACCTCAGCGTCAAAGCCATGTTGCCAGAAATTTAAAATTTGTAGATGAACTGTGCTTATTATAGATTGAGGAATACAAACAAAAAGGAGACTAAAATATTATTTTCTCTTACCTTTCTTACGATGGTCATTTTATCTGATTTTATCCGCGTCTCCTGATGATGTTCACATGCGCAGATAGGTCCATCATCCCTCACCTTTAAAAATAATTGCTGGCTGTTTGATGATATAGCCAAATATAATGTGAGCAAATTTATTATTTATGTTTCACTCAGGAATGGGCAAGTTGCTCCTCGTAGATTGTAGAGATTGCAGTGTAAAAATAGATCAATCATAGGATGGAGATTTTGAGCGATTTTCTCTTCAGAATGCTTCTTCCAACTACTCTTTTCATCACCCATGATCGTGCACCAAGAAAGCCACAAAACCATAGAGCAAGCATATAGTAGGCTGCTCTATGGTTGTGTGGATCTTTCAAAGATATTTAGCACTACTTGTGTAAGGGTTTCCAACTATGATCAGCTAGATCATGCAAAGACCAAAGAACAAGTTCTTTGTAGTAAATCCCAGACCGTGCTTTCTGATTGAAAGACGGCGGTTTATATATTGGCATAAACAATGGTGAACGCAGTTGTGATCGCTCACAATTAGTCCAGACAAACAAAGGCATAGAATACAATGGAGTGAGTGAGAATACAAAACAATGAAAACAATGTAATGGGAATGAATACAAGGCTTTAACATGAGCATAGAGGAATGCAGAGACACAGCATTACGTACAGGGAAGGAAATACTCCTTGTTTCCCTTCAACATCAACATAGAGTAATTATAGTGATGGACTAGTATTTGAAAGTTCTTTCGCTTCTGTCAGCTGAGGTGGGAATTGGCTGTTGCAGATTGTAGCAAAGCAGTCGAAGACAGCTGTTGCAGATTCCTCCCCGTTAAGTTGAGTAATCCCTCAACCAGGCCGGTCTGGTCCGAGTACGGTGGCTCCGACGGGTTTGTGTGTGCTGGGGTGTAGAACCCTGTGCATTCGGTGCAAGAAAAGAAGAGGTAGAAGGAGGCGGTGAGTGTAAATAGGAACTTCGGGTCGGACAAAACTGTCGGTTGAGCAGTTGGAGGCACAGCAGGAAGCAAAGCAGAAGGCGCATCTTCAGATACGATTGGAGGCACAACAGGAGGCGGAACTGGAGTCGGAATAGGAGTGGAAGTGGAAGGAGTTGAAACTTGAGGTTCAGGAGTTGTTGCAGTTGAAACTGGAGGAGCGTTTACATTGACTTGGTCAATATGGCGTCTGTGCAAGGTTCCGTCGGCTGGATCAATCACTTGAAACATGCGGTTTCCAACTTTGTTCAACAGTATTCCTCTACAAGGCCTGTTTTCGTTTCCTCTATAGAAGACCACGTCAGTTGTGTCTACGTTTGCAGTGGTTCGGAGATTACGTCCGTGCAGTAAGTAAGAGGGTGTCTTCCCTGTAGACGCATGGACGGCGTTCCTGTACTGTAGAAGGAAACTGTCGATGGCTTGCCACAGCTGGGTGAGGCTTTCTGGACTTTGCGCTTTAACCGCTACTTTCAGACTTTTAACGAAATTCTCCGCCAGACCGTTCGACTGTGGGTGTCGAGGAGCTGTGAACACCGGAGTGCAGCCGATTGACTTCAACTATGCCTGTGTCGTCTCTGCGGTGAACTGGGGTCCGTTGTCACTCACAATGATGTTAGGAACTCCCTCCCTCGCGAAAAAACGACGGAGCGCCCAAACAGTGAAGTCTGCGGTAGCTGAGCTGTGGTCGTGACGAAAACCTCCGGATACTTGGAAAAGGCGTCTTCCACAACTAGGGCATAGTATCTTCCGAGGAAAGGACCGCAGAAATCCATGTGGACTCTTTGCATGGGCTTGTAGTTCACGGGCCATGGGTTCCAGTTCGGGTGCGTTCTTGGTTTGACGTGTTGACATCGGCTACAATGCTTGGCGTACGTCAGTACGTCCTGGTTGATGGTGGGCCACCAGCATAGGAGACGAGCGAGGCTCTTCATCTTATCTCGTCCTAGATGTCCGGCGTGCAGATGTTCTAGGAAGGCTTCTCTGCATACTGGTGGGATGACCGGTAAGCCGTTGTGCAGTAGAACTCCGTCAGCGTCAGAAGTCAAGTCGTTCCTTCTCGAGTACAAGACTGGGAACTTCTTTTTTGCTGCCTGTGACCAACCTCGGCGGAGACCAGCTAGGACTGACCCGTAGGCGAGACGCGTTTCCGAAATCAGGAGGTTCCTGTCCAGAGGGATGGTCGAGTGAAGTACGAGGCGGCCGTGGTAGCAGCAGGAGGTTCCGAGGAAGCGAAACGAGAGAGGTAGTCGGCGTGCGGCAGGTCTGTCCCAGGGCGATGCTGAATGGTGTAGTTGTAAGAACTAAGGTCCAGGGCCCATCTTTGCATCATGGCTGAGGTAGACTTGCTGACTGAAGCTGCGGGCGAGAAAAGGTACTGCAGAGCCTTGTGGTCCGTATAGATGTAAAAGTGGACTCCATACAGGTACTTGTGCAACCTTTTGACTGCCCAAATGATCGCAAGAGCTTCTCGTTGGGTCGGACTGTAGTTCTTCTCAGAGGTTGACAGACAACGAGAGATGCAAAGAATGGGATGACCTTCTTGCTCCAGCACTGCCCCGAGAGCGTCCTCTGAAGCGTCCACGTAGAGATGACAAGGCAGGGTAGTGCGGTAACTGCGGAGAACGTTGCCGTTTACTATGGCTTCTATGAGATTGGTGTAGGCGGAGTCAGCTTCGTTGGTCCAAGTGAAGGTTTTCTCTGATATGAGGTCGAACAGCGGCTTGGCTTTGGAAGCGAAGTTCTGGACGAACCTACTGTAGTATTGGGCGAAACCCAGGAAGGATTGGAGTTGTTTCGCGGTTGATGGCTTAGGTGCATTCTGGACTGCTCGTATCCGATCCAAGTTCGGGTGGATTCCTTCTCCGTCAATGCTATACCCCAGGTAGGTGAGACTTGGCACGCTGAACACCGATTTCTTGCTGTTTATCTGTACATTGTGTTCATTGAGAACGTGCAGCAGTTTGTGCAGTCTCTCGTCATGCTGCTGCTGGTTGTTGGCGTAGACGATGATGTCATCCTGGTATGACCTGACTCCTGGCAAGCCTCTGATGATGTCGTCTCACTAGACGAAATGACTTGCTAAGTCTTACTAAGTCTGGTCAGATTCTTGCAAAGTCTGATAAGAACTTATTTTATTTAAGATCTTACATTTCCTGACCAGAAAGTACCAGACTTACTAAGTCTTATATTTTGCAAAATAAGATCTTTTCAAATCTTACCAGCTGATAATTGAAATTAAGAAAATTGAACTGAAATTTAAAACTTGAAGTCCGATTACAGTGCGAAGATCAGACGATATCAATGGTTTTAGTTCTTAAATGATCTTGCTGGACCATCAGTGCAGTAGAGAAACGCAAAATATAATACTTTTTCTACTCAAAAGATTTCTAAAAATCACAAATAAGATCTTATCAGATCTGATCAGATTTGCTAATAAGACTTAGCACGACTGGTACTTTCTGGTCAGAACTTGTAAGATTTCCTTAATAAGATTAAGTAAGTCATTTCGTCTAGTGCTATCACCTTTTGGAAGATTCCGGGGGAGATGGTGAGCCCGAACGGTAGGAATTGATACTGGTAGAGTCCCCAAATGGTGTGCACCGTCGTCAGTTCTTTGGAAGCCTCGTCGAGTGGAACTTGCAGGAAGGCATTGGTTAAGTCCACCTTAGAGAAGACCATTGATCCTGTCAATCCATTGAACATGTCCTCCACTTGCCTGGTGGTATTGGCTGTTTGCTTAAGGTGGGGATTGACCGTGACTCGGAAGTCGCCGCAAATCCTAGGTCGACCATCACTCTTTAGAGGAGTGACGATTGGTGTAGCCCAGGAGCTTGAACTGACCGGTAGCAGGATGCCTTTGCTGACAAGTTCGTCGATGTTTTGTTTGACAGCGCTTTGAAGTCCAAAGGGAACTGGTCGGGCTTTCCGGAAGATGGGATCGCACGTAACGTCGAGGGAGACTGGGTCCACCTTGATTCCACCTTGGTTGTTTGCAGACTGATGGATCAGTCGCGAGATAGCAGCAGGAAGTTGTGGCTGAACGACGTTGGCAACATTGATTCGAACAGTGGTGGAACCGGGTACGTCGGGGTCCGTTACTTCTTCCACGATCTTCAGTCGCTTGCAGTCGAACCGTCCAAGTACTGAAAGGCCGGAGTTGTTCACTAAGAACCGGACCGTAGCAGAAGTTCCGTTGCTGGCACAAATGGGTACTTTACACTCGCCTTCAGTGATCATGTGTGAACCGGTCACACCCTGGATGCCGTCGTTGGTGGACAGTAGAGTTGAAGATCTACACAGCCGTTGAAATGGATCCCGAGGCATGAAGGATACCGGACTGTCAGTGTCGATGATGAAGTCCGCACGTTTACCTGTCGGTGTGAACGTGACTCGGTGGTAAGGTGGGACTCCTTAACCATGGGCGAGTTGGTCGCGAACGATTGAGGATCAGCAGAGGTGGATCCTGTAGTAGTTGAAGCCATTAAGGAGCAGTAGTCGATTCCGACCTCGTCAGTCGATTCCTCCGGGTAGGCTGCAGTATGAAGTCGTGCAACGTTGGCTTGATGCTGTTGTCTGGAGCTCCGGCAGACTCTGGCAATGTGCCCCGTTCGCTGGCACTTGTTGCACACCGCTTTGAGGAAGCGGCAAGTTCTTCGTGGATGAGGACCACCGCAGGAGTCGCAAGGGGTGATTGAAGCACCTTTGCCTGGCTTCGGAGTACTTACATGGTGGGCAGGTCGCTGCGCAGAAGGGTTGTGGTGGTGGCTTGGATTGAAGGTCCTTTGTCTTGGATTGAAGGTCCTTGAAGGTGCAGGTGGTGGATGAGAGTGACAGTATTGGAACTGTTTCTTCTGTGACCTTGAACGTAGTTGGTTCCGCTGAGGGCCCAGTGCGGCCCGTTGGTTCGGCTTGGTGAAGTGGACTTGGGTGAGCTGGCTTGAAAGCGCATTGTTAACATCATCCCAGTCCTCCAGGATGCTCTTCGCTCTGGTGTAGGTCAACAATGGCTCTCGTAGTAGGCGCTTCTGGATCTCCTGGTCATTGACTCCGGCGACGATACGGTCCCGAAGTTGAGTGTTGAGCTCAGTACCGAAGTTGCACCTCGCAGCTTGACGCTGTAGTTGAAGAAGGAACTGTCGTAGCTGCTGGTCTGGGCGTCGGATGATGTTGTGGAACACCGCTCGTTCTGTCGCTTCGAACTGCACCGGCCTCAGGAAGTTGAGGAGAAGTGTCTGTAGCTCCGTGACAGTCTTCGACCCAGGGGCGTCTGGGAGGGCTAGGTCCTTCAACAGGTCGTAGGCGTCCTTGCCAATCATGGTGATGTAGAAGGCCGTCTCATTCTTAGGGTCGATCTTGTCGTTGGTGAGCACGTACTGGTGGAACCGCTCGTGCCAGTTCTCGACTCCTTTTGGATCTGCGACGTCTATCTTCTCCAGAGCGTTGGCGTTCTCCATGCTGAAACTTAGGTCCCTAGGTTCCTACCCTGTGGGAACACATCTTGCTAATATCAACAGATTATCTGGCGAGGTAGCGATTCTGTGGATAATTTTTTTAAATGTTCATTTTCGTGTAAAAACTATCTCCGCATGTGAAAATGGTCATCATTTATCCAAAAACATGTGTAAAATTAAAAAACGACAGGTGGCGAAAAAGTTGCTATAATTAGTTGGTAGATATTTGTTTACTCATGCGAGTTGATTTTTCGCCAACCGGCGAAATCGTGGATATTGTAGCAACCAATTAGTGGTAAGTAGTAATGTTCGTATATTACCTTCACATGAAAATATATTGTATACTCAGTCTGATCTGATAAAAAGGGATCTTTATTTAATTCACGAAGGCTTAAACTAAAAAAAGTATTTATCTTCCATAAATGTCGCAGTAAATACTATGATATTATTCAAATATTTGTCATTGTTGTAAATTATTGAATGTCAAGAGATGTTATGAAAATTGATACATGCGGATTCTCTATATTCTTATCATTATCAAAGAATGATAGTCTGCATTTATTTCTTAGATAGATTAGCCGTATGTGGGGGATGGTGAGGAGGTGAGGGAGAGAATAGAGCCTCGGCTGTAGAGGCGGATTACTAAAGAAAATAGGAGAGAAAGACAAAAGTAAAAGGTAACATATAGAGCGCGAATTGTCGCCGGCGAACTTCGCCAGCGAATATCTCGCAAATATGACTGAACTGTAGCATGATATTCTGCAGCTGACATTCGCCAGTTTTTCGCAAGATTCGTTCCCACAGGGTATGAGAAGGCAGATTTAGGAGAGTAGAAATGGAATAAACAGACAGAGAGAAGCTTAATCTTGTGAAGGATTGGATTTGTGAAGAACTGACGGCTTTCAGGCGAGCTGTGCGTCAGTGAAGCTGGCTGTTTTGGAAGACCGACGGCTCTCAGGCGAGCTGCGCGTCGGCAGAGGGGTGAATGTGTTTTAGCCCTTCCTTCGACACCACGTATGTCTGGCGTCACCAACACGTACCACGTATGTCTGGTACTCACAAAGTCCAACGTGTACACAAAGTGCACAAGGCCACCGGTGCCACTTGTGTTAGGCACTTATTACACACGACGTCCAACAACCCAAAGCTGCTAATCGCTCTGCGCGACGCCACTGTAAGGGTTTCCAACTATGATCAGCTAGATCATGCAAAGACCAAAGAACAAGTTCTTTGTAGTAAATCCCAGACCGTGCTTTCTGATTGAAAGACGGCGGTTTATATATTGGCATAAACAATGGTGAACGCAGTTGTGATCGCTCACAATTAGTCCAGACAAACAAAGGCATAGAATACAATGGAGTGAGTGAGAATACAAAACAATGAAAACAATGTAATGGGAATGAATACAAGGCTTTAACATGAGCATAGAGGAATGCAGAGACACAGCATTACGTACAGGGAAGGAAATACTCCTTGTTTCCCTTCAACATCAACATAGAGTAATTATAGTGATGGACTAGTATTTGAAAGTTCTTTCGCTTCTGTCAGCTGAGGTGGGAATTGGCTGTTGCAGATTGTAGCAAAGCAGTCGAAGACAGCTGTTGCAACTTGTTTATATGGGATCTTTTTTGTTTATCTTTCTTGTTTATATGGAATTTATGTGGGTTCTTTGGGATCTTTGGTATGAATTTATGATTCACTAAATTTATGTTTCATTTTTTGAATCTGAATAGTGATGTGGACACATTTGCATCTTCCAAAATTAATTGAAATCATGTCTCTGATTATGTTATTTTGCTCTTCCAGTGGTAGGTTGCTTGTATTATGACCACGCTCAAGAAAATACTATAATTGAGGTTGAGCATGAAACAATAGCAACCTTCGAATTGCTATTTCAACAAACTACGTGTACCTCTCCAAGGCTGTCATGACACGTAGTGTTATGGAGAACGAAAGTGTCATGGTGCATGCGTAGTTATGAAACTGCATTCAAATTATACAATACGGTTTGTCTAAAATACTTTATGCAACCAAGCATCACAAAACTTGTAAGTAACGTGGCCATAACACGTTCCCTGTGGGAACGAATCTTGCGAAAAACTGGCGGATGTCAGCTGCAGAATATCATGCTACAGTTCAGTCATATTTGCGGCATATTCTCTGGCGAAGCTCGCCGGTGACAATTCGCGCTCTATATGCCACCTCTTACTTTTGACTTTCTGTCAGCTGAGGTGGGAATTGGCTGTTGCAGATTGTAGCAAAGCAGTCGAAGACAGCTGTTGCAACTTGTTTATATGGGATCTTTTTTGTTTATCTTTCTTGTTTATATGGAATTTATGTGGGTTCTTTGGGATCTTTGGTATGATTTTATGATTCACTAAATTTATGTTTCATTTTTTGAATCTGAATAGTGATGTGGACACATTTGCATCTTCCAAAATTAATTGAAATCATGTCTCTGATTATGTTATTTAGCTCTTCCAGTGGTAGGTTGCTTGTATTATGACCACGCTCAAGAAAATACTATTATTGATGTTGAGCATGAAACAATAGCAACCTTCGAATTGCTATTTCAACAAACTACGTGTACCTCTCCAAGGCTGTCATGACACGTAGTGTTATGGAGAACGAAAGTGTCATGGTGCATGCGTAGTTATGAAACTGCATTCAAATTATACAATACGGTTTGTCTAAAATACTTTATGCAACCAAGCATCACAAAACTTGTAAGTAACGTGGCCATAACACGTTCCCTGTGGGAACGAATCTT
Organism: Prostheceraeus crozeri; assembly: GCA_907163375.1. Taxonomy (NCBI): domain Eukaryota; kingdom Metazoa; phylum Platyhelminthes; order Polycladida; family Euryleptidae; genus Prostheceraeus; species Prostheceraeus crozeri. Next base: position 137,029 of record CAJQUW010013030.1, read on the forward strand.
GCGAAAAACTGGCGGATGTCAGCTGCAGAATATCATGCTACAGTTCAGTCATATTTGCGGCATATTCTCTGGCGAAGCTCGCCGGTGACAATTCGCGCTCTATATGCCACCTCTTACTTTTGACTTTCTCTCTTACTTTCTTTAGTAATCCGCCTCTACAGCCGAGGTTCTATTTTCTCCCTCACCTCCTCACCATCCCCCACAAACGGCTAATCTATCTAAGAAATAAATGCAGACTATCATTCTTTGATAATGATAAGAATATAGAGAATCCGCATGTATCAATTTTCATAACATCTCTTGACATTCAATAATTTACAACAATGACAAATATTTGAATAATATCATAGTATTTACTGCGACATTTATGGAAGATAAATACTTTCTTAGTTTAAGCCTTGGTGAATTAAATAAGATCCCTTTTTATCCGATCAGAATGAGTATACAATAAATTTTCATGTGAAGGTAATATACGAACACTACTACTTACCACCAAAGACAATGGATAATATACATTGCTTACCACTAATTAGTTGCTACAATATCCACGATTTCGCCGGTTGGCGAAAAATCAGCTCGCATTAGTAAACAAATATCTACCAACTAATTATAGCAACTTTTTCGCCAACTGTCGTTTTTAATTTTACACATGTTTTTGGATAGATGATGACCATTTTCACATGCGGAGATAGTTTTTACACGAAAATGAACATTTAAAAAAATTATCCTCAAAATCGCTACCTCGCCAGATAATCTGTTGATAATAAGATGCGTTCCCACAGGGTTCCGAACGTGGTCGCCGATTCATCACGTGTTGACCACGTGCATGCATGACACTTTGTCAAAACACGCAGATTTTTGGTGAATTCGCAACGCGTATCGCACGTGTCGGGCACTGCTTTAGTGATGCAAATGGAAAATTTTCCAATGGACATTTTTGAAATTTATTTTTCGGTGATCGGCGTTTTTCCTTTGTTTTGGAGACTCATTATAGTCGTTTGAAAAGACTATGCAATATTCAAAGACCGAAAACAATTCTCTATCATCCCTGTATGTTAACTTTTGGGACCTGCAACTGCATTTTTCCATGTCTATTTCAGATCTTTCCAAATGAATTTCAGACATTAGATGGATTTCAGATTTCTGTAGCTGAATTTCATATCTGTCAGAAGCTCAACTTTGAAAGATCTTGAATTCAACTGGAGATCTCCAATTCATCTGGATTTTATCTGAAATTCATTTGGGCAGATCTGAAATCGATTTGGAACTATCAGAACCATCTGAACTAGAAATGGCCGTGTATCCTCAACGAAGATGTCGGACAATACGCCAGAAGCTATCATAGATCAAAGTGTTCATACATTGAGTGCACCAGTTGCCGGAAATTCCACCATCTTCATGATAATTGAGCGGGATGTTCCCACACAAATCACTCTACGTTTTCACTGTTGTGGCGTCATGCCTATTCGCTGTCTGATTGCTTCATTAACTAAGGAAGCAGACAGACAGTCGCTACTGTGACTGTTCACAAGGCGCACGATCAGAGGCGTCGCGACCGGGGGGGTGTGGGGGACCGTAACACCCCAATATGAAATTATTAAAAGATTCAGGTAAAATGAGAAATTTCAGGTAAACCGCCGGTTTGCCGGCGATTCAGCTCCAATATTCACTGACATTGTTCTTAGCCACAAAAACACGTCTTGTCACAAAGACACATCGCAATGTCGGGAAATTCTCACCCTTTTCTAGACACCAGAAAGTATATGGTTAGTTGTTGTTGATGATATTGATTTGTCACGCGAAAGCGGTCAGACATAGCGCGCTGAAAACGACCTCTACCCGGGATGACTGTACATGTATATGCGAGCAGGAGGAACAGTCGCCTCGCATTTTCTTAAAAATTGGAGCATAAGGCGATGTGAGTTAGCTCTGCAAAATTAAAAATATCTAAGTGCAATTGAAATGTAATTCCAGTACCCTACTTATAATGTGGCCAGTGAATATTGGCACATAATCACCTAACGCTGAAATGCCTGCAACTCATTCTGCCTAGCTGTGTAGTGTATATTTAACCGTTGATTCATGTAAGTTCTGGCTATTGCGCTGTCCCTTGAGGAGATGACGTCATCGTTACGGTGGATTTCATCGAACCTTCCTCATACCGAGTCATTCACACGCGCACCGCGGAAAGCGCACGGTATGAATAAGGCACACCGTCTTCTCTATGCGTAGAAGTTTATTGTTAACAGCGTGTTAACTTTCTCGATGCAAACACCATCGAAAATTTCCTTAACAGTCGAGACTACGGGATCCAATTGCGCACAAATTAACTTAACGTCATCGGCATTTCATTGGCCACTTAAATAACCAACAATTAAATTATTTTTCATCTATAGGCGTCATTTCCGACCGATTAGATGATTAGGTAGGTACCTAGTGTTGGATTTGAGCATGATAGCAGTAGGGGGAAGCTTTCGAACCGAAGGTTTTGGGTCAACGCTGCAACCAAAGCCGGAAAAACGGTGATCAAAAGGAAGAGGACATTGATTCATATAGCACCACTATCATCCTCGCACTAAGAACGCCCGCGAATTATTTTGAAAACAGTTGAACCATAACTGGAAAAAGTAGGAGATATGCCCATTTGATCCTTGAAAGGGACTCTCCAATGCATGCATTTAGTGCCACCCGCATTTGGCTAAATAATGCTTCAAATAAGGTGCGTGGATACCCTTGTGCATCAGAAATTCATAGTAGGTCTCGTATGTGAAGATCCACACAAGCATTCCGCAGATGATCATTCTGTAATTTATTGTAATTAGACCTATAATGAATTCACAAAAATCGGGCTTCTGTCAAAATTCACAGAGTGAAAGTTAAACAATGTTCCCAAACTTGATTTTATTTATTGTGAAGAGTTCTATTACATTAATATGAATAAAATACTGTGTGTTGTCATCAAGACCCTGAAAGAATCAAGATAGCATTCTGGATTCCACTCTTTTTGTGATGGTTTCGCTACCTTCTAATTATTTCATTCAGCGCTTTCTGCTTCTCGAATTTATTTGTTATCTTTATGAACAAAGAAGGTCAATTATTGATGATAAGACAATTAAGCTTATGAAGAATCGTGAGGAAACTAGGCCTGCGCCTGTCAATGTTGCTCATATTCACTAAATTAATGAACTGATGCTCAATCAATCTGGTTGAGGCAATGTAAAGCCTATCTACTGGAAATATTCTTCCCCCTCAGGGAAGGAAGGTGCATCTCCAGTGCCGGGGATGAGATGAGGCAGTGCAGGGGAACTTCCCCACTTTCCCTCCCCTCAAATCCAACACTGCAGGTACCTCTTCTGTAGGATATAAACATGAAACATGTTGGAATGTGTGTGAGCATGCGTGTGTCCAATAATCAGGCAAATTTTGGCTCTTAGTTGTAAATCAGGTAAAATTTAGCAAACACCCCCCCAATGATGTTTCCTTAGCGACGCCTCTGCGCACGATGTTCTAAATTTTGCTGCTCAGGGAATCATTATGATCTGTGCGTGAAATGACGTTAATGATGTTAATGATAGTTAATTGAGTCAACTCAAAGTTTTGCAACACGAGTTATGCAGTTGATATCACCCATCCACGGTTATACATTTCATTTAGTAAAAGCAAATATAATTCTTAAGTGGCAACTCAGTGATGGTTAACTACATAGTCCACACAACCTCGTTCATGATGATGTTCAAGGTTGAAAAACACTCTGTCTAATGGTCGATCTTGTAAAAAAAAGTTTGACACAGTCAACTGGATCAGTAAATCGGTCAAATTTTTTGGCATGTAATGAAACTATGTGTAAAGACGATAAGTGTATATATCAGGTGCAATAATTTCCTCCATAACCATTTTGACTGGGCAACAAGGTCAATTTCGCACTGCTGATCCGATTCAACCCAGTTTACCGCATCATGAATGTTATACGAAAAGCTTCTTCCAAGTTACTATGTTTAATAACGAACACCGTTAAATAACAATTTTACTAGGCCTATTAGAGAAAGAGTAGTAGCTGAGAGTCTTTTTGTGAGAGTACTTTCAAAAAAAGAAAATTAGCGCACTGTAAATCGCTGGATACGAAAATTACATACAAACACATACCAAGTTTACATACAATTTGAAACCAACATTTGATACGAGATTCTGGTATATATAAAGAAATCTGGTATGTTTTTCATACGAATGGCCATTTACTTTCGTATGTGATTGGTATGCAAACGATACGAACTATGCTAACTGTGATTGGCTGTTTTACGTTGAAATACGAATTCTTGGTATGTTTTATATACGAGACCCGATGCAAATTGGTATGTGTTTCGTATGTCTTTCGTATGAATAGCTTTATGTCATATGGCAAAAAATATGTTATACAACATACTACTTACAAATAACTTTTTTCCAGTAATATCAGCCGTGAATATTTCTTTGTGAAAGTATGGTATTTAACTAGATTAGATTTATTGTGGAATTTAAGCCACATGTCATCTTCGCAGCTCGTCTTATAGCATTCACAAGACTCATAATTAGCTCATTTCCTTGAACTAAATTGATAAACATCATTTCAATATAACGATAACTTTTCAGCAACCATGTTGACTTATATATCTCAAACATAACTATTTTTGCGTTTAATGAGTTATAATGTGGTTTTACTTCGGATTGATAATATGCCTTATTTCAAAATTACATGATACATAATTGTTGATGGCTGAATACTTATTGATTATTCATGAAATGCCTTAGACTTACGTGTATTAAAATCGAATTCAGCATTAAAAGTATCACTCTTGAATGTCATTATCTAACTACTTACAGAACAGTAGTAACATTAATGTGATCTTTATTGACAAAAGTCCTTAAATCAACATACTTTGGACATGATTGATGCTTTCTTTTAACATTGTGCTGGTATGGCTTTAGTATGTAAAGCATACCACACTTGAAATAAGATGCGAAAAGCATACAAATATATACCAAGATCATACAGAAATATACCAAAAAAATATTTTGGTATGCATCCTTCGTATGCGATTGGTATTGAGCGATTTACAGTGCGGTTCTTTAATTCAACTAGCAAAATTGAAATTAATTTTTAGTTGCTAACAAGGCTTGATTTGTTCCAATATCAAAAGACGTGAGATTATTCGCACGCAATGTTGCGTGTAAATAGCCAGACAACTGAGGCCAAGTTATTCCCACGTGAAAGTGGGTACCAGCAGTCATGACTCTACAGTGAGGTTTTCAGACCCAACAATTCGTCGAAATGGTAACTGTCTTTGCTGAGCGGTTATATTTTTGCATGATCACTTCAAATATTCCGCATAATTTGTTTAGGCATTCATCGTTAGAATTAAGCAATTGCTTCTTAGAAGTGGTTGTCTACTGAACACGTTGCTAAAGTTTCATAGTAAGCTTATCAATTTTTTTAGCATATACATGTAATGATATACTGAATCTGTCTTCTTGGCAATTCGTCGTCGCTGCTCGTCCGCGATTTCCACATGATCATCATTATTCTTCAGTAATTGTACAGTTTTTGATTTGATGTGAAATCGACATGTTTGAGAGCAGTGGTAGGCATATCAGAAGGTACAAATTGATGCACTTGCTTAATCTCTAGGAGTAGGTATGTTCAAAATGTTAAAGCGGTCATTGATTCCTTTGCTTAGTTATTCGGATGAAGCTTTTTGACATACGGTAAACTAGGGCGAATCATTCATTGTTGGTAAGAAATCTGTTTATTTGCTCAATGATAGCCACTAATGACATGATGACGTCAGTGGTAGGCAACCAATTTGTGGTAGTGATGACTTACAGATCTAGTTGATTACATGACAATCGGTTGCACTGTATCGGCCGTTAGATGAATCGAATACCTATAAACTTGTATGTGATGAGTCTGACACATTTGTTGCAATATTTTTGATTTAAGCCTTTAACAGAAGCTTAATAATCAAATTTTGATCAATTTAGAAAAGCTGTTTCTTCAACCGAAATTTATATTTATTATGATTTGAAAATGTCCAAAATAACTACGCTACGTTTATTTTATGATATTAGCTACATAAAAACAATGATTTTTTATGGGCGTGCGCTGCATTCACCTGCTCGCACCGAAAATTTTAGAAGTCATGCTGAAGCAATTATTAGTAGGCCTGTAGGTGAAATATAATTTGTTAAAATAAAGATAGCCTACATATTCGCAAGAGGAGCAACAGCGGGGTATTCACAGCGAAATAATAAAAATTCTGAGAGATTTTGCTGCCAAAAATAATTTGTCATGAACTTGAATGCCCAGTAAATTTCCGTCATGAAAAAATGCTATTCATGTCTATTACTTTCTTGGAGTATTGAAATATAATTGAAATATTGCATTAGAAAGTTACTTTTGATCAGCCCTATATATGTGCATTTTTGTCAACATCGTGAAGCAGTATGAGGCAATCAGTATTCCGTAGTCTATACTGCACTTTGAAATGCTTAATGCCGATGTCAGATGAACATGTACGGTGTAATTAATTGATAATTATTCGCAACGTCTAGACATAAACTTGAATGAGCAGCACTCGAAATTTAATTGGCACAAGTGATCAAATCAAAAGTGAAACGTTTTGTGGTTTATTCTATATAGCTTTATAATACAAATTTCGGATGAAGGCCTTTTGCGAATTGATGCATCCTATGATGTTCCAACCGATGAAATCAAAGCTACGTCCCAAGTGCTTTCATCTGCATCTGAATGTTTCGTGTTGCTTTCCTTTTTCTGTTGTGAATATGATTTTACTTTTCAGTGATTTGCCGGAAGCCGAGGAACTATTGTATTAATTGCTCAATATACTCGAATGCAATTAATACAAAGTATCTGCAGCTTAAGGCTGGAGCGTCATTCATCATTTTTCATTATTTTCATCACTAACAAAAACAGTCATTTATGTGATACATCAATAATTTAGTGACAACATCTCAGAATTTGACTAATTCTTCATAATTTTTTATCTCAACATGGATAATCAAATACTGCTATTGATCATAGAAGGAAATACAAGAGAATACTCTGATGTAAGAAGAAAATGAGATGTTAGGATGTCAATAAAAAAAAATATTACATTTCACATAGGATACTTTCATAATCAAATGAAAAAATTAGGACTAAAATAGTATATAAGGTCCATCATGTTTCCAACATACATTCATGAATGGAAATCTAAAACTGATCAATGAATGTATGTACAGCTGGTTATCAATAAGAAAATGAAGTATTTCCGGATTCGATACAAAGATTTTCAGATGTTCAGTGGGCAAAAGTTTGTAAACACGTTCATACACAGTACATGAATGCAATCATACACTAATCCCAAAAATGTCTGTCACCTTTTGAATTGCTTTCTAATGTTAATAGGTGACATCGTTATAAAATTGCCAATTTGAATATATCTATGAAAACATTGAATACTCTATATGGCATGAAAAAGTTAGTCATTGAATTGAAATATATTTCTATGAATGCTATAAGATCCACAGGTATCAGAAAGATTTGATTTTGAAGCCAATTGTACTCAAGCATGCTTACACGATCAAATAATGAAGACAGTACAAATGAGAAATAAAATTGAAAGAGAAAAATGATGGGAACTAAAGAAAAGATGGCTTATAGTAAAGGCTTTTGGTTTTTCAGTAATGAGGATGTCAATATCAGAATTTGTTTAACATCTCACTTTTGGCAAACGAATAATTTTAGGGTAGAGAGAGCGATACACAAAGTGATATTCAGTGAATAAAAAATGCTCTACTGATAGTAAAGAAATCCAACGCACGCAGCAACCGCCTACTGCTTAGGTTCTATCTTCCGAATATCAAAACTTTATCCGCAGTAGAGTTACTAATGATCTGGGATGAGCGATTGTCTTCTGCATCGGTCTACAACAGTCTGCACAATGTTAGGCCGGTATGAGGAAACGGAGACCATTCGTTGCGAGAACAAGAGAAAGATTGGTTGCGAAAAATTGCGAGTGGAGAGAAATTTGGAGGAAGGTGATATTTGCGAACGAGAGAAAATTTCGGAGATTGAGGAATGACAGGCGGATTCAAGTCCACAAGAACGCATGAGCGAATGAACGCTGAGAACTCCAGATAGGGCATACAAAGTATAGGAAGCTAGTTCAATAGATGTTCTGGGAGTGATCTGACTTTATGATCTTAGTGAGCTACAAATTCTGAAATCTTTCGTAAAATTAGAAAAACGTGAATACTTACGTTATACCCCGAGTATTTTTTCTATGCATCGTCAGCAGACCGTCGGATTCCATCTTTCATGAAACAGAGCTCATCATTGGCTGATCAGTCTCATCATGCTAGAAGTAATTGAAAGATAGTAACGGCCATCAAGATTACCAGATCTTAATCCTATCGAACATGTGATATGATCTGGCGTACAGGAAAGTATCAAGAACAGGTGGAAGTAATTGTTTGAAGGACTTGACAATCCATGGAAGGTCGAAGACTGAACGAGCATTCCTCAGAGTGCAGTTGATACCAATAAATATCTATACTTCAAAGAATCAGAAGTATGATCAATTCATGAGGTCTCTTTCGATAATGTAGCAACATTTTATAATCCTTTGAAAATATCAGCATTTATCATGAGGATAATTGCTTTTCTTAACTTACGCAATAGAAACATTTATTACAGTATGATAAGAGGTTTGATTGGTTATATAAAAAGATAGCACACATTTTTGGGATAAGTGTAAGTCCTCCCTTAAATCGTATAGAGTGGATTGTAGTCGTTCATTAAGTACCTTAATAATCAATTAATTTCTATGCCAAATCGAATCTAGCATTTTAACCATAGAAATGGATCTTCATCTCATGTTTTTGTCTTCCAGATGTCTACGGATAATTATGTAATTTTTCACTACTTCATAGTTTTGACATAGCTATTCAGTCCCTTCCATTCAATATTTCAATAGCCTACTATTCTGTTGTCAATTGCGATATCAAATAAAACTGCTTATAAGAGCTGGCGAAAAAGTAATATCATTTTAGCTGTCGCCACAAATCAACCATTGATTCCATACTTCCCTTATATACTTACTTTGTCATAGATATTCTTTTACTCATCACAGATGTCTTTAGTTTCCAAATATCTCACGAGATTACATTCTTTATATCTTTCAATATGGTCGCTCATGATTCATGAATGCTACGTGGACGGTGTGCTTATACTTCACATGTTCATCAACACATGGAGAATCTGTATCACTATGATCAACGCTGCATAATAAAGCTCATAACTTTCAAGCTAACAATTAGCAAACTCCAAGATGAAGTATATTATTTTTGCTCCAGATCTTTCACATTGCATGAAATTATACCCCCATTGTAAAGCAAGATTCACGTTATCCCAAACGGTGTTAATTAAAAATGCCAACATTAGCACAAGCCATTGGTGGCAATAGGAATGTTCAAAAATCCGCGGACGGAACTCGTATTGCTACGATCGCTTTAATCGAAATAATGATGAAATCAAGAGTTTCAGACCCAATTTATTGGAACGTAGCTGCCTCGGCAGTGGAAGCGCTCAAATTATAGGGCCTATAAAAAAAATCAAGACTTTCAAAATTTTTCAATATTTTCCAAAATTTTCCAATTTTTCCCATAATTTTCCGGAAAATTTTCATCACTAACTGCAGTTAACACTAACAGAAATTTTTAAGAAAGTACTGGGTTAACATGTCCATGTAGGCCTGTTTTGAGGCGCCGTATGGCGCCACCAAGGAAATTACGAGTTTTTTTCCACTGATGGGGCTTGGAAGCATGCGGATCATAATGAGCCATCAACGAGCAAAATCGGTGCAGAAATGGCGGCTGTGTGACTCGGGTTGTAATTCTCATTCTCTGTTTTTAGTGATTTTTTTCTTTTTTCCAAAATTTGGCTTTTTTCTTGTGAGGTTCTTTTTGGTGCACGGTCATGGATGATGGATGGTCTTGGAGGCCCGTTAAGAGTCGTTAGAAGAAGCGCTGTAAAAAAATCGGCTGAAAATTCGCATTTTTGCGGGATTTATGACTATGGCAAACCTTTTATAAATTTTCCTGTTTTAGCTCTGGCTGCGCTTTATCAATCGCCTGTCCTATTGATATGTTACCATGTGTCTGAGACGTCTGACCAGAGCGGGATGTCAGTGACCTCCCATCAAAGATGTCAGATTTTGACCGCCCGTGTCACTGGGACATCCAAGTGTCACCACAAACTCATGATCAATCAGCCACAATAACTTCCACTTATTTAAACTAATTAGTTTTGGGACTAACTTATTTCATTTCCAATCTGCTTTTATCTTACTCTCCCCACTTTGTCTTTCTTCTCGCTTCTCTTGATACTTTTCTTCTGTTTCTCTGTCATCATTTCTGTTCTTTTCGCACCTCCTCTCTTTCTCCCTACTTCTCTTCATTTGTTTCTCAGGGAACTACCTCATCATTTCTCTTCTTCTTCCTCTCTCTCCTCACTTGTCTACTTTTCCCTCCTCTTCCTCTCTCTTGATTTCTCCCCATTTTCTTCCTCCTCTACTCTGTCTCCTCATCTCTCATCTTTATCTTACTCTTATTCTTCTCTTTCCTCATCACTTCTCATTCTACTTCTATCTCTTATTCTTCGATTTCTCTTCAATTATCATCTTGATCTTCCTCTTCCATCTCTCTCATGCATTTTCTGCTTTGTTTTTGAATTGATGTTTATCTTCGAAAATAAGATAAAATAAAAATTCATCATATTTATTTACCCATGCATTTCTTATAAATAGGATTCATGTTTATCGCAAGGCATTTGATGAATCACAATTTTACGACTGCATTTGCAATAGATTGTAATTGCAATAGTAAGCGTGCTTTCTCTTGCTGATTTTCTCAGACAAGCAGGAAGAAGTGTCACATATGATAATTTTTTTCTCTCCAATCAGTCTTGCACGACAACTCTCGAAAGAGGCATGAAGTTTTTCTTATTTTATACGTCGCAAGGTCTGTGAATCTCATTTCAACCACTCACAGGAAGAGTAGTCGTCGTCGGAAAAGCAGAAGCCTGATGCTGGTCATCTACTACAATCAGACGGATGCGGCTGACGAATGATTGATGACCTAAAGTTCAAATCGCGAAATGCTGTGATTGTCTTTTGTGATTTACTGAACTTGTCAGCCTTCAATGCTTTCGTGATTCATACTTTGTTCGATCCTCAGTAGAATACCCGACGTTTGCATCGTCGCCGATTGTATCTTTTGGATTTAGAAAGCGCGCTTTAGTCTACACATACAGCGCCGCGAATCCGTAATTTTGCTGCGAATTAGCCCTGTCAACTCAACACAAGCGCGGAAAAGAGGTTTATGTGTGAGATGCACCGGAGATTGCAAGAAGTGTTCCACGAAATGCGGTGGCTGCGATGCCTTTATTTACAGAGAACACACACAACAACTCTGCGTAGTTTAATTGTCTCTCTGGGCCTATTGGATGTCATAGCTGTATAGTTCAGATATTTTGTGCAAAATCTTCCACATACTTTTAGTATAGATTCCTTGTTCAAGCGTCCATAATTGCACAGCATTTTATTTTGTAGTCAGAAGATTCAGGTTTATTTATATTGCAGTGTAATTTTTTTTAATTGGCATTCATAATATACAATCAAATTAGGCCTAAGGCGAATAGGTATCGTTACAATATAAAGTTAGTATTGTATGGTCTAATCATGTTGGTGGCTCATTCTTAGAGGTAATTCACACGTAAACTACACGTAATTACGGCCCTAAACATCCATGGCTATGCGTGACATTGCTGCAACATCTGTTGGCAGTCCTGTTATAAAGACTTCTCATGTGTCTGCATACATCAGAGGCTAAACAATGTGATAGGACCTCAATTTCATGCTCAGGGAAGACAGAACATGCTTAGCGGTTCACCCGTGGTTCAAGCGGCAACACATACAACTGCTGACGACGCGCAAACTATAAACACTCGCCCGCGCGTACATTCCTTATGTTTTAACAGCATCAAACGATTTCTGAAGTGCAGCACGTATGTACGCGCGTAGAAGAATAGAATGTCTTTATCCACGGATGTTTGGGGTGCTCCGTAATCACGCGTGGCATGTCACCTAGTGTGGGTCCATCTTTGGAGTTTTAGTTGCCAATAAGGCTCTTCAGGTCTTTTACCGGCGGTTGTTTTGTTACTATACCGGCGATGGTGAAGGCTACCAGTTTTTCAAAAAATATATATTATATATCTACTTCCCACCCGGAGTCGGTGTCCTATCAACCCCCGGAGTCGGAGTCCTATGAAAATGATAGGACTCCGCATCCCTGGTTTGAATGCATAAATTTGAAATATTTACGTCAGACAAATTTCGTAAAAAAATAGAAAATTGCGATATCTGCCTGGACCTGAAGGACACATGGATGTTACAACACGATCGTGATAATGTGTCAACATTGTTTTCAATTTGAGGTTTATCTATTGGTTGGTGTATTCAAAATTACACTGAGTGCATGGAAGACATTTCGATCGTAGCTGATGATCATGGTAATCAATAAGCCATTATCGAGAGAGAATCAATATATTTTATACAATTTCGAATTGTTTTCCACCATAATCTTGTCTTGCATATCTTCTCTACAAAATATTTTCAACGTCAGCATAGAAATATTACGCAATAGATAATGCATAGATTTGAGGTCAATTGCTATAATTACCGAGAGCCGAAGGCTCGAGGTTATTATGGCAAATAATGGCCGAAGAAATCTATGCATTATCTGCTATAATGCATGACTTTTCCATAGAAGTTTGCACCAGGTTAATAATTTCCAAACAGGAAAATAATTACCTGCTTTGTGGAACTTATTAACCTTTGGACATAGAAAGCCTTGCAAAATCATGCATTATTGTCTAGTAACATTCTTTTGCACCTTCCCCTGGTTCGTTAAAATGACATGTCGTGATATGAATAATTAAAATTATCAAAATCAATTAAGAAATCTGCATAAGAAACAGCAAGATAAAGAGATCAGAGCATTTTTCAGAAGTCTTGCTCTTTGAAATTACCATGTTGATTGATAAAGCATGAATAGTCCATCAAAGCTCGAACTTATATACATATGATTATTTGCTCTTATATTGTGCTATCACTAAGTTTCATGCAACATCTGTCAAAGATGATAATTTGGTGATGTACAATGAATTGATGCTTCCAACTATTATTGCCCTGTAAATGCTGCTTGATATTACAGACTTTTTATAATATCGACATCACATATCAAAAATATGCAAAATCAAAATTTGCCACTTTGTGCCACTATAACTATGTGCTACCTGATCAAATTTCTAACAAGTAGTTGTTTCTGAGTTCCAGTTTCAATTCAAAGTCAAAAATGGCATTTTAGTCTGTATGAAAATAGTTAGCCTAGTTAGCAACACACTCATCATATGCATCAAGAATACAGAAAGCTGTTAGATCTGTCCCAATTTCTTCACTATCTTTAGAGTCATGTAGCGTCCGTTCTACAAGCCAGGTGCTTACCTATTGAAATTCATTCAAGAATTCCTTTCATAATTAATTTGATTTAATTAATAAATTTAATTCAAGAATTTCCTCATTTTTTTTAAGCTTATGCTGTATCCGAAGTTTGATTTAGTTGCAAATGGACATAAAAAAGCTACAGTTACGCAAAAGTTTGTATTTTGAAAATTTCTTAAATTTGAGAAAAACAAATCTCTAAAAATAGATCCCGTTATAGTTTCAAAATTGAGAGCTAATATTTCAGATTTGGTGCATCCGAAAATGAACGAAATCGAAGACTTAAATGCCACAAATTGTTCCGAAAATTGGGAGAATCGTCATGGAATGACCTGTATGCTCTTTATAGAAATTTAGTATAGGAGTGTGTACGTGGCCGCAATAATGTCAGTGCGATAATGCGTGAATTCAGACAATGATGTCCATCATGTCCATCTCATAAGCTAACGTAGTCTCTGCTTAAAGTAATTTTACTGGTCTTCTCTAACATTGTCGTACTGAATTGCTTTGTATTGGACATGTCTGTCATACAACTCTGAAACGATTTTGAATTGTTGTCACGTCTAACAGCTGACTTCATTCTTATTCAATAAATAAAAAATGTTCCAGCGTGTAGTATAAATCTGCCTATAATGTGCGTATCAAAAGATATAAATATTAAGTGACAGACAATCTCATGGATCTGCAGTAGGTGACATCATTGAATCAGATACGGGTTTATGGTGAAATGTCAGACAACTTCCAGTATTACAATTTTCAAATCCTATCAGAATTTTGCCTCCATAGATAACAAAGCAATAAAAATGTAATACAAGTTTGACCCTGCACTTTCAAGCGGCAGGCTTCACAAATTTCTTCATCGCCCTCTGTAATCGCACCAAGTCGTCGAAACGAAGTAGCTGCTATTGATTCAGTCACACTGATAGTGAGCCATTTGATGATCGACTTTCGATTAGGACATCTCACAAACGTTGTCATCTGCTTATAGGCCATTAGAGAAATACTACGTCCAATGTCCTCGGAGTCTTCCGCCCTTTCAAGGCCAAACTGTTTCAAGTGAGACGAGTAAAACCATAAAGGTCCTGTCACAAATGACAACATGCGAATAATATCTTCACCTTTCTCAGTAGAGTTACCAAGGCGTGCAGGTATCAATTGGATACGACCGAGAGCACCGAGATTGAATTCAATTCGCCGTGAAGTTTCATTGTAGTGAAGATTCAATGTACCGAACAAGCGGTTGAAATACACACCAGGTAACACAAGCCGTTCCTCCTCTGTTAACTTCCTCAAATGAACAAAATCAGGAGGAAAATCGACGTTCATCATTGAGGCTTTTAGAGGCGCTGCTTCAAAGATTTCGCCACACACATTCTTCTCGTCTAACCAAGGAACAGAGCCAAGAAAGAGGTCACTCAAGTAGAGATTCAGTCTCCGTGGTACATCGCCGTATTCATTGTTCCGCGGACTGATGATGAAATTCGCTGAGACGAAAACAGAAATGTTGTTG
The DNA here is from genome assembly GCA_907163375.1 of Prostheceraeus crozeri. Taxonomy (NCBI): domain Eukaryota; kingdom Metazoa; phylum Platyhelminthes; order Polycladida; family Euryleptidae; genus Prostheceraeus; species Prostheceraeus crozeri. Next base: position 152,134 of record CAJQUW010013030.1, read on the forward strand.
TGAGGAAACCATGAAATAAAACTGTCCACTCCGAATAAACTGCCGTAGTGAATGAGCATGAGTCGACCTGGAAAGCGAAGTATCAAGCATTAATATGGATACAAATGCATTATAACATCGTTCTCCAGCGAAAATGGACAGGATTCTAATCGATTGTCAAACTTGAATGAACATTTTCAGTTAGAGATTTATTAAGTTTTGATTTTTTATATGCCATGTAAGTAGTGCGAGTCAGGGATAATCAAGAGTTGAAATTGGGATTCGTGAGCAATCAATGAATTAACATCCATCATTCTATAGGTAGAAGAATCCCATAAGCAGAGATTGGACATCTCGAATCTGGCCCTGGTAATTGCGGTAATAGTTGCTGAATAGTGATTGAACTCCTTGATTTTTTTAAGAGTGTGTGCGGGTAGCGTCCTGCTGTCGAAGACAGGCTTTCGTGCGAGTTATGGACTATTGAGAAGCAAAAGATTGTCCAGATAATTGTGCGAGCTTCTTCATGATCCAGTGCTGCGTGTCGGATAAGTTCTTCAGTGCATGCTAATGAGGCATAAAAGTTATCCACTGAGTATCAAAATGATATAGACGTAATTTTGGCATAATTGCGGACAAACATATCAAAGAGATTTTTGATGAACAAACCATGTATTGTAATAGGAGCTTCAGTCAACAAATTAATTGACACACGAAATTCATGCAATCAATTAATTGACATTGAAATTACTAAGCAATCAATTGATTGACAGTGGAATTACTGAGCAATCAATTAATTGACAGTGGAATTACCAGCAAATCACATAATTGACGTTGAAATAACTAAGCAATCACATAATTGACATTGAAATAACTAAACAATCACATCATTGACATTGGCATCAATAAGCAATCACATAGTTTTTGAGAAAAATAAGAAGACAAACTTAATATTGCGACCATCTGAAGTGGCCATAGTGAGAAATCTGTTTACTCTAATTCTGCATTAGATTCAAATTACAAAAACATGCAAACGATATTAGGCTATAGAATGTATATAATCCGAAATGAATAAATACTACGGTTAAGAAAATCAGTAGATATCTTAAGACTCAATAAACAAGGCAAATAGAAATTGCGACCTCTAGACTTAAGAAAATGAGAAGAAGGGAAAAAAATTACTCAAGAAGTCTCGGTCTCACTGAGTCACTCTTCATTGAGTGAAGGCTTTTAAAGCTTTATTTGTAGCATTTCGTGCAGCAGGAGATCGTATTTGCTGTTGCATCGCTTTAAGATCTTTAATTGTGACAGATTGATGTTACTATCTCTATGATGTTGTTGTTGATGCCTCCCAATAGATGACGATGACTGCCGGTGCTCCTCAACCCTTTCGAATAAATGTCTCGATGTGTAGCCAACATAATTTGCATCGCACAAATCATATTGAAATTCATAAACTACATCGTAACTATTTATCAGATGAGGCTTCTGAACAAGGTTAGTTATGAGGGATCCCACTTGAGCACTTTTGAACAGTGGAGGAATTTTAGTTCCAATTTCTGCATTTAGCAGCTTGATGTTGTCTCTTACAAATTTTGATGATTTCTCATCCATATCATTATGGCAATGATAAAATCTGCCTATCTTCTTTCTCCATTTCCTCGCTTTCTTTTTTTTTGAATTCTCCTCCATCTTGCGGTTCAGAAACTGTTGTAATTTATTGTTTAAGAGTTCTGGAGGTTTGATGTAAGTTTAAAAGCACGATGTAACATGGTTGACGTGCTTTTAAACTTACATCAACATGGTCAGATTTTCATGTCAAAGTCGAAAGACTAAGAACACTTCAGATGGTCGAAATATTTAGCTTCTCTTCCTATTTTTATCAAAAATTACAACAAGAAAATTATTAATCACATAACTGACATTGTAATTACTAAGCAATCACATAACTGACATTAAAATTACTAAGAAATCACATAAATGACATTGAAATTGCTGTAACAGGAAAGAACTTTTGACTAATTCACTTATCATTTTTGGAATTAAATTTCATTTTGTATATGTTATTGGAAGCTGTGAGTGCATTTGCGCAAGACGTAGATTATGGCCAGTTAGGATGCGCGTGAAGGCCATCATGTCATAGCATGATATGACCGCGTGACAACCACGGAATGAACATATGGAGAAATGGTGCAATCACGAGTACAGGAGCGTGCCCGGTGTGCGCGTTGCAACAATTATGGATATATCCAGTGGTTCAATCATCAGTGTCACCGAACTGATTCTATGTACGTATTGTAAACTGATCTTTCCATTGGCTCTCTCTCAGTTAGAATGCAAGTATTATATTTGTATTTGATATTTTCTTTTCTTAGTATTTAGTTTAGGAAGTGGTAAGTGACCGTAAGCAATCACGTAATTGACAGTGGAATTAATAAGCAATCACATAATTGACATTAAAATTACTAAGCAATCGCATCACTGACAATGAAATAACTAAGCGATCACATAACTGACAGTGGAATTACTAAGCAATCAATTGATTGACAGTGGAATTACTAAGCAATCAATTAACTGATATTAAAATTACAAACCAATCACATAATTGACAATGAAATGACTAAGCAATCACATAACTGACATTGGTATGACTAACCAATCACATAATTGACAGTGGAATTACTAAGCAATCAATTAATTGACAGTGGAATTACTAAGAAATCACATAATTGACATTGAAATTACTAAGCAATCACATAATTGACAGTGAAATTAATTGATGGTGGAGTTACTAACCATTCACATAATTGACAGTGGAATTACTGAGAAAAAATGACACGGATTCGTCCTCTATTCGTCGTTTACCTCCCTCTGGTCAAAGCATCATCGACAGACCTCACCCACGGATAAGTGAGGACACAGTAGGTGTGATCCATGGTGGAATGGCATTTGAATCTCAATCTGGAATTCGCTCTTCGGATTTATCATGCGGATGCCCATGCGGCCCATACCTACCACTCAGAGCTTCGCTTGATTATCTAAATTGCTGCAAGAATATGCAATCAGTTGATGAGCTTTTTGAAAACGAGCATCTCTATGACTATAGAAGCAGCTTTTACATTTCTAAAAATAATAAAAATAAAATTTCTAAAATGAAGACAAATACAAAATTATGCTTCAACAAAGCAATTCAGTGATCTTTTAAATTTTTCTAGCTCAAGTCATAGCTTGTCATTAATATAAAAGGGATTTCTGAAAATAGCATTTTGATATCATTGACAAAAGCAAGGATGTGGAGCATATTTGACATGACTCCATCCTACATGCCTAATAAGCCAATTTGTATAGCGTATATTCAGTAAAAAGACTATGGGACAACGTAAGATTGTCATCGGTCAGCCGTTGACCGGCCAGTGAAGGCCAAAAAATTTACCGGTTAATTTCAGCAGACTTTTCCATCCTTCTTTCAATATCAGCAATTTTAGCAGCTTCTGCAGTTTTTTATCATGGCAAACGACTATCTCTACTTTTCTCTGTATGCAGGGTTGCCAAACTCGTCCAGAAAAAAATCCGGACGCTCTAATGTTATGTCATGAGAGTAAATATACATGTAAACATTAATTGCCTTCTATACTTAACTGTGAATGGAAAATAATCATTATGCGTAAGATTGTCATCAATATCATGCGTATCTCTTTTCCTCGTCATTCATAAATGACAGGTGATTTTGAATGAAAAATCGCAGCTTTTATGAACCCGCAATATATTCAATTAACAAATACATCAATAAATCTCAGAAGCCTTGAGAATATTTCACAAATCCTTTTAACAAATATAGGCAGTGCAAAGCTATATAAAAATTGATTAGCGCGTCTATGATTTCGTTAAATGATTGAATCAACAAATCTATAAAAATATACATTAGTGCACCTATGATTGTGTTAAGAATCAACAAATCTATAAAGAATACAGCGGTGTATCTATGATTGCGCTACCAGAAAAACAAATCTTTATAAAAGTACATCAGTGCGCCTATGATTGCGCTACCAGAAAAACAAATCTATCTACAGATACATCAGTGCGCCTATGATTGCGCTACCAGAAAAACAAATCTATATACAAATACATCAGTGCGCCTATGATTGCGCTACCAGAAAAACAAATCTATATACAAATACATCAGTGCGCCTATGGTTGGGTTATGAATCAACAAATCTATAAAGAATACAACGTTGCATCTGTGATTGCGTTACCAGAAAACAAGTCTATATAATAATACATCACTGACAGACAAATGATCACTATCAATAAAAACACGTCAAGTATAAACAATCTAGCTCACTGAAATCTGTCCATAAAAACAATCCGATAAAAAATTCTTCTTTGGCAAAAACAATTCTTTAAATAGCCTAAAAATTAACGTTCATGATTCTTCATCATCACTAGCACTATCGTGCTCATATGATTGGAAGTATCACCGGGATGAGCTTCGAGCTAAGTCGATGAGGGACTGAGTTACTGAAAAATGTTGTAATCCATCGATATTTTTCAAGTGAGATCGCACTCGCCGGATACCGTTCAGAGTTTCGGGTTGGAGACGATTTCTCTCCTTTGTGACTACAGCTACATTTACACTAAATCCTCTTCCCTCAGCAGCATTGTGTGGCTGAATACAAAGCAATGCCTGCACAAAAACTTTGATCAGCGGATATTTGTGCTTTTCGAATATCTTGCTCCAATAAGCATCTAGCCGTTCTTCTTTGAGTGGCTGAATATCATTGTTGATTGCCAGCTGTTTCCATTCCTCGATTAATGGTTGCATGTCATCAACTTTTATTGTGGGAATGAGACCTGCAAGAAACGTCAAGTTTTTCAATTTTGTTGTCTTATCCTTATCCGACTGAAACGTGCGGTTTTGTGGACACAGCAATGTCAACTTTCGCCACAAACGCATGTGTTCCTTTTGATCAAGTTTGAAATGGGTCATTTCGGCAGACTGCAAATTTTTCAGACATAAACGTTCGGTTCGGTGGCCAATGTCAACGTCTGATGAGTGATTTTCAGGGGCCGTGCTTGATGTTGAAATCTTCGACACGACGATGTCTTCACAGACAGAAGGCAGCAAAAATCGTCCGCCTAGAGAAGCCATCACACCACAAATTCTATACGCATACTCCGGCCCAATGGGATCGTCTCTCTGTAAAAATAATTGCATTTCTTGAAATAGGGGAACTGCTTCCGATAGAAAAAGGAGGTGGATGTCTGTCTTCTTTGATGCAAATACGCTGCGAAGTCGCTCATACCGATCATTCTTTGCCAAATCTGCCAATCCTTTTTTTTTTGGCAAATAGTGGACGAAATAGGTTCGAAGCGCATCAAGGAGCGTGAGAACTCGATTTACAAAATGAAGTAAGGTCAAAAACCGGTAGAATGCAAAAACCGCAATGAAGTTACGGTAGAATGAATTCTTCTATACAATACAATTTGCAAACACATTGACAAGTCAAAATATATTTGTGCAAATCCAAGAAGTAAACTGTTATGACAACAGCATGGTGCATGTATAAAATTACCCAAATTGGACCCTAGTAGTCTGTGAAAAAAGCAGTTTGCAAAAATGATACGGATGAATCAGCTTTAGTCCAAAGCAAGTAGTTGAATGATTTTAAACGGGGAAATTTAATGGTTTTGACAAAAAATCCGGACTTCAGCAGATTCTGTCAAAAAATCCGGACGTCCGGATAAAATCCGGACGTATGGCAACCCTGTGTATGTCTGCATAGTGTGACATGTCTGCTTAGTCCGATATATCACCCCTTAGTCTCAATTTTCCGCTCCTCATGCTCCTGTTTTATGGCGGCCGGAATATCCTCATTCCACGACCATGTTACTTGAAACTTTCGCAAGTTGCGTCGCGTGCACCCAGACCATAGGCCCTCACTCGGCATTGGAATACTATTTCTATACCAGACATTTTATGTTACAACATTGATTTTCATAAAAGCTGAATTTTCAATAACAATTTCCCGAACATTTTTGAAGGCCAAGTGAAAGTGCACATGAGAAGCGATTGCTCATGTCTCTTAACCGCCTTACTCAAGGAGCTGAGATTACTATATCCCTTCTCTGTCCAGACCACATTTTCTCGAGAAAAAAAGTAGCAAGGCCAACAGTTTCTTGCGTTTCTCACGGCCGGTCAGCCACTCACATGTTTGAAATTTTGATGCATTAAGATGTCTTGTGTATTTCTTATTTCTTTCTCTGTGAGTACTTTAAATTTTCACATCAGGTGTTGGCCTACCTTGCTTGACGACTGTCATCCTTTCAGTGTATTCCCTTCGGACGAAAGGCGTAGTTATGATCTCATCTGCAGTACTAAACATAGTGTCACATCAATCACGTAAAAACAAATTATGGAATTCTACCGAATCTGGGTGTACGAGTCATATGCATTACTCTGCATTCATTGGAGAACGCTCATCATCTGGTCGCAGTCTTGTCTGAACGTCAGCCATCTGCTACTGTTGACGTAGTGACCTCTCTGACATAAAGCGAATCCAGGAATAATTGGATTGCGCTTCCCTTACTATATTTAGATACCGCGCCTCGATCAAGAATCGCGTAGAATTTCATTGCAAAAATTGGAGAAGGCAAAGCATTATGTCTATCGGAAAAGCCAATATTGGCGCGGGCGCGCGCATACTGCATCACACGCACACAACTCTCTTTCGCTCTGTCTGAACATCAATGCTCCGTCTTAACACACGACCAGCTTGTGTGTCTAATTGTTCGAAGAAAACAGCTGTGATTCGAGCACGTGATGCAAAACTATTCAATGAGGTTGAGCGTCTGACTTTGAGACGGAAAGCTGTGCACAGCTGTTACGAGAAGCTATAGAATTTAAATGAATGTTGACACTTTTCATTTTTATTATTGTTGGAAAATTATTTTTGAGGATTCGCCGAAGGCCTCGCAGGTACGGAGAAGACGCCACTGGCTTTCGCACACATGCCACATATTGAAGGATTAGCCTGTAAAGCCCCGATGATCCCTACAGCCCTCTAACTGACAATGACGAAACCCTACTCATCATTGTCAGTTGTGTCAGTGTTTGAAATGCAAAGCCGGGACTAAACCGGCTAATCGCAATTGAAACCTTCTGCTGCATAATAATTTGGGAAGCTAGGATTCGGATGGTAGCTAGCCACAACAATGACAATCACACATTCGAGACAAGACCATGCCCAATGCTCATATCCAAGGTGGCCAGCGGACATTATTTGAATCGGTGATGTGAAAATGGCACATTCCAACTTCAACTTTTAAAAGATGCGTGCCTCTAAGCTTGAGGTTGATCTTCTTTAGAATTTGCAAAAGCATTAACTAATGATATATTGAGCAATATGATGGCGCAAACATTTTCATTCGAATGGTCCGGCCACGTTCCGTTCGCAATGAAATTCTCAGGATTAAAGCAAGTGACATGGCCATCAACTGTGTGAGTGCCAAGTCACATGGTGCTCGATACCTTGTTGAGCATGTTTCGCCACGTTGCAATTGGCCTATAAATACCGGCCACGCATGAAGGAATCCAATCGCATGAAGATAGGTGAAATTTATATGTCAACTTTTCTTTCAAGAATTCTTTCTGCATTTTATTTGTATACTGCACCAATTTTGTGCTAGAATGGCATCATCGATCGAGTATCGTTAGGGAAACCTGTGTGCAAAACATGTGCAACTTATGTGTTTTCGAAAGCAGTTTATGCTAGGGTGACGTAGGCCTAAATATACCTATGTGCATGTAGTTTACCCAGTTTCTGTTTATGTTATTTTACATTGTACGGCATGTAGGCGGATAGATGTAGTATAGACCGTTATTTAGACATTTAGATTATAGATCGTAGTTATAGAACGTCATTTTTCGATGAAATAAGGTAATATTATAACATTTCTAAAAAAGTCATATTACCATTTAATAACACAAAAAGCTTCAGCACAGTTTGGTCTATTCACATTTCATTATTCACACAGATTTTAGAATGTAAAACACAGTTCCTTAAAAGACAACAGCTTAGTTGGATACAATGCTGATGGACACATTTACAAATACAATTATGCCCTCAGCTACCTGTGTGTATACTACAACAGTCCTTGAAATAACGCTCAAAAGTACTCAATAAATGAATTTTGAACATACATATTTCTGCCTTTTAAAATTGGCCACTACTTGTAGCCATCTACCCTAACTGGCATAGAACAAGATTAGTTGAAGCTTGGCTGCATTGAAAGAACAGCGTGCGGCAAGCTATTCGAATACAACAATGCTCTGACGACAACGCACCGTCCTTTGTCTTGCGATCATATACTGGATTTCAAAAATTTCGTTGGCAAATTGTAATGATTTGAAGTTGCGCCGCATGAATGAATCAGCTATCATTTAGGTGACAAGGACAAAGGTATTAGCAGCACTTGTGGTTTCAATACCACCGGCTCCCAGGCTTGCCGTTGGGATTGGGATTCCAATTGGGATCCCAATAGCCATTGGGATTGGCTGCCAAAAATCCACCCCAATCCCAATAGATCCCAATAAGCCCTCTCCCAACAAAATATGCATGTAATTGTTGACATTAGTCAGTATGCTACAAAGATGTTTTCGGGTTGTACAGAGCAGTTCATTTTTCTGTGTCTCCAGTCTGACCTTGCCTCTCTCGAATTCGAGCATTGAGTGCACATAGTGTGATCTACACAAATTTTAAGCTTTAACCCTAGTCTATGGCTTTAACCTCCCCAGTTGCTAAAAATAGTGTTGCTTAAAAGGTAACAGCTATGCAATAGTATGTATAGGCTTATACAATTCGCCTGTACGTTGTCATGTGCTTCGCCGCTTCTGTAATTAAGCTATACATTGTAAGCTATTCAAGCCTATTTGACCGTATATGCCGCTGTCTACTGCATGTTCCCTACTGTACGTGTGAGCCCGTGTAGCGAGCTGTTTATGCTTACTCTTACTTACTCCACGTCTAACGTCCGTTGAATCCCATCTCCTGGGGCTGGACGGTTGATGGCTCTCCTCCATTCATCTCGGTTGGCAGCGAGTTCTTCGGGGATTCCCATTTTCTTCAGATCTTCTGAGACACATTGACGCCATGTTCTTCTTGGTCTTCCGACGGCTCGACGCCCTGAGACTTCCATGCTTTCCACTCTGCCCAAGCAGTTTCCCTCAGCTCTCTTTACATGACCGAACCATCTCAGACGCCCTCTTCTGACCCGATCTTCCAGCTCCTTCAGACCACACATTCTTGCCACTTACCCACTTGATCTTCCGTCGCTCCATTTTACTCCTGCCATGTATGTCAGCATTCTCAGATCACATGCTCGCAATAGTTCCAAACAACCTCTGTGTCAAGGACCATGTTTCTGAGCCATACACAAGGACAGATCGTATGCAAGACTCATACACATGAGCTCTGGATCTTAAGGGGACACTCTTGTTGTTCAGAAGGTTGGCTAACTCTCTCCATTTGGACCAAGCATTAGCTACCCGAGCTCTCACTGCCCTTTCTACTCCACCTTGGCTGTCCAGGATATCTCCGAGATAGCAAAAATGGCTAGCCTCTTGTATGCTAGGGCTGCCATCAATTTCTTACAGAGTCGTCTGCCGGAATATTGGTGGTATTTGCGCTTCGACACTTAGGGCATTGGAAATGTGTCACTCCCATCAGAGAGCGCAGATGGGAACATCTTTTATGACACCACTTGTGGCATGAGGTACAGAGAATCGAATTCACCCCAACTCCTTTTCCACAGCATCCACACGGCCATTTACCAGATTTGATTGTTTCTTGCTGTTTCTTCCCTGTCACCATAACCTTCGTCTTCTCCAGGATAACTTTCATTCCCCTCTTCTCAATGCTGCTTTTCCACCCACAAAGGAATTGCTCCACCTCGTTCTTCGTTTCAGTAGTCAATACAATGTCATCAGCGTAAAGGAGCTCCCATGGACCCTCGCCTCGACACTCCTTGGACAGTTCCTCCATCACAGTGATAAAGAGAAGAAGAGGACTGAGTGCAGAACCTTGATGGACTCCTACCTCTATCATAAACTCCTCCGATGTGCCTGCCATGTAGCTGACCTTTGACGTCGATCTCTCGTACAGTGACATCACAGATGTCACGAGGCCTTCTGGAATCCCTTGACGTCTTCAGGCCCAAGCTATTACTTTTCGTGGAACACTATCGAAGGCTTTTTGAAGGTCAATAAAAACATGAAAAAAACAACCTTCTCTGTTTCGCACAGTACAGCCGCCTTTTCATTGCAGCTGCCGCAGAATGAAGATCGCATCGGTCGTCGACTTTCCAGTGCGGAATCCAAATTGCCGCTCGTCTATTTGTATGAGCTTCTTCAACCTCATTTCGAGAACCTTTTCGAATATTTTGTAGCGAGCTGTTTACCAACACCGCATTTCCGATATAGGCTTAATTAATACCAAGTGTGTTTGTACTTCATGCATACATATTAGCTATACACGTAGACCCCTATGAGCTCTTGGGTGAAGGCAGTCTCGGTGCAAAATATAGCCATACAGTACGCCTATCATACATTATTGTCTAAAATCAATTACAGCCCCTATTACTATTAAGGCTAGTCTAGTCCTTAGCCTACGACCGTGGACTTCGTCAATTCAAAAAGTATCACATTTGGCAGGCCTGAGCGACAAGCCCGATGCTGCGTGGGGTCAAATTGCGTACGTTTTTAGCTCTTCAGCAGGCTATTTGGAAATTCTCATTGGGATTGGGTTGGGATTGGGCTGGAAATCCATCTCAACGGCAAGCCTGCGGCGGCTCCTCAAGCGCTAAAAGTCTAGTAAATGCTTTCACGTGGTGAATAGTTGTGTGCTCCATCCTTTGATATTCCAGTTTCCACTGTGCATGGCAAAAAATTCCAAATCACTCTATTTCTTGACAATGAACGCAGACGTCGCTTGCAACGTCGAGCAACAAAGTTATATCCTCAACAAGTGCCGCTTTTTTGCGATCATCATGCGGGAGAGACAACACTTCCGGATTATCATTATATGGATACTGGAAAGATATTCAAACAAGTCATGAATAGGACAGGTACTTAAACAAATCATCGAAGGGACAGATATTCACACAAGTCATCGAGGGACAGATATTCATACATGTCATCTGAGATATTTATCCGTCCTCGATTCGACTGCTGGCACTACAGTCTGGTACTGGATGCTTCGTCATCATCCAATAACTTGCGCTTGCGATGAGATTTCTACATGATCTAGCCCCAGCAAGTCCTGACTGTCAAGAGCCCAGGCGTAGAATAGAAACAAACATAGATATGCATGTGCTGTACATACCTCGATAAAAAGTCCTTTGCCAGCCTCGTCCATAACTGGACGGGAACAGAGGTGCGTAGTTCGTCATGTTCACAACTTGAGGGTTGACCTTTTTACTTTTTCTCGCTGAAGTGCTATAAGCATTTGAAGCAGAGGTTGTCTTGAGAATTGCAGATTGAATACCGCCAATGTCAATGGGAACTTCAGAATCAACCAAACGACCTATATCCGTCAATGTCTTCATCCACATAATCATGTCGCTGAGAGGTAGAACTACGCCCGCGGCAGGTGCTGCATATTCTGCGGATCTGCAAGAAGAGTATCGTTTCCATTTCATTCTGTATTTAAAACTGATCAAACTGAAAGTATAGATAGCGGCTGCTTGAGGACAATGTTTCACATGACCAGTAAAATCTTAACAGAATGCAATTGCATGCAATCAAGCCTATTTGATGAATTCATGTGAGCTAAAAAAACTCCGCAATCAGAAGCCGGTGGAATACACAATGCAGTGATACAACAAAACTAATACATCAATCTGGAGCATTCCTGATATTGGATGAAATGGCAGGTATTCAAGTCTTCCCATTTTTCAACTAGGGATGCTACTCAATACTTTATTCTATTCACATTGAACTAACTATCAAACTCTGCTTTCGACTTTCAAAGTGAACTCTCGAAATTTTTTCAATAGAAATTTGTGAGAAGCAGATTATTCCCTCTTCATTCAAAAATACCTAAAAAGTTATGAGCCTATGAGGAATTCTGACTCATCAAACGAAGCTTTACTTTATGATATCTGTACCACTTTGCAACCGATGGAGACCACTTTATGATAAATAAATAGAGAATTTCTTCAACGGTGGTTTATGGAGAACTGCTCAGGCCTCCCAGTGTCCATGAAAAAAATAGGACTATAATGGAAGAAAAAAATAACTTATACGGCATTCATAATGTAAATAAGAATATCAAACTCAAGTATACATGTTTCCAAATGACTGTCACTCGTCAAATTGAATGAAATGCAGTATAAATGTACATGGCCTCGTTTCACTTCAGAATGGAATCAAACATATAAATGCAGCCGATTATGAAAAATAAGTCTATTTGATATGAGTTTGTATTCTCTGGAAGCTCCTGATCGATGAAATGCAAATCTAAAAAAGTTGCGAAAAATGCCTCAAGCTGAGAAATACTGTAGAAAAAGATAATAAGGAGGAACAATTGAGCAAAATTCGAGGAATGTTGAAGTCTGCCCATCTTCTGGAGGAATACTTCAATTATTGCTTCTCTTTCCCAACTTTACGCTGCACCGCCGTCATTTTCAAAATATCATCATATCATCTTGTGCTGCTTTCAACGTGCTCCCCGCGGTCTCAATCATGGCCTGTATCAGAACCATTCGAGACGCATCATTCGATTTGACTGCAGTCTGCATTATTTCCACTCGTCAATAACTGGGTGCTGCTTTCTTTTTCTTTCTTCAATCTGATTGCCTTCTCTTCCAACTTTTCAATGGCATTTTGCCTCCTCCCCTTCTTTTTCTGCCAATTCTCATCTCCTCCTCGATACGCCTCTGATCCTCTTCCAACAGAGTTGTAACCGTCGGGAAATTTCGAGACCGGACCGGCGACCGGTACTGGACCGACCAAGCTTTTCGATAAAGTACAGGGTGAGTTTTTAGTAACGCAATGTTTGACACGGTCAGTAAATAGACCAATCACAACAATGCTGATGAAATTTTACGTCACATTGCTCTATATGCATTGGCATTTATAATACTGCATTGATATTCTGTTAAATTGATGAAATGTCAAGCTTGTCGACGGAAGATAGAATCCTTATAATTCAGTTATATTACGAAAATAACAGAAGTCCAAAAGAAGTAGTATGCAAGTTCGAAACATTTAAAAAGTTACGCAATAAAAAGTTCAATGAGTCAACAGCAACGCGAACTATATTTGAGACAATTGGGTCAGTCGTCGATTTCCCAAAAACCGGTCGCCCTTCTTATGAAAGCAATATGGTGGAAGAAGTTAAAGATGTTATTGACTCCACAAAAGATGCTTCAAAGCTGCAATTATCTTCAACAAATAGACAAATTGCAGTTTCAACAAATTGCTGGAACTGTGGGACTATCGCAGACGTCAGTTCACAAGATCTTATGACATCGTCTTCAACTGTATCCATGCAAATTACGAACTGTACATCAATTGCATGCACATGACATGGTTGCTCGAAAGGAATTTGCTGATTGGTTTCTTCTGAAAGTTGATAAGGATGAAGAATTTTCACGAAATGTTCTCTGGACCGATGAATGCGCGCTTCATTTGCATGGTCATGCAAATACACACAGCAGCATTGTTTGGGGATCGTCGCCGCCCACCAAATCCAATTCAGTTACCGTTGAATTCACCAAAAGTAACAGTTTGGGCAGGTTTTACGGCTAAATTCCTTCTCCCAATCTTCTTCTTCGAAGAAAATGTAAACCAAGCAAATTGCTGCAATATGATTTTGAATCATGTTGTTTCAGAACTGAAAAAGATGAGAAAATTTAGCAGCACCATCTTTCAACAAGATCGTGCTACTCCACATACTGCCGTAAACCCTCGCAAAACTCTACAGGAGCAGTTTCACGACAGACTGATCGGCCTTCATTTTGATAACAAATGGCCACCACGTTTACAAGATATCAACCTATGTGATTTTTTCTTGTGTGGTGTCATTAAAGATTCTGTATATTAAGATACAATTGTAGATGTCAGTCATCTGAAAGAAAGGATCAATTCTGCGGTTAGTTCAATTTCTTCTGCATGCAACGTTACAATCGGTTCATGACTCTCATGATTGTTTGCTTTGCTTGCAAAAGAATAATAATGGCGTCATTTTGAACATTTGCTGAAGACATTTATTGAAATCTAATATGACATTGTTATTCGAGAAATACATTTTGATCGCCAATGTCATTTAATTTTATTGATTAGGATAATAAATGAATTGTTAAATGGTTGGAATATGGGAATCAATTAAAACTCTTTTAATGATAATATGCGAAAACCACGAGAATATAAGCGTACATTTCAATACTTAATGCAAAGGAAATTTAAATAATTTATCGAAACATATGAACAATTCTATTATGTAGACAGAGATGCCATTGATTTTTGTATTGTGACCACACTCCAATTTATGGTTATTTAGTAAGACTTATGCAACGTTGAAGCAAATTTCATGAGCAAAAAGCATGAATATTGACTAGCAAGTATTTAAAAGATTTTTCGGTTACTTCAGTACAGCAATCAATACAAAAAGTACATACATATCTTGTTTGTTGCACAATCAACAGAAATCTTTTATTGACTACATGTATTATGAACAATACAAATTTGCATAACTGATCGCGTATTTTGTAGAATTTGATAAAGGATTTATTTGAACTACGAGTATTATACAGTATTATACGAGCTGATTAACTTGTGCTCTATCTTGGCGTTCCTATGCCAACAACAGCCACCTGTTGAGAAGTCTCTATAGCTATACACTCGATTTGATGGAAAAAGCACATGATCAAGTAGCCAATCATTGAAAAGCGTAAACTTACAGCCCAACTCCTTGTACATAACAGTTTTGTCAGAATGCCATATAAATACGCTTATATAATCGCTGCCTAACTGGACCTTAATAGCAGCGAATGTTTCTAAGTCAAGGACTCTGTATGATAACTGCAATTTCTCAAATAAGACGGGAACTCAATTACACCGGTATGGCCGGTCCGATTTTCCATGCCGGACCGGAACGGAACGGCGACCGGCACCGGTATACCGGCGTAAGGTTACATCTCTGCTTCCAAACACATTCTGTAATTCCGATGAGCTTGTCTCCCAAGAAGGATCAACTGTTTTGTGATGGGAGCTGACTCCGGCCTGTTCCAATGCAAGCGAAGTCCATCTTCTTTGCCCCGATGCTCACGTTTGTCTGTTGAGGAATGACGTCGTTTCCATCAGGCCCTCTCCGCTTCACCAGCTATTTCTATGCGACGATGACAGCACTTATTTTGCGAGTGTACTTTCTGGAATCCGCGTTAAAGAGGTAGGTCTTAAAAAAAGAGTATTTGTTGGATGGCCTGCCTGATGTGTGTCGGTAGTTTGCGTATTATGATTCGTATGATCCCCTTTGGTATGAGGAATTTGTCTGCTTGTAAGAATGCGTTTGCGATTAAGGTGCTGGCTTTGTGAACGTTGGTGGTCCCTCCGTGTCCATGTTATCCACTGCTCCGCTCCTTCTTCGAGCATCAGCTTTGATGCGAGACTACATCTCCTTCTCCCTGATGTTGACCTGACCACTTAGAATAACGGTTCAGTTATGACCAGCTCCATATGATTATGGTCATCAGTGGTATCTCAGAGGACAGGCTGTTCGGACAAATGTTGTCTAGCTTGGCTGCTGATAATTTCAAATATGTCTGTGTGAATTCCAGGGTTGTAGAATGTTTTGATGAAATGTTTCTTGTAATTCATGAGATGCATTGCAGATAGACCATCTCCAACAATAATGGGAAAATTCCTGCACCCCTTGAGATACAGAGAAAAAGTTACAGGTGAATATTTTTAAATGTAGGATATTATCACAAAAAAAGGCTGGCACCGATTGATTGCTACATTATTTCGAATTGCTGTCGTTTATCTCAAGTGGAAGAACCAAAACCTAGGGGTCACATCTTTTGGAATCATGAATTTACATTTGGACGAATTTTTATCTTGCGGAATCACAAGCGATTCAACTGTCAAGCTAAATTGATTTTTACATAATTGCCTTTATTCGTCGTTGTTATTGTATGTTTTTCTTTTATTCTGCACTATGACTATTCATCACTGCTTCGAACCTTGATTTTCCAAACTTGCCAAGTGCACCTGGTTGTGTTTGAAGGAAATCATTTTAAGAAAATCGAGTAAAATGACCAACATCCACTTCGTGTTGTCGGGCAGCAATATATAAAGAAAGACTCGTAGCACACACTCCCTACCACCGTCTTTCTTCAAAACACGCCGGTTTCATAGTTAATGTATGAAATTTTGCATGCAATGACATGCAGTTTTTCCATAGAGTATATAGTATATACTCTAGGGGTATATAGTAGGTAGAGTGTCGAGTCAAAAAAATTTACAGCATGTTGAAAATATTTATATCAAAAGATTCAGTCTTTTGCAGTGATTACATTCCTGCGGTCTAAAATTATTTGATCAATTTTAAAAAGCTAAATTTTTGCTGATTGTTCCTGTGCTTATATACTAGCGACTTGAAACCTCAGACTTCAATTTATAAGTAGCATGAAGCCTTCAGGATATCAAAGAGAATGAATACATAATTGCAAGTATCTTACTTAAACGGACATTAAGCTGGTAATGAAGGAAATTTCATGAGCCGGATTGTAATACAAGTATTTTTCTTTGCTCAAATTTCAAGTTTGCTGACTTAGTAGATCTCACTCATAAAGCCCTATTCTATCAGTTTAAATGGATTTTTTAAGGTAAGCCAATTATCAACTAGCAGACTGCAACTACGGTCTATAGAAATCACTATGTAGAATTGAGTTATAAATGGTTAGAACCAAAATGCTCTATGCAGTTTGGATTTGAACTATTCGTATTAAATTGTGGATTGATGTAATTCTTTATAATTATACAATTTTATGATTCAGCAAATTAAGTTTCATTTCTTATCTGAATAGTATTGTGGACCCATTTGCATCCTTTAC
Source organism: Prostheceraeus crozeri (assembly GCA_907163375.1). NCBI lineage: Eukaryota > Metazoa > Platyhelminthes > Polycladida > Euryleptidae > Prostheceraeus > Prostheceraeus crozeri. Next base: position 169,222 of record CAJQUW010013030.1, read on the forward strand.
GTTAGTCATGATCATTGACTTTGATTGTGATATGCTCTGTCAGAGCCAGCAGTTTAAGTGACATGATCAAGATCAAGAAAATACTCCTATTAAATAAAGCTGAGCATTAAAGTACGGAACTTCATCGAAGCCAATTTAATGAATATTGCCTCGGAAATAAGGCTGTCATGACACGGAGGATTTATAAAATAATCTCTCTTCTGCATTGATATCATGATCAGTCAAATCTGTGGTCATTTCTTAAAACTGCATTTTGCAATTTTAACAAATTGCATTTTTTTGCAGATTGCGAAACAATTTGCATATTTCACATTTGGTGCTAGATCACAACTCGAGTTCGTTTAACAGGGATGAGAACGCGGTGTCACAAAAAATCCGGAGGATCGCTTCTATGGGGGACCCATGCGCTACTTTTTCTGGGACCCAATTTCAGTTTTGATATGATTACAAGTTAAAGAAAAGTCAATTTTAAATAGTTATGAATCTTTATGCGCCTACACACTATATATCCGATGCTGCGACTACAAAAAGGCATTGATAATTAATGCATTAAGAACACATAATAATTAATTAGATCTCAACCATATTGACGAAAAGTACCGCAGACAAAACCTCCAACCTATTGGGAGTGCAACTGGTAGAATTTTTTTTATAAATCGCCGCAGGCAAAATCTGCAGACCTTTATGAGTGCAACTAGTAGAATTTCGATGTTATTATAAACGCCGCAGTTGAAACGTCCACCTTCTTTGGAGTGCAACTAGAAGAATTACTTTTAATAAAGCGCCGTATGCGAAACCTACAAACCTTTGCGAGTATAACTAGTAGAATTTTGATCCACTACAATCCATTTCATTTGAATTGGAGAGATAGTTTCAGAATTAGAGAATTTTTGAATGCACCGGTATGCAGAATTTCTACAAGCAAGCTCTAATCGGCATGCAATTTTAAATAACTCCAAGCCAGACATCATTCTCCTAGATTGTATACATAAATCGATCGTCATGAGCTTTTTGAAAGTTTTTAACTGGCACGTAGTCCTATGTTATTCCGAAACTATCGTTCCAATTAAAAAACTTGATTTAAGTGGAGAAAATAGTAGCGTAATTTGCTATGAAATTTTATGGCGATCGGCTATATAGTATGTACGGTATAGGAGAGGGGAACTACTAATGAGCCAAAAACGCAACAGGGAGACAACATAAATAACCCCCCGTGTATCGTCAGAGGAATCCACAGATCGCCACAGGGGCCCATGGGTCGCCAGAGGTACCCATGACGGTTAAACGGACCCATTGATCGTCAAAGAAGAGCCCCATGAGTGGCTACAGGGGACCTATGGCTAATATCTATTGTAATGACTTGTGATTAGTGGGGTCTTATGCTACGCATCATGAAGATGTCACTCCATCTTAGGGGCCCACATACCTTACCCTCTCCCATTTATATTTCATTTTCTGGCGGAGGGGGTCCATTGATCGTCAAAGGGGGCCTACATCTCGTCAGAGGGGAATTATGAATACTATCAAATGTAATGACTAGAGATCAGAGGGGTCTTCTTATGCTACCCATCATGAAGATGTCACTCCATCTAGGGGCCCACATACCTTACACCCTACCCCTTACCCCTCCCATTTTTATTGCATTTTCTGGCGAATCTCAGATGAAAACCCCGATGGTCGTCAAAAAATCCGGAAGATTCTCTTCCCTGGTTTAATAAAATCGAAACTGCATGCACATTGGGGATTTCATCAATTCAGAGTTGCTCTTCTACCTAATAAACTCAATGTTTTTTTCCTTGCTGATCTACTTCACGAAAGTTGAATGTGCTGTAACTAATGTGCTCCATCTCCCTTGTAACTTGCGTATGTATGACATAGGGTTTATGTGCTCACAGAGTCACGAAGTAGCGAGACAAATTCCCTCTCTTCCTCGAAGAATTGAAGTTGTTATTGGACATACGGAATTCTATTCAGTTTCATTGATGTGACACCCCGAGATGCATATTACATGTGATATATGATAGCAACAGAATCACAGACAAGCGGTTCAAAGTTTCCTAGAGACCTTGACATCCCTTTGTATCGACCACATTGAGAAAGAGGATCTTTTCACTAAAATGCAGATACTTGAAACGCCGAAGATGCGCTCTGAACAAGCAGAGACAGAGCGCGCAATATGTAAACTCGATGCAAATAACAACATTCTAACAGGTGCCGTGTTTGCTCAGAACTTTACGACAACCTATTCCGAAGCTATTTTAGCTGTGAATGACAATCAGAGAACACGAATGCACAGATATTGCTTCTGGATAAATTCCGCATGACATTCTTGAAAAGTTGATTTATTTCTATGGCTTTCCTGCACAAATTTCCTTTGAAGGTCATTCAATAGTAAGATAGCATATCTGTAGGCATATTATAATATGTCTCATAATGCGAATCATTTCAATGAATACCCACACTAGGTGACAAACATTTTCAAATCTGGCAATTTTCGCGTTTCCACTAATCTGCATTTGCCCTAAGCGAAGTGGTTCGACTATCCTGGCGCTGTGGCCTTGTGGTAGAGTGTTCGCTCTGCGTCCGGGACACCTGTGTTCAAACCTAGGGTGAGTCAAACCTAAGACTTTTAAAATAGGTACACTCTGCATTCTTGCTTAACACTCGGCACAAAAAAAAATAAGAGTGGAATAACTGACAATTCGGCCACATGGAAGAAATGCTCCGAGCCTAATGTGCTTCCGAGTATAAACAAGGTTCGTTTATTTATTTATTTTTATCCCACTGAAGGACAAGGTCATTGTAAATCCAATATTGATTGCCTTGAATTAGGACAAGAATCATTAAAACTATGATGAATTTGCTACCTTCAATGATGAATAATCATAATTATAATAAGCAAGTGCATTATAATTATAGCGTTATTTTTCACTTATACAAATAAAACAATTACTAACAATGAATACAAATAAATGCCAACAAATAAGATGACAATCAAAAGTAAGCGAATTCCACGGTTATCAATAATGAATTTGTTGCTTTGAATTTGATAACACGCATTATTCCGTTGCTGAAGCAATATGCTGTATTCAAAATGTAAAGGGTATCTCATGGAGTTATCAAGGCATTTAATGATAATTTAGAATCCTATCATGTGAATTTGATAAAACAGCAATTCTAGGCTTACAAATTTTGAAATTAAACCACTGTTGTGTCTCTAGTGTCATTGGAACTATTTTTTTGATACAGACGCTGCTTTGGGGCTGCTTTGGGTTGTGGCTGCTTAAGTAGCACTGTCACACTCGAACACAGGCCTAGATCAAATGACTCTCAGTAGATCTTGGTATGGTTTTATAAATGCTGAGATCTATCTGTTTTAGGAGTGTGATGTGTGTTTGGTGTGTCTGCGTGGCTAGGAGCAGCAGAGCAGGTCCTGGACAACGGATGCATCACCAATGGCAGGAGGAGGAGTAGCACCTTACCCCAAGTCTGGGCCCGATGGCACCGGATATGTCCCGCTGGTAGTCCTGGTCTCCACTCCTGCTGTTGAAGTGCTTGTGCCAAGCAAGTCGTCGGTTAAGGTTAGAGGAGAAGGGGAGAGTGGAAAACGGGCAGGCTGAGCTCGCTAGCCGTGGTGAAGGCAATCAGCCTAGGAGATGGACACTTCGATATGAAATGCTCCATGGACAACTCATGTCGTAAAACCGAGGTTGAGGGTAAGCAAGGGCATGCTCCTCGTAGAAAACAAGGCTCCAACAAATCCTCATGAACTGTGCAAGAAATGTAATGGCCCCCAGTTCCCGGCAGCTCTTCAATGGGCAGGGGGTGCGAAGAATCTCCGGATCAATTTGCAAAGGTTTAGGGGTGAGGTTTGGCAGTTGGAATGTCGGAAGCTTTCGTGGAAGAGGAACCGAAGTCTGTGAAGAGCTGAGAAAAAGGAATGTGGATGTTTGCTGTCTGCAAGAGGTGCGGTGGAGAGGTGAAGGAGCCCGCTTCGTTGGCGTCAGAGGACGAAGATACAAGTTGTGGTGGTCTGGCAATGATGTTGGAAACTCAGGGGTTGGAATACTGGTGAAGGAGGAATTGTGTGAGAAGGTTGTGGAAGTTCGAAGACGGAGCGATAGGGTGATGGGAATGGTGATGGCCTTCGAAGCTGAAGTTGTGCGCGTGGTTTGTGGCTATGCCCCGCAAAGTGGCAGACCAGATTTTGAGAAAGATCGTTTCTATGACGAAATGGCAAGCGAGTGGGAGGTGCAGGGAAGTGACGAGCTGGTGCTAGGTCTTGGCGATTTCAACGGCCACGTCGGGAAGAGCATCGACGGTTTCGAAGGCATACATGGCGGGAATGGCATCGGAGTGAGAAACTTGGAAGGAAAGCGACTCCTAGAGTTCTGCGATGAAAAGACCTTGTGCGTGGCGAACACGTGGTTCCGGAAGGACGGAAAGAAGAAGGTGACCTACAGTGCCGGTGGCAATGAGACAGAAATCGACTTCGTGGTGATTGGACAGGAAGATCGGAAACACCTGAAAGATGTGAAAACAATCGCTGGCGAATTGCAGCACCGATTGCTAATTGCAGATTTGGACAAAGCAAGGACACGAAGGATTGTGAGAAAGGAGCGCGTTTCAAGAAGAAAAGTTTGGAAACTTGAAAATGAAGGAACGAGGCTACAATTCCAGGAAAGGGTTGAGCAACTTGTTGATGTTGAAGCGACTGATCTGTGGGATGCTTTCAAGACTGGGGTGCTGCAGGCATGCGATGAAGTTTGTGGAAAGAAGAAAGGAAGACGAGATCGAGGGGATACCTGGTGGTGGAATGACGAAGTAAAGAAAGCAATAGCCATGAAAAAGGAAGCGTTTAAAACCCTAAAGATGAATGGTTCAGAAAGCAACAAAGCTAATTACAGGAGCAAGAAAAAGCAGGCGAAGAAAGCTGTTGCAAGGGCCATGAAGCAGGAGGCCGTGAAGGAGATGGAAAAAATGAAGGAAAATCCGCATGAGATCTTCAGACGTGTCAAGATCATGAAGCGTGAAGGGAAAGATGTCGAAGGAGGACGGTGTATGAGGGGGAAAGATGGACGTCTGGGTTTCACGGAGGATAACAGAGGACGAATATGGAAGGAACACATGGAGGTGATAATGAATGAGGAGAATGAATGGGATCAAAATACCCACGTGGACAAGGTAGAAGGGCCAGAGAAGAATGTCTCCAGAGGCGAAGTGATGAGAGCAATGAATGATATGAAGACAGGGAAAGCAGCTGGGCTGTCAGATGTGTCTGTCGAGATGATCCAAGCGAGTGGAGAAGTCGGAATTCGTGTCATGACGGAAATTTGTCAGGGTGTCATGGAAGGCAAGGGAATGCCAGAAGAATGGCAAACAAGCGTAGTGGTGCCAGTTTTTAAGGGAAAGGGTGATGCCATGAATTGCGGAGCGTATAGGGGAATCAAACTCCTGGAACATGGGATGAAGATCGTGGAGAGAGTGTTGGAGCGGAGAATTCGGGAGTTTGTTTCTTTGGACGAGTCGCAATTTGGCTTCATGCCAGGCAAGGGCACGACAGATGCCATTTTCGTATTGCGAAGATTGCAGGAAGAGTACATGGACAAAGACAAGAAATTGTTCATGTGCTTCGTGGATCTGGAGAAAGCATTCGATCGTGTCCCAAGGCGAGTACTGGAATGGGCGATGCGAAAGAAGGGTCTGACGGAAGTGATAGTGAGAGCGGTGATGAGTTTGTACGATGGGGCAAGGACACAAGTCAGATCTGGATCGAAGTTGTCGGACGTGTTTTCCGTGGAAGTTGGAGTCCACCAAGGGTCCGTTCTGTCGCCTCTGTTGTTCGCTATCGTAATGGATGTGGTGACTGGAGATGCAAGAGAAGGACCGCTAGCGGAGATGCTCTATGCAGACGATATTGTTTTGACAAGCGAGTCGTTGGATGGGCTGAGAGTGAAGTTTGCTAAATGGAGAGAAGCGCTGGAATCAAAGGGTATGAAAGTAAATATCAGCAAAACGAAAGTGATGATGAGTGGCTCAGAAGGAGAAAGAGTAAAATCAAAGAGAGATCCATGTGGTGTGTGTGGGAAAAGAGTAATGAAGAACTCGGTGCTGTGCACAAAATGCCGGCTCTGGATTCACGGCAGATGCGCGAAAGTGAAGAAAGTGACGTCCAACCTTGCGCGGAATTTTTCGTGCGAGAGATGCCTAGGGTCCGGTGGAGACGATGTGATGGGCACTGAAGAGCTATGCCAAGGAATCGAAACTGTGCGAGCCTTCTGTTACTTAGGTAGCAGAGTCAATGCCAGTGGTGGATGTGAAGCTGCAGTTACGGCGAGAGTGCGACTTGGGTGGATGAGATTTCGGGAAATCAGTGAACTGTTGCTTGGAAGAAGATTCTCCTTGAAATTGAAAGGGATGGTCTACCGTAGTTGTGTAAGATCAGTGATGCTGTACGGAAGTGAAACATGGTGCTTGAGGGAAAACGAAATGAACATCCTGAGGAGGGCAGAAAGAGCGATGATCAGAGCGATGTGTGGAGCCAAGCTGAAGGACAGGAAGAACAGCACCATCTTGATGGACATGTTGGGCTTGAAGGAAGAGATCGGAAATTTGGCGAAGGCAAGCGGGGTACGGTGGTACGGTCACGTGCTGAGGAGAGAAGATGACAATGTTCTGCAGAAAGCCCTTCATCTTCAAGTTGAAGGAAAACGCAAGCGAGGACGGCCCAAGCGTATGTGGAGAAATCAAGTAGAGGAGGAGATGAAGAAGGCCGGCCTGAAGAAAGAAGATGCCTTGAATAGGTCTAGGTGGCGTGAAGGGGTCAGAAAAATTTCGCTGCAGTGAGGTAGATCCGGCCACCCTCGCTTGTCGGGGACAAAACCGGATTCAAATTGGCGATGAAGATGATGATGATGAGACGGTGATAACAGTGTCACCATGCCAACATATGATGCTGCTTCTGTGCATTACAATAGGATCCTCGGCAAGTTTGGAATAATGGAAGCAAAAATATTCGGCTCTTTCTCTGATTTTACTTTATGAATTAATGTGGAACTCAATGTTGTAATTGAATTGAAACTACGAAAGATTGCAGAGCGTCACACATGTTCGCCTGGGTGTGTGATTGTGAAACTTGAACAATTTAAGCACTGTATTCCTTGGTTGTGGCAGACGCTGCGTTCCGCCCTATAATATCTCGTCGATGTGGCTAGAAATCGTCCGAACGCGCTTATGAAATCTGGAATAGCTTGACCAGAGGTACACAACAGGCTGCTCTCCGTTTATTTATCCTGGTTTTGCCATGCGTCTGATGATCACAATAGATTTCACAGTGTCAGTTCGCCTTGACGTAAGATTGAAATATGTTGTCAGACTTGAAAAGCTTCAAGATGACTTTTCTTGATGACTCTCTTTCCATGGAGCAAGTATATAGTAGATAGTAGATAGAGTGCCGACTGAAAAAAATTACAGCATGTTGAAAATATTTATATCTAAAATTGCCAGGCGTTGTGCGGCAATTTCGAAGAGAAATGCTTGGGAGAAATGGAGTGAAGGCTTGACAACTCATGCAGAACGAAACAAGATGTTACGGATTGAAACGTAGATGAAGAAGGAAAGTACTGACATAGGCACCCACTTCATCAAAGATGAAACGATACAATCAAAATAAATGATAAGGAAATGAGAGAGGTGTGGAGAAGCTACTTCGACCGAACATCAAACGAAGAGAACGCCATCCTTCTGTCGTCGAACCGGGGATACCGGTGAACGGGGGATATGTTGAACTTTGCTGGAGATCCTGCCGTGAGAGAATTGCATGCTTTATTTCAGAAAATATTGCACACGAAAGTTTGTCCTAACTGTTGCGTTGCAGAAGGGTAAAGGAGACCCTTCAAGCTGTCACACATACCGTGGCTTACGACTCCTGGAACACGGTATGAAAATCTTCGAAAAAATTCTTGACAAGAGACTGAGAAGCCTGGTCAACATCGGTGAACACCAGTTTGCGTATCGTAGAGGGAAGTCATGTACTGACGTGATTTTCGTCATCAGAAGATTGAAGGTGAAGCTCAATCAGGATCTTCACGGTGCTCACTCAACATCTAGTTCAGCAACTCCGGTCATGTGAAAGAAGAATACTTCGCTACATGAGTGGCATTTCACTGTCTGATCGGATTGACAGCGCTACCGTGGCAAGCAGGTGTGGCCTCACACGTGCGAAGATCAGAGAGCGAAGACTTAGGTGGTTCGGTCATATCAAGCGTCGAAATATAGATGAACCAATCAGGCAGGTGCTCGACGTGATGGTCGAAGGTTCCCGTCCTCGTGGAAGACCGAGGAAGACATGGCTCCAAATCGTGAATAAGGACAGGGTGGAGCTGGGAATATCTGCGAGTGATACTCAGGACCGCTCTCGATGGAGAAGTCTCACATCGTCCAACCCTCAACAGAAGAGGAAAAGACGTTAAAAGGAGAAAGTAAAAAAAAGTAAAAGATTCCGTTTTTTGCAGTGCGGAATCGAACTCAGTATATTCGAGGCAACTGCCTTAAATATACAAAATATACATGCCTGAAGTATTTTTGATAAGTTGGTTGAGTCGGTTTAAGATGCATCTAAAGAAGGAAGATATCATCTAAACATATTCCTACCATCGGATATGATCTACCTAGCTTACAACTGCTGACTATTTAAATGCTGCAACAGCTAGAGGATCAAGATTTGCAGAAACAATTGTACTCACAGTTGCAGATCTTGAGACATAGGATCAATTTGTCCGGTTAAGTTGAAATAACTGCGCACGAGTTGACGACGATCAAGATTCTTGTCGCCCATTACTCGCGCATTAAACATTCCCAAAGGTCGGAAGAGATTTTCATGCATTATCTGTGACCATGTTTGTCCACTTAATCGTGTAAGAATATCACCGGCAAGATTGTACATAACATTTGAGTACTTGAAACTAGAGCGAAATTGCGAGACGTTTTCCAAGTATTTGACCCATCTGAAAAAATATTAAAGAAAATGTCATGATGCAAATATCAGTACGACTAAGTTAAACTGTGTTTCATGTTTGAATTGCTCACATAGCACTACTAACCCTTCAATGAATTTCTTTTTTACCTGAAGATGGTCTGCGGATGCTGACCGAAAAATTTTGTATAATATATCAATTATAATCGTTTAACATCAAAACCTTCCTGACTATTTCAAACATCATATCAAATATCAGTATGACATCGAATGCATTGAATCTGATCAATTCCTAGTGCTAATTTCATTGGGATGCCTATGCTCTTGCCAACGATAGTATTGATATGCTCAAAAAAAACATAACAGCTCTAATGAACATAAAAATCTGTGACTTCCTGATGCAATATTTATTACAAGCAGGGTGTCCATGGCGTTCACGGAGATTGCTCCAGAGGAATATCTCTTCAGTACCCATGTTGCAAGCAATATGCAGGTCATTAGCAGTTCTGTGATTTTTCATGAAATGTGCCTCAAGGAAACTTTGGTTGAAACAGAACCAACAAGTTGTTTTGGCAATTTGAAAAACGCCGGTGTGAAAAACGATGGCGCTAAAATAAGAAAGATGCTTTTTGATTTTGTTTTACACGCATTTTGTACAGGACTTGTATTTAGCATTGCTTGTACATTATAAATGGATTTTTCTATGTTGTTCATGCATCATATTGACAATTTAAAACCAATAATGACTTATTTGTCAGCATAGTCCAGGAGCTGGCACGAAGTTGTGGAGTTGCACGTGGCATTGAACACCTCTTAACTTCGATAGAAAATCCGTGTATTTTTAATAGAGAAATTGCGACATTTTGGTTACAGACACGATTCGATTGAGCTAAGACTACAGATTAAAGTTGAAGAGGTATTCCCACAGAATTAAATATTTTGTTTATCTGCTTCGGTTTGCTAGAAGTGTGATTAATTCGAAATCGACGGCACATCGAGGAGCCTATTAAGTGGGCAAAAAGGAATTCCTAATACCTTACAGAGATAGGAAAAAAGTAGTGCGTCGCTTGCGGATTAATGTGTTTTCAAGCAAAATGCTTCGATTGCCAAAATTCCTTCAGATTCGAAGAAATCAGATCATTGCGCACAAGTTTTCTCCATAATGTCGGCCCTTCCGATCATTATGAAAAAAAGTAGCAGGCGTGCGAAAATAAGTTCACTTGATGATTTCACCATCGTCTTCTCACCATTCCTTACTGCATACTGCACTGAATCGAATGTTAGCTAGACGATGTGTGTTTTGGTGTGTGCGAAGTGATATCACACCACATACACATCTCTCACTGGCTCTGGTGCCCTCTGCTGACAGCTTATTGTTTGCCATTTACAATAGCAAGCGATACACGAATTATCCATTCGAGAAGGAGCAAGTTGTCTAATTCTATGATGTGCCATTTCCATATTAAGGCTACATAATATAACCCTTCCTTTCTAGGAAGTCGAAGCTTGCGCAGATGAATCTAATTCTGTGGGTATTCCCTTAATATGATTTGTATATTCGAATGCATCCACAGATAATGCTTTCAGATGAGTGGACTTTCGAATTACAAGTCATTGAGCAATGAACGAAGCACAAGAGCATGTAGACATCTTGTCCAGAACGGAATTGGCGGAATTTTGTTGAAATTTGTGCAGGGATGTGATTACCGTTCCAAGGGTGCCGAAAGGAACTTAATGTGTCAGATTCCTACTAATTTCACCGGATGTGTAGATCACGAATTTATTGATTTCAAGTTCACAAGTGGTCATATCTTTTGTGTCTTCTAAGGTTTTTTTTGGTAGTTATTATCTAGTAATTTTGCCGCAGCGGCGCAAAATGAGGTGAAATTGCGACGCTGCGCATCTTTATGCATACCTTTCCTTTAGTACAGTTGATTTGGCCTCGATGTGCTCAGATCTAGTCAACGAGCACGCAGATCCCTAATCAAAAGTAAGAAAGACGACTTCAGGAATCACCGCACTACGTCACTCTCCTAGAGAGCTCCGGTGTTCATTAACTCTCTTGTGGGACGTGGTGGTTCACCTCCTGTAGAGAACTTATCTGCCTGACTTCTAACATTATTTTATTAGTAAAGTCGATAGCATTCGCACCATAACAGCCAGATCACCACCACCCGTTTTCACACTGCTAAAATCACGTTGTGAGTTCGACAATTTTCATCATGTCACTGCAGATGTTGTAGATGACACTATCCAACAATTACCTACAAAAGCTTCTCCTAATGATCCTATGCATACATCTCTCATAAAACTTTGTGCCGATTTGCTGACTCCATTTTTAATGTGCTTGTTCAATGCCTCACTTCCTACTAGGGTTTTTCCTGACATCTGGAAGCATGCATAAGTCAAACCAGCATTGAAAAAAGGCAATGTTGATCTTAATGACATTAAATCCTATCGTATAGGATTGTTATGTCCTATAGACTCGGTTATTCAAGTTGCATCCTCAAACAAATTGCTAGGTCTTACAATTTATTCTGATTTGTCATGGAATACTCATGCTGCAACATCCTATCGAAAATTCACAGAAGAGTCTACATGTTGCATCTCTGCGTCAAGTGAAAGCACCTAAGAATGTGCTATGGACTGTGTACTGCACCATGATAAGATCAATTGCGAGCTACGGCTATCCTGCCTGGTGCAACATCAAAAAATGCCGCATGTTGAATCTAATCAAATTTGAAGATCGTTTGTGTAGACCTACCTCGCAAAAAGAAATTTGCTGAGTTTTGTGTTGGCCTAGGTGTGAGTTTAGCGAAGAAAGCATTAAGTACTTCTCATCCTTTGAACTCCATCTACAATAACGAGTCAACAAGGGAATCAGAGCAGGAGAGTAATATCCAAATAATCTCGATATCCCTGCTCCTTTATTAAATACGCTTAGTCCGTAATTTTGTTTTTTGTGTTTTCTTATTGAACAGATGCGTCACTTTTTTATTGTGTAAACTGTAATGTCATGCCCGAATTTTTTTAGTACACCACCGTAGATGCTATAGATTTTTCAGCCGGTGCAAGTTATCACATTGACCTCGGAATCCTAAAACGATTCAGGGAGGTCAAACGCTTGCCTTAGAATGTGGTGTGGGCACTTCCGAGCAGCGCTGCCTTAAGCAACTGAGGTACTCGGTGTCGACCGGGGATTTCTTTCAAGTGTGTGGTTAACTTTTCTCTGTGGGCTCCAAAGGCTCCGACAACTACTGGTACTAATTTCACATGAATCCTCCACAGTATCTGTATTTCAATTTTCAAGGTACTTTGTGATCTTCTCTTGTTCTTTGCTTCTGATGTTACTGTCTTCTGGTACCGCTATATCTATTATGAATCCCATCTTCTTTACTTTATCAACAACTACGACATCCGATGGCCTCCTTGCTGAGATTCTCTTATCGGTTCTTATTTCAAAGTCCCATAATATCTTGACTGATTCCGTTTCAATTACTGGCTGTGGGAGGTGTTTCCATGGCTCTGTCGATACGTTGATATCATACTGTACGCATGTATCTCTATGTATTTGTCTGGCAACCTCATTGTGACGGTTCAGATATTCGTTTGGTGCCAACTTTGGACAGTATATGGGATACTGTCTCATCAGCGGACATGCATATTCTGCACTTTGCATCGTTGCCAATTTTTAGTATGTACGTGGAATGTGACTTCGTCTTGTGCTACAGTTAGTAACGCCTCAGTTGACATCTTCAGACACACCGATTTCAGCCAACCGTATCAGGCCTTCCTCGACGTTTTTTCTTCCATTTGTCTCACGTATTGCCCATGCATTACCTTATCCTTCCATCTTTGGTGCCGATCTTCCATCACCTTCTTCTAGTCTTCGGAGGTCTCTTGCCGTTGCTTGTACAGATCGCTTGACTTAGCCACCGCCAGCGGTGGGTCGTCTTCTTTATCATTTATATACTCTGTTAGGTTCCGGTCTTCCTGTTCTATGACCTCCCTCAGGTCTTTCAGTCCGCCACCTCCCCGACCCCGCGGTAGGTAGAGTCGGTCAATGTCAGCTTTTGGGTGCAATACTCTATACATTGTCAGTACTTTGCGGGTCTTTCTGTTTAATTCTCTGAGCTCTTGCACTGTCCATTTTAGCACACCACCTGTGCACCGAATTACAGGGACAGCATATGCATTCATGGCCTCAAATGTGTTCTTCGCATACAATTTTGATTTCAGAATTTTCTTTAATCTCTTCTTGTATTCTTTAGCTGACCCTGTCTTTGTTATACTCGTATGATCGAGATTCGTATGATGTTGAAGGATTCCGAGATATTCACATCCTTCTTCAGTCACATCCTTAATATGAACTTCTTCTGTCTGATAACCTTGTGTTTCGATAACTTCTCCTCGATGGATTATAAGTCGTGCGCATTTTCCGATTCCAAATTTCATGCTGATGTCATCGCTGTATGTTTTTACGATGTTGATACTCGTAAGGCAGTTGATGCCGCTTTCTATTTTCCCATATAGTTTCAAGTCATCCATGTATAACAGATGGTTGATCTTTTGTCCTTTTGTGAACCTGTATGATGTGTCTGTGCCGTGCAGGAGTTCACTGAGCGGGTTCATTGCAAGTCAGAACATGAGTGGTGACATTGAGTACTCTTGGAAGATCCCTCTTTTGATCTTTCGCTGTACAATGTTTTCATTTAAATGTGTCAAAGTCGTCTCAATTTTTTCATTGTGTATGACTTTATGAATAAGATATGCCGCTGGCTAAATCAGGAATCAAAAAATCTTGAAGTCGATATTTCGGTATTCTTCTTCAGATTTTTTGATTCCTAATTTAGCCAGCGGCATATCTTATTCATAAATATTTACAGGAATGGCCACTCTTAATCAAATGTGTATGACTTTGTACATATCAAGGCATTTGATGATCCAAGAATGTGGAATGGAATCGAAAGCCTTGAGATAATCGATCCATGCCATTTAAAAGTTCTTCCGCTTTCTGCTTGACAAGTTCTTCCGCCACTGGTGATCGCTCTGTCCATGGCAAGTTGCTCTTTAGTGACTCTGTATCTTGGACGACACCCTTTTTGTTCATTATGCATTATGTTCTTTGATTTAACATGTTCAGCGATCTTATTTGCAATTATTCCAGTGAATAGTTTCCATGGTGTCGGAAGACAGGTTATGGGTCTGAAGTTGTTCGGAGTCGATGGCTTGCTATCGTATTTCCTAATTAGTACCGTCCTACCATTGACCAGCCACTTCGGCATCACACCCGGGTTTCGAAAAAACTCGTCTTATTACTTCGAAAGTCTACCATGCAATTTGTTCAGCTTCTTTATCCAGAAAGCTTATACTTTATCAGGACCTGCCACTTTCCAATTTGCCATGCTAGCTAGTTTGTATTTTGTGCCTTCCTCAGATATAGTGACGTCATCTTGATAAGCTAGTCTTTCGCAATTTCTTTCAATTTTTGGTAGCCATTCAGCCTGCACATTGTATTGTTTTTCGGTTTCCTACATACCTTTCCAGTAATTCATCATGTTTTCTTTGTTTTCGACTGGACTATTGTTTGCTGCTTCTTGGCCACTTATTTGCCTATATACTGTACCTTCTTTCGGTTTTGGTGACACAGCTTGTTTATTCGCTATTTGTTCATTTCTATCTTCATACGGATTCAATCGATTGCTTCGCATCTTCATATGCTTCTTGCATCTTTTATTCATCATGTATTTTCTAATCATGTAAGGAGGCAGTCGGCCATTGTGCTCCATAGCTGCTTTAATCTGATTTGTTTATCTTCTAAGATTCTTACTTTGATTTTGTAGACGCTGCTTCCAAGGAGGTGGGTGCTTCGCACGTCTCGCATCATCCCTGACAATTTCTTCTGTAATTTTTGCTGCAGAGTAAATCAGTGCATCTATCTCGGTTATGCTGTTTGTGGGAACATTTTCAGTTATGCAGTTTATCCTTTCAATTAATCGACTAGTATTGTTCTCATTTACTCTTAACTCTTATCTTTCTAATACTGGTTCTGCTCTCTGCGTTCACATAAGTCTCCATATATTGCATTATCCTGTCTTTGAGACATTGCTCTTCTTCAGTGAGTTGCTGAGCTGGTGCTGTGTCATTATTTGTTCGTTGTTCATCAGGAGGTGCATGAGCAACTGCGTCGTCATCTGCTCCTGGATCGCAAGTGGTCGGGTCTCTTATGTCATTATCAGTAGTATTGGTCTCGATGTTAACTGTTCCACTAACTCTGCCGGCAATTGCTTGAATTTCGAGATTTGTTAATAAAAGGGTTAATGGATTTGCTAATTTGTTAATTTGTTATTATTATCCATCAACTGTCTCGGTGTAATAATCGACAGTGACGCATCCTTCACCACATTTATATCTAAGAACGTAGCAACATGCATTGCTGTGCTCAGACAAATCCGAACTGTGAGTCGCAGTATTCTCCTGCACTTCTGACGACACTAGCAACGTCATCGGTCATTCCACGTTTGGATTACTGCACATCAGTGCTCCGGAATGCCATCAGCTCACTAAAGTCAACCTCAAGCTGTTATATATGCATCGGCTCGTACTATTTTCCAGTCTAGTCGATACTCGAAACGACTGAAAGAACTTATATGACTCCTAATTCATGCGAGAGTCAACCAACGCCTTGTGACTGTTGTCAGCAAGTGTCTTTGTATCTGGCACCTGCGTATCTATATGAAGAATTAATCTCTGTCTCAAGCCAACCTCTTCGTTCCCGTCTACGCTGGGCCACTTCATCGGACCTGGTCATCCCACATGTCCGTCAGCCTACGCTTGGTGGTCTCTCTTTCGTTGGTGCTGCTACTCGCGCGTAGAATGCGTTACCGGAGCCCTTGAAGAACCAAAATGACCATGATACTTTTAAGCGTCTTTTAAAAGCGCATTACCTATCAAATTGTCTCTAATGACTTTTCCCTGTTTGCTTCATTGCATCTGCTTGTCTGCCTTTTGTGAATATTTTCACATGTGAAATGTCCTAGACGTCTTTTGACGATATGCCACTCAAATGAAGTTATTCATATTCTTAGCACACTATAAATCCATTGTTCTCGAAAGTATTATATTCTATCAATTGCTTTAATGGATTTTAATTTCTCGTCATGATTTTATTCCAGCCATAATTCTTGTAAATGTAGTTTAGTTAATGGACTTCTAATCCTGTAACACCTTTCAACTGTAGTTCGTTGATATTCTCGATAACTATGCCATAGAGCTTCCCAGCTAAAGAGAATTCTTTATTTGTATCATTCTTACCCAATAATGAAAATCTGCTTTACAAAAACGATGCTAATTTCAATAGGTTATTAAACCAAACTGTGGCTAGCCAAACTGACTCAAGCCTTATTCTTACTTCACTTTTTCGTCGCTTTTTCCCGATTTCACCAGGGTTGAATGTTTCTGCGATGACCTTTTTCCCATGCATTTCGATCCAGAGCAGTGTCCTCCTTGACCTTCAGGTATATGACACAGACATACCACGTTTTCTTCGCTCTTCTTGGTGGACGGCGACCGTCAACCGAAAGATGATGTACCTCACCAATGATGCTGTCGGTTGCTCTCTTTACATGTCCGAACCACTTCAAACGTTTCTGTCGTAGACGAACAGGTAGTTCAGATAGGCCACATAGTCTTGCCACTTCTTTGCTTGGCACTTTATCCTCAAACTTCACATGTGCCATATATCGCAGCATTCGCCTGTCTCTTAGCTGCTCTGTGAATTTTTGAGTGAGGGCCATGTTTCCGAACCGAAAATTAGAACCGGTATTATACACAATGTATACGTGTGTCCTATACCTCCGCGGAATTTCTTTGTTTGTCAACAGGTTGGCTATAGTCCCCTCCACTTCTCCCACCGCGGCTGCATTGTGAGTTCTGACTGCCCTTTCCGTTCCGGTTTCCATGTCAAGGTCATCCCCAAAGTAACAGAACTCTTGGACTTCTTGCACTGTCATGTCGTTGATTTCCAGGGAGTCGTCGTCGGCTGGAGATTTGCCATTTACACACTTTCGGCAACGGAAACTTTGAACCCCATTGAGTTCTTGTGGCACCACATTCTGCACGAACCACAGAAAATGGAGTTCACCCCGACGCCTTTCATGCAGCACCTGCAAGGCCACTTTCGTCTGCTCCTTCAGACTCATACCGGTAACAAGGACTTTTGACTTAGCCCCGTTGATCTTCAATCCTCGCTTATTCATCAGAGAATTCAACTCCGACGACCTGTTGTATGTCCATGCCCGAAGTACGCAATTGGCCTTGTGGTAATTACTTCCGATGATTTGAATTCTGTATATAAAATGTTGCAAATGTGTTGTTCTCTCATTTGTATACTAATGAAGAGTGATGAATCCAACTGAAACATGTGTGATTGTTTTCACATGAGTCGTTTTAACTGAAAACATTTCCGATCATTTTCAAATAGAGCTGCTAGAAAGAACACTTGACGTCGGCGTCGGAAATTCCAAATAATTTTCATTAATGGCATGATTCATTTCCGTGGCTGTAATTTCGAAAGAGAGGAATAAGCAGCTCTGAGAAATTGATCTGGAGTAACTATGGTCATAATGATCATGTTTCCTTTCCCAGTGTCGTCCTTGTTTAAGAATACTGCTAGTGTAGGTGTGCGGGAAATACTGCAGATTCTGTACTAAAAGCATGAAGGTTAAATGTTACAGGGTAGCACTGAGCATCATGTCCTCGGACGAATGGTGATCGACATTCTTTCGATACCACGAAGCCCGAGTCGACCTTGTTACAACTTGTGCCTTTTTTCCATACCACGAAGCCCGAGTCGACCTTGTTACAACTTGTGCCTTTTTTCCATACCACGAAGCCCGAGTCGACCTTGTTACAACTTGTGCCTGGTTCTTTCGATACTACGATGCCCGAGTCGACCTTGTTACAACTTGTGCCTTTTTTCCCATACCACGAAGCCCGAGTGGACATTGGTACAACTTGTGCCTATTTCTTTCGATACTACGAAGCCCGAGTCGACTTTGGTACAACTTGTGCCCGTTTCTACAATACTAACATTTGTTACAACCCAAGCTTAAATTATTAGTTCATGTAGCACCGCACAGCGAAAAGTTTGGTGCAAAATATTGCAAATGAGAATAAAGAGAAAATGTGACTCACTTTAATGGATTCTTCCTTCTGAACGTCATCCAAAGCAAGTCATAGCGTAGGACGCCAATACGATGTGATAACAAATCATGCATTGTTGCGTATGAGGACCGTTGCTCACCCACCAACTCAAATTCCGGAAGAAAGCTTCGAATTTCGGTGTTCACATCGTATCTGAAAACACAAGGTTCGACTTGACTTAAAATTCGGATACGTTAATGTATAATTTGAGTCGTTTATAAACTGGCGCTCCTTATTCTTATATGTCTTTAAGATAGATTTCACCATTGGCCGACTGATTTAGACATCATGATTTTTCAATTAAGAAATGAAGAGAAATTGTGTTGCTTTTCAGCACCTCAGAATTAAATCGTCGGAGTTTTTTGCAATTAGCAAGTTATATTCGATATCTAATTATTCGATTTACATTGTGTTAGCAAAAAAGCAGCATTTGTTGATTACTGCAGGTGCACTATCTTAGGCGATTTGACGGTAGATAATGAATGCCCGTCGAAATTTCTCTAAATTGCCAATTGCAAATCTCAAATTGAACCGGGTATGGCCGCAACTTGTGTCGATGTTGAGAGATGTGAACTAGGCCTGCTGATGATTCCTGATGTTGGATGAAATAGCAATTATTCAGGTCTGTTTCCATTTTTCAACTGAGGATGCGACTCAAAATTTAATTATTCTATTTAAAATCGTAGAAGTTTATGAAAGTTCAGGGTGCCTACTAGAAATTCGAGGTGGTGCTAGAGCACCATAGAGCACAAGTATGATCAAAATTATGTTATGAAACAAGCGTGTAATTCTTTTACCATCTACTGTATTACCTTATTTACGGATTTAGTATGCATCTTCGTGATGTTTGATAAACGGTGTCTGAGTACGGGTATCTTGAAAGAGCTGATACATATGGTATAATGAGGCCATTCCTGGATGAGTAATTGAAAAAAAATTGATTGCCACTGGCTTCGCAGGAATTAGTCTTTAATTTAAAAACCCGATATTTCGGCTTTCTTCGTCAAGGGTCAATTACAGACTGAATGCATGCAAAACAGAACGTGAAAGTCAATGAAGAATGAGAACTATTTACAGATGACACAGATGCAGGACGCGCACACCGGGCTGGTGTGAAGAACACAACATAGAATGCAGACTATGCTTAAAATAAGCCGTAAAAACACATTACTCTTAAATGAAATGCAGCAGTGTCTCTCCAATACAATTATTCATTAAAGAAGTACTATTTCTTTGAATGTAAATTGATTCGCGTGCACGCCTTAGAAAATGATTACGTTCGGTGTGCAGGATTCTCCAGCTGATATTCTCCTCCACGAATGACTGATGTTCATTGGTGACATGCTGATAAACAGCAGAAGAAGGAGATTTGAGATGTTCTTTAATTCTCGACTTTATTGTTCTTTCAGTTTGGCCAATATACTTTTTCCGACATAGTTGACAGGTTACTTCATAAATGACAAATTTGCGGTAGCATTGTCCACTTCTGGATGCAATCTGGCATGCCCAACAGTCAGTTTTGCATTTTGGTCTTTCAGGTCTCTTCCTCCATCGATGGCTTAAAGGTCTTTCCGTTTGATAAATCACCCGTATATTGTTGTCCGGATCACATTTTTTAGATAATTTCGATACCTGCCGTTTGACTTTCTCATTGAGATATGGGAGTTTCAGGTACGTGAGTGGCTCAGCTTTCTCTGCTTTGACCGGAGGTACTTGAGCAAAATAATTTTCGACCCAATTCCGAGGATATCCATTAGCTGCAAATCTTGGTCTCAATGCTGATTTTGATTGGGGTACTTGAGATTGAGAGGAATTTCGGATTGTCCTCCAATTCTCTCCGATAAGGAGTGCCCGCTTGCGATTACTTGGAACATGGGCTGAAAACGGCAAACACGTTTGGCTGTGGATGGGTTTCACGTATAACGAAAATTTGAATTCACGAGCTACCTCACACCACTCGACGAATGTATCCAAAAACGGTAGAGTCTGGTTACTTGCTTCCTCAAATGTGAAGGAAATACTTGGATGCGCTTCATTTGCTATCCTCACCAAATCAACCTCAGGATCAAACACAACGAAAATGTCATCAACGTAGCGAGTCCACAAGAAAATACCGTTGTTTCGTGTTATCAGTCCTTCAACAAATGACATGAAGATTGAGGATAATGCCGGCGCAGCATTATTACCCATCGCGATCCCAGTAGTCTGCTGAAAAAGTTTTGAGTTGAAGATATAAATGTCTTCAGATGCCAAAAGCAGCAATTCACCCAAATCATCAGTGGATAATTGTGGGAATATGGATTCATGCTTGTGCGATTCGAAGAACAATTTCACACAAGATAACAAGTCAAATTGAGAATTCGAAGATACGGGAATGCTGCCGTACAAGTTGGAGACATCGAGCGAACCAAATTTGAACTCGGTCCCTGGGATGGGTTGAAAACATTTCAACCGTTCAATGAAGTCTTCTGTCGATTTCAAGTGTGCTGGTACAAAACGCTGAACTAATGGCTGCAAAAGCTTTGCCAAGAATATTTGAATCTTCCTTGTACCTGAGTCCAATGATGAAATGATTGGCCTTCCACGTAAAGATCCTTCCTTATGATCCTTTGGCAACGCATAAGGAATGCTAGGAAGCGGCTCACTGCACTTGCACTGTAGGATAGATTTCTCCAATTCACTTCTGGCATACTTGCTCGCAATCGCAGTCAATTTTTGATTTATCTTGTTTTGCCTCGTTATTGGCTGAACCATGCGCACCTCTTTGTCGTCTTTGCTCAAGCAATCATTCACCATTGAATTATATTCGTTGATATTCATCGCAATAAGTCGGTTCGTTTTGTCAGAGTTGATCAGCATCAAATTCTTGTCTTTCACAGTCTCATCAATTTCTTGCATTGTTTAATGAATAATTGTATTGGAGAGACACTGCTGCATTTCATTTAAGAGTAATGTGTTTTTACGGCTTATTTTAAGCATAGTCTGCATTCTATGTTGTGTTCTTCACACCAGCCCGGTGTGCGCGTCCTGCATCTGTGTCATCTGTAAATAGTTCTCATTCTTCATTGACTTTCACGTTCTGTTTTGCATGCATTCAGTCTGTAATTGACCCTTGACGAAGAAAGCCGAAATATCGGGTTTTTAAATTAAAGACTAATTCCTGCGAAGCCAGTGGCAATCAATTTTTTTTCTATCTTGAAAGAATCTTGATGCTCTACACTACAATTTGTCAATAACGATTTTCACTCGATAATTCTATGATAAGTTCATAATCATTCGAAACGATAAAACGGAACGAAATGATAGCTGCTACGGAAATAGCAAAGTTGCGATGTAAGGGACTCTGTATTAAGGCACTCACGGTGGTCAGGAAGGTCGCGAAAGTTCGAAAAATTGGGGGATGATTTGTTTTTAAAAAAGTGGTCTTTTTAGAGCAAGTGAAGTTATTTAAAATAAATTAGAAAATCATTCATTGAGCCCATGTCGAGAAAATGGAATTTATTGATTTTTGAAAATCGATAATTATTAGAAATCAATAATTTGTGATTCTAGCGCATTTACTGAAATTGAGGGTGAACGTTGGACAACAAATATAAAACTGTGCATTCTTCTGCTAAATTTAGTCATAACTTTTGAGATTTTTATCGAGCCCTTTAATATAAAATCAATAATTATCGATTTGATCGATCAATATTTTTCTAAATATTGGCAGAAATCAGTGGCAGTTGGTGCAAATAAAAATTGGGCAAACTTGGTTGATGCCACATATGCTAGTCATCTGCATGCTTGTTACTTCAGGCGCTGAGCTATAGAAATCCATCGAGCCCTTTCGGAGTAGATCATGTGAATGTATGACACATGCATTGCATTCATTATGTTGGACTATGCCTACCGTATTATGTAACTTTGTCCTCACTACAGCTCCTTAAATACTAATTGGGCGAATTCGATTAACTAACTTTATGTCACTGGAATACTGTCTTGCTAGGTACGTGCGTTATCTAGGAAATACATCAAGCCCTTGTATCATGTGTGTGCCTGACAAGCGGATTGCACTTAAAGATACTTACGTCTAATATTAAAATATAGGCCTAATGCCCATCTTTTGGATTTTTAGCAAAGTTATATTCATGCATTTGTTTGATATTTTTCGTTTGTCAGTTTCAGTCAGTTTAACTCCTATTTATTGTGCCGTGATCTTAAATATATTTTATTTTGCGTGAAATAAAAGTTAGGATAATTCATAATAATGTCACTTTGTTCCCTAAATATGAAATGATCAAATTATTGACTCTACCAATGTACATTTTAATGACCACTGGAATGTCATTGGAATGGTCCATTGGAATTTTAATGACCATACTAATGGGAATGCCTGACATATGGGTTACATTTTACTATGTATGGCTGTCCTCAAGTACTAATTAGGCGATTTTTAGTTCATGTTGTGTTAATAGGGTATTGAATTGTTGCGTACAAACGACATCTGATGAATATATCGAGCGCTTTTTCAGTGAATTATACGTTGTTTCTTGCGAGTATTGCATGTAGTGCTCATTCGTGTTTAATTTAGTTGACAACTTTCCGTTGTTACTTAATAAACATCAGCAAAACTCTTGAGCCAAGCTGTGATGTTAGTTCTGCAGCCAAAACGTCTTTAAATTATTATGGCTCATTATCCATCGAAGCTAAACCTGTCTGTTGCTTTTCATTCTATTCAGCATAAATGCGCATGTCCCCATCTGTCAACTGAATACTTCGATTAGCTAATTACGTAGAAATGTGAAGGTACTGCGTGTTGAAATTGATTTGTACACAAATCCCAAAACAAACAAATTTTTCATCCATTTCTTGTATTGTTAAGTTAAATAAAACAAAAGAAATACTGTACAAAAGTTAAAAGGATTACGATGACATGTCCAGAGGCCTTTCACCGGTTCACTTCGGTGGAACACACCGGATTACGGAATGGCAAGTTGCGATGTCTGACAGAGAGCGGTCACGAGAGTGAGCTAATAAACATGAATATTAATCTGCTACCACGCAAGGTGAAGTTGATACGTTTCTTTCTGTACACAAAGAGCCGCCGGCATCATAGTTTTAATAACGAGCGACTCTAGAATTTGTAGATAGCGGAAATTGTTACTACTACCGATGACAGAAAAGTAAGATGACGGACTACAATTTTTGTCTAAGTTCTGCCAGATATAATGTGGCTAGTAACAGAGCTGCAGGAGCATTTCTGGATCTCGGGAGATGTTCAGCAATTCTCATGGATAAGCGGCGCTAAGTACGACCGACATACCTGAGTCCACAGCTGCATTCGAATTTGTAAATTATATGAAATCGGTCGACTTTGCTCAGCTTATCCTTGAGAGAACCAGCTTATCCTTGAGAGAACCAGTCGGAATAGTATGGGCACGGAAAAGAATAATCGGATCCGCAGCAGGATATGCTCGTTTAACAGAAGAGATCAGACGAGAGCGAACTTCACGCGCTTTCAAATCTCCCTGAAAGGGGATATGAACAAAAACAGGTTTGCAACTGGGTCCGATCATGACTTCACGTTTGGCATCAGCATAACCGTACTTATTGATGAACCTATCAGGGTAACCATTCATCTTCAAAGTCTCAGTTAACATACGCAGCTCCTGAACTAAGAACTCCACAAAACATATCATCCTGGCACGATGGAAGAGAGCACGGACAAGGTTCTTTTTATAAGTCATAGGTACATAGCTCAGAAAATGCAAATGTAAACCAGTCCAGGAAGGTTTGCGAAACACTCGGGTGCGAGCATGACCAGAATCGCCACGAATGACAGATACATCTAGAAAGTTAAGGCAATTTTCCTCTTCCATCTCCATGGTAAAACTGATATTATCATGAAGGGAGTTCAAAGAACGATAGAAAGCGTGCGCATCATTCTCAGACTTGCAAAGAACGAAAGTATCGTCCACATAACGAGCATACTTCATCAGGCCACTACCAGCTGAGTAATTAGTCAACATCTTGGTCTCCAAATGACCAAGAAAGATGTTGGCTAGGATAGGGCCAAGTGGACTACCCATGGCCACGCCATCCGTCTGCTTGTACAGACATGGATTCCTTAATAGTAGTGGCCGGGATGGGAAACTTGAAATTGGGGAAATACGGAAGAAGGGTCACTACCGCTCGCTCGCTAAAGGTGTGGATGGTAGCACGCAGTTGATATTTGACATGCATAAGTACCTAATCGCCTTTTTTTTGTAATCATGTGCACTGTCTGCCTTGAGAGAACAAGCACATTGTTCGCATCACTACCTTTATATTATCAATACCACGAATATAATAACTAAAAATTCATAGCTAATAGTTTATTAGCATTAAATGGACCTTCATCTCAAGAGGATAAACGTGTCTAAATTTTGCAGGATCAATTTCAAATTATAATAGCAATACATTCTTTTATCCTTGGCTATCGATAAAAATGAAAACAATCAGAATCATAAAAGAAATCGCTTAGTGAATTGAAAAAGTGAATCCAACACAACGGAATTGACAATTGATATGTCATACAAAGTTATCTATTATCAGTGTTGTCAACTGACTTTTCAAGAAACTCAGTTAAAACTAGGTTAACCAAGTTTACCAGAAATTAACCAAGTTAAGTTAAACTCGGTATACTGAGTTTTTCAAAAAAAACTCGGTTATAACTCAGTAAAATAATTCGCTAAAACTCAGTTAACTCAGTTACATAAAAATCCATGTAAAACTGTCATCTTGATGACGTACTCTTCCGTACAATTCATCAAAAATCTTTCGAAGTTTATGAAGTTGAAGAGAAACTCCAGAAGACTGATGTCGCAGAACACTTTTATAAAAAAATTGCAATTCGGAGCTGAGCACAGTTAGGCGTCGTCAAGCCTTCACATACGCGAAGTATAATATGTGACTAAGGAAAGGAAGGCATGTAAACGTATATCTTATCGACTTTTCGTCTTATAATTCCTCATGAAGTTAAAGCTTTCAACCGTAATGTGTTGTAGAACGGGAACATTGTTTATTTATTTTGCTTGTTCCTCCCTTTGATTTGGCCACTGACCAACAGGCTGTAGGTTTCAATGTTCATCACTTGGTCAGAGGTTCTCTCTGTTTCGCGATAACGCACAGGTTTGAGGGAAAATCTGCTTCTCCAAAAGTGACCCTTCTTCCGTATAGCCGCGATGAGGGAAATTTCACAGTTTCCCATCCCGGCCACTACTATAAAGGAATCCATGGTACAGAGCGCCATCAAAACTGAAAGGGATATCCTTAGTGCACAGGAGAATCAAATTACGAAGAGTATTAAATGAAAATGGCAAGGTCATATCATTTTCATTAGCAATGATCTTTATGATGTCAACGGTTTCCAGCAAAGGCACATTTGTGAACAAGCTGCAAACATCAAACGAAAACATGCTGCACTCGCTGATATCAGCGTTATGGATTCCCTCAACAAATTCAATTTAGCTAATTACGGTTTGATATTTACAATAAGGTGTCTCAATACATATCAAATCGAAGCGTGGAGATCTATTCAGGAACTAATGCGATCTTATTGTTATCGAGAAGCGAGAATTGTCCACGATCGCATGTTGATTAGAAGTCAATTCTCGATTTCATAGTTTGTTGCAGTTTGTTGAATCATTCAAGTCATTTCATTTCAGTATGCCGAAGACGAAGAGGACTCATGAAGAGTGTAGGAAAGTGGTATGAATCACAGAATTAGACAGATCGTCTCTTCTTCTGTTTGACTAGAAAGGAAACAATGGAACGTGTAACATTAATGAAATGACACAATCTGCTGACATAATACCATAGCAATCGAACAATGAGCAGCCAATTCTACGATAAACACGCCAAATTGTGCGAAGTTTCAGTGACTGTTATCAACTGAATCACGCAGCAAAGAGACACAGTTGATGTCAAGTTCTACAGAGAAGTTTGTGAACGTTTTTTCGTGCGCCTGCTAACTTTTGCGCAATGATCTGAATTATTCGAATCTGAAGGAATCGTGGCGATCGGAGCATTTTGAAGGAATTCAGAGCAATCCGCAAACGACGCACGACTATTTTTCCTATCTCTGTAAGGTATTAAAAATTTCTTTTTGCCCACTTATTAAGTTCCTTCATGTGCCATCTGTTTGAATCAGTTTGCACTTCTAGCAAAGTGATATGATTAAACAATCTAATTCGGTGGGTATGAATAGTCTGTGGAGGCCAATCTGACCGTGATGAAGGGATAACAGAAACTCTCTTACATTTGATTAGACAATATGTTATTCATGATTATATGATCGAGGATGATAGACTGCCATCTGGCTTATGCAAAAGTTATCTTAACCTGTTGCTTGAATACAAGAATGGAGTCCATCGAAAAAAGCTCAAAAGTTCAGTCATTTGAACAATATTGAAAATACGTTACACGACATGGATGCGAAGATGGTCACTGTCAAGTTTGTAATATTGCAAGAAGCTCTCCTTTCTCGGGGAATATGCCGGCAAGACCCAAGCGTGGAAGACCTCCGGTTCCCCCGGATTCTTCATCACAAGGTGCACAAATGTCATTATAGCCGACCAGCATTATAGTAGAAACGGCATTGATGGAGGTCAAGGATTCTTCAGAGAAGATGATAGCTTGACATTGTCTGCCTCTAAGAAAGGAAGTGTCAAAGACCTATTTATCATGCCGGAGATGGAAGAAATATATCGAAACGTGCAAATATGTTTGAATAACATCGAGGGACTTGATGAACTTCCCTACTTAGTCGCTAGTGATCTAAAACTTGCAAATATCTTGTGGTATACAGTCTCATGGCTCTCAACATCCATGCTGTTATTGTGAAGGGGCTTCTGGCGCTTGGGAGATTGATGCGAAGACAAGAACATTGAAAAGCATTAGACATCACTACCAATGTTGGATCCGCTCAAGAGGTAATTTGTGCGACAGCAAAACATCCTTTAACTGTATCAACGAACCGCTACTTAAATCAAGCGTCAGGAGTGAAGCAGAACCGATTTTGAACATCATACCACCACCTGAACTTCATCCATTGATGGGTACATTTAACAGAATCTTCCAAGAATTGAAAGCAATATGGCCTGATGTAGAACGCATGTGGTCCGAAAAATTCTTCTTAAAACCTTTTGGGTATCATGGAGCCAGCAATTTTACCGGTGGAGATTGCAGAATGCTTCTGCAAGATGTTGATTCCTCGGCTGCAATTTGTCCAATTCAAATTCAACATTATGTCAACCATAGATGAATTAATACTTAATTTTGTTAATGCATACAAAGTTAATAACAAAGTTTGTTCATGCATTTTTTTCAATACACCATGAAGATGAAAACGTTAAATTAAGGATAGACAACAAAGACAAGCTTAAAACTTAGACAAGGTGGCCGCCAGATTTCAAGCTTCAAATTCTCGGGCGATTCCCTGGCTATTTCATCGAATTTCCACGGTATTTTTTTTAATATTGACCAGATATACTATTCCAATTATACAGCTCTATAATTATCGGGGCATTTCTGTAAACTGCTTTCATCATAAAATTTGAGACTTCCTATTTGAATTCTGCAGTCAAATTTTGACGTGAGCCATATGTAACTCAATCGACCACAGTTTTCAATTTTCTTGAATTCTGTGAGCGGTGGTTTTTAAGATGAAAAACCTCTATGGCCTGCAGCCAGTGAACTGCTTGGGAGATCTAGATGGTTTCATATCGACAGGAAAGTTCACTTCCTGAACTTTCTGACTATCAAAAACCACTGCCGTTTCATCATCTGATTCATAAAATTCTATAAAGCTGTATTTGACCGCATTTCTATTTAGTTGTATTCAGGGTTCAATTTTGTAATGTGTATAGTTGAAGCAATTATATTTTGGAACACGACATTTTGAACTGCTATGTATTCATGCAATCATAGAAAATCTTGATTTCAAAATGCACATTTAATGCAAAGGCACGATGACACCAACTTATTAAGAAGTATCGACAAGAGCAACTACGAAAACTGTCACAAAGAAGGAACACCGTAGGCGCGAAAAGAATTCCTAATCATAATCCTCTTTTAACCAGTTTGTGTAGAAACAGTGGGCGCATGGTAGCCGGCAGTCATAAAATGCTCGAGAATCAAGCTCTGAGGTTTCTTGATTCAGCGAATGCGGTGCAAAGTAGCAATGCTACCTCAATATTGGGGACAGCACCATCGGATTAAACCATGTCAGAAGTTTCTTTATCTGGTTTAATTTGACTCAACATGACTTTGCATTCCTCCAAATCAAATAATGCAACTTTCTTCTTCACAATGCACAATAAGTTCCGTCAGCTTCTTGTTGTTTCCTGAATTAAAATTTGCAACATGCAGAAAAAATTAAAATGTCAATACAATGAATTGATAATACATATCTCTTGAAAATATCACGTCTCAAGAGGCTGAAAAAAATTGATAAAAGCAAAACTGATATGAATCTGTTGATGAAAATGAAATATTCAGTGATCATTAAAAAGCACGAAGAACCCTTCTATCGTTGTAAAATCATTCAGATCTCATAAATAGCTCACAGCCTGCAAACCACTGAATAAAGGCATGATCGTCTCGTCTGTGCTTGTTTAACAAATAGCTAACCAGCTAAATGTGTAGGCTTAAGTAAGCATTCAAAAAATATTTATGGTTCCGATTACTTTCAAAACAATAAATAGGCTTACTAATATAAATGTCATCAAATTTTTAATGGATTATCAGCCAATAACGCACTCTTGAAATATTTCATTTGACTGTCAATGAGTAATGCGGTGTGTATTATAAATGCATACGTGTAGCATATATCGCAGTTAACAGGTCAAGCACATGCATCCAGATATTGACTGGCTATGCCTTATTTTTCTAGGTACATGTATATGGCATAGGCTACCAAAATTTGCTTGATTTGATGCTTAGAATGGTATTTGTTGATTTATTTTTTAGCGTTTCTGTTGTATTCGTGACCGGAGCAGAGAACAAAATCTTCACCGCTAGAAGAAGCTCCAGATGGTTCCATATGCTAACGACCCTGTTTTGGGTTACGACCCCGATATTTGGAAGCGGTGATTTATACATAAGTCCCATTAGTTTGGGTGGACTTTTTTGTCGCGACTTACTTTGAGGTTTTCAAACTCATCACTTAACTTAGCCAGACTTATGAGTAGTAATCCCGTGCCAAAATCAAGTGCAAAATGTGTAACGATGAGTCATCATGCTGAGTCAGCCCCCCTCTGGAAGGAAGGAAGGAGTTGGCCAAGGATGTGATGGGAGGAATGGGTCCCAGAGGAGGAAAGCATTCCCTACCCCCCCTGAAAGGAAGGAAAGCGGCAAGGGTAGGAATCTAGGAATGACAGAGTTAGAAAAAGGTGGGTTTTGGACGTTTTGGGATGAGAAAGTCCGTTTTTCGGCATGAAGGAGTGCTCGGATGGGAAAACGGAGGGCAGATTCGGACTCTACGTAAAATTTTGGGTTAGGAAGGTTGTTTCCAGCTCAATCGGAGAGAAAAAGTTTCGAACCCCCCCTCCTCTGGACGAGACTTCCAACTTTGGTTCTAGAGATCGTAGAAAGTCGTGTGATAGCTCGTTTGAAAGCCAAGAGTGCCACAAATTCATTGGAAAGCACAGTTTGGCCCCATCTTCCTTGGCTGAGGCTTGGGAGTGACATTGAGACTTTTGGTCATGTTAGAGCGTCGTCAGAGGGTTTTTGAGTGAGAAAGTGGCTGTAACGGCTAAACGAAGCCTCGCATGTGAAAATGGACGGCGGATTTGGAACTTTTGGACAATTTTGGGTATAGGGGACTTGTTTCCAAAGTCGTAGGCCAAACAACGAAGAACTTCGACCCCCCCCCCTCGGCAGCGATCTTCCAACTTTGGTTCTAGAGAGGGTAGAGAGTCGTGCAATAGCTCGTTTGAAAGCTAAGAGTGAGACAAATTCAGTGGAAGAAACGGCGTGTCTCACCGTTCGTCCGTTGAGGTGTGAGAGTGACTTTAAGATTATTGCCCATCACCGAAAAAACGACAGAGTTAGAATTTTTATGAAAATGGCTCTAGCGGGTGAACGAAGCATCGTATGGGAAAACGGAGACCAGATTTGGAATCAGCGTGCAATTCTGCATCTAGAGGGTGAGTTTCAAGTAAATCGGAGAGAAAAAGTCGAAAATTTTCTTCACACTGGGTCTCCATACGGGATTTTTTCGTGAAAATGTTAAATTGTGGCCTACTTTGGTGACGACTTACTCAGGAATGGAAGTAAATGAAGAGCTCGGGTTTCTTTTAGGGGCAAGACCGCACTTTGTTCTCTAGGATCCTATCTTTTCAGATGTGTGGAAGGTTTCGTTTCCAAATGAGAGCATGTTTAAAATCGAATGTTTGCACACTTTTCAAGATTTACGAACCTTTGAAAAACGACAGAGTTTCTCCGGCTTCTGGTCATCGTAGAGAGTCGAGGGATGGCTTAAATGAAAGGTGAGAGCGAGAAAACGTGACTGTCAAAATTTGAAGTCAATCGCAGCACTAGAACGGAGATAGACGTGTTTAAAGGTTTGGATGATGGAGATTACGTCATCAGCTGATCGCCACAAACTATATAAGTGGAGTCTCTACTTGTGGAAATCAGTTCTCCTCCCGACTGGGTTGGGGTAGGTGAACTCCGGAGCTCCGATGATGGCATCGGACATTTCAAATTTCGGGTTTCCGTAAGAAACCGACTTAGAAAATTTCATTGCTCATATCAATCAGCTAAGGCGTCAGTCAGACTTAAAGGTTAGCCAGGAGATGACCTTAGTCTCCAGGCCATAAAAGACTCCAAAACTTTAAAGGCTTGTAACTTTGCTTCTACAAGTCCTTTTGACTTGATTCAAAAAAGGTTCGATCGCTATTGATCAGACCTATATTTACAGACTACTTATAAAATTTCACAAGTACTAAATGCTGAAAAATTTAAATTCATTATTTTTGGAGGTTTTCTGGGGTATTTGACCCTGCTGAAGTCAATGAAGGCATGTATAAGTGTGTACGAGCCAGTCTTTCCGTGATACAAGCGGCTTTTCACTGAAAGCGAGCATGGCACGGAGAGTTTTATTGTAATATTCCACTGACAGGGTGTTCCTTCGGGACGGCGGATGATGCCGTGGTGATAAGTGTGGCAAGGGAGTGTGTCATATTTTAGACCAAAACCTCTGGGGCGAATCATGTTGGGCATTTGACACAGTTCTCAACGTAGCACTTTGAATGCCAATCGGTTGAGTCTTAGCTATCTTGTCATGGGTGGCACCTAAATATCTCCATTGCAAAACGCCTGTGAATCACGGCTTGCTATCAAGCTGATCAAGGCAGCGACTTGGGATGTTTCCTCTTGTAAATAACTCCACCGGTTTTCATGTCTGGCTATCAAGTCATTGACGGTGCAAGTCACGCAGATTTTTGGTGTAATACTTCCTATCGACGGGCGTCCATTTTGGGCGGCGATGGAATCCGCAGCGAAGAGTACCGCATGGGATATTCGGCAATTGTAATCCTTGTTAAACCTCTCTGCGTCATATTTGCAAGTGGTTGCCTTATCGTCTCGACGTAGTGATCTGACCGCAAGGTCAGACATTTAGCCATCTGTCGAAGGTTACTTTAAAACATCTCCATTGCACTGAGTGTTAAAAACGTTGACAACCTAAGTTGATGAGAATGGGCCATGAGTTCCTTTAAGAACTGTCTCTATCATGGAGACAAAATGATGAATGGAATGAATTGGAAGGGACATTCATGCGCCACACGCAACCACAACCTCATTTCTCTCTTCGCTAGTGAACAAGCTCTTGTGAACGTAGTCAGAAAGTGCATCATGAGTAGTAAGCAAAACTCCACTGGACCGCGCAAGATGGCCGCCGTCGAAGAAGTCGCTGACGTCCCCCCCCTCCTGTCCGTCGAGTCGGTCGTTGTGTGCCGCCGTGTTGCTTCGAGTCTGACGCCCCCCCTCCTGTCCGGTTGTCGTATAGCGCGCGGTGATGTGCTGTCTAGGTTGGCGTGGTGTGCCGGCCAGGTTGGCGTGGTGTGCCGGCCAGGTTGGGAGGGTGGACTGTTGTAGCTCACCTGAAAAAATCCTAAGTGTCAGAGTGGCTTTGTATGGGTAAAATTTTGAAAATTTTCCAAAGTGTGGCATTTCGACCTGGGACCTTCACCAAAGTTTGTTTCATCAAATTTCACGGACCCAGACAGCAATCTTCTAACTTTGGTTCTAGTGGACGGATTTTGTCTTACAGCTACTCGTTTGAAAGAGGAGAAAAAACTGCTCGACGCCATTTTTGCCGCGAGTCAATCAGACAAGCCGTTCAAAAGTTAGAGCTGTTACAAGATTTTAGGTCGGAGCTCACCTGAAAAAATCCTAAGTGTCACAGTGACTTTGTATGGGTAAAATTTTGAAAATTTTCCAAAGTGTGTCATTTCGACCTGGGACCTTCACCAAAACATTTTTCATCAAATTTCTCCGAACGAGGGGGGGGGAGGGGGGGTCAGTGAAATTTGATGAAAAATGTTTTGGTAAAGGTCCCAGGTCGAAATTCGGAAGTCTTAAATTTTTCAAAATTTTCACCACACTGGAGCTCTCACACTTAGGAATTTTTTCACTTGTGGCATGTTACATGGACATGTGCTGACGGTCCGACTTCCCGTGGTCATATGAGAATGGTTCAGGTGTCATATGATAGAGAATGATGAGACGAATCGTTTGCAACAAACCGCATGTCGCTACGATGAATACTTTCGGAGATAGAGCCATTTAAGTTTTCTTCCGAGCATATATAAACCCCCGACAACGTAAGTCTGATCACTTCATCGAAAGACGAGGTAAGCGACGGTCGTCGCTCTGAGCTCCCGATATCGGGTGTTTCAAAGGACTCTATCTTTTGAAGTAGGCAAGCTATCTTCTTACTTCAAAGTTTGTATGATAGAGTTTGATAGTGTCTTTACTACTGATAAAATTTTTTAAAAGTAGTATTGAGTAGTAAAATGCGGAATTTTTTAAAAATTCTTAATTTTCAGTTTTTTCAAAGTTTTAACATGTAGACTAAGGTTTTCAAGTATGCTGAGTTCAAATCTGCTATCAGATTTGAAATTTAACTAAGTCTAAGGCAGCTTTGAGGGGTTAGATCCCAGCTACTGATCACTACCTTTGACTCGGCGTTCCTGTTACCACTTCGGGGCAGTGACAATGATGTCTTCAGCTGTAA
Source organism: Prostheceraeus crozeri (assembly GCA_907163375.1). NCBI lineage: Eukaryota > Metazoa > Platyhelminthes > Polycladida > Euryleptidae > Prostheceraeus > Prostheceraeus crozeri. The sequence goes on from CAJQUW010013030.1 coordinate 202,665, forward strand.
AGAGCGGGTATCGGGGAAGATCTCTCACTTCCCTAGTGATCAGTACAAGGCCTTCGGGCTGTCGACGGGATCGAGTGCCACTCACTATACTCAAATCTATCATTCCTGACTAAGTGTAATGCTTTAGGAATATGACTGTACTACATGATTCCAAACTTATACAAATTTCATTATCTTACAGTTAACGATACAATCAGGCATGGCTAACGACAAAAACAGAAAATTCCATATTAAGATGTGTACATGTGGGCAAATCAATCGCAGTGCGGACGCCAAGGCGCATGTCAAGAAGGCGGGCACCGAACACATGATTATCCTGAATAGGGTTGCGTGTGTGAAGTGTAGAGTGTTGAAGGGTGATGAGGATGAGGCGCGTTTTTACAGAGTGCATGCTGACTGTAGTGGAGGTTTGGTGAATGACTTGCGATTCACGCAGTTGATTGTGGAAGAGAGGGAGCGAATGTTGGCGATAGAGCGAGAGGGTAAGGTTGAGAATGTTGTTGAGAATGATGAGTTGGCGAGAGCAGTTGCGTCGTTGGAGGCTGAGATTGAGCGAAAGAGAGTGCTTGAGAGTGATGATGAGGATGATGTGGATTTAGATAGGGAGCGTGTGAGGAAGCGTGTGAGGAAGTTGAGCTCTTCGTCGTCGGAGGTGTCAAACATTGTCATCACCGACCCCCCGAAGAGCTCATCTTCCCCAAAAGTGAAGAGTGGTGGGATACGTAAGCAGTCGGCGAGGTGGTTGAAGGATGAAGAGAAGAGGCATGTGTCGCAGCAGATGGCGCATGATTTGTTGGTAAATAAGTATGAGAGTTTGAAGAAGGTGAAGGATGAAGTTGTGAAGGAGTTGGATGAGTTGAAAAAGAAGAAACTGAAGTCGAAGGAGGTAGCGGATGAGAATATTCGAATGAGGCGTAGTGTGACTGATTTGAAGAATAAGACGCGAGAGTTGGAAGAGAAGAATGATGAGTGTGAGAAGAGGGCGAGTGCTGCGGAGAGAAGAATGAGAGATGCAGAAGCGAAGTTTGAGGAGATGATGAAGGAGATGAGTGTGTTGAGAGCGAGGAATGTTGAGTTGGAGAGGACTGTGGCTCGGCGGGGTGATGAGAGGCAGGCGTATGAGAAATTGGAGCGCATGAGGGATGAGTGGAATCGTGTGAATGAGGATAGGTTGTTTGAGTTTCACATCCCTATTCGGGATAATCATTTGAACGGCGAAGAACTCGTGAATCAAAATCTAGACGAGTCTATAATTTGTTATAACGGCCATCCGACGAAAAAATGCCTACATGCCAGCCTGAGAATGCGCGGCCATCTCCACAAATTCTCTATTCGGAAGCGCGCGAGACTGCCAAAGGATGGCTAACTTGGTAAGCGAAAAGTAAATAAGATAGCATATCCTATTCTAATACATATCATTTTCATTGCAGATCTTTGCCCGCCTTCACCACCCCATCACGACACTCCCGAGAACGAACCATCGGCTCTCTTAAGGGCCACCTAGGGGCAAGACATGATAGAACCTCCACGCGGTTTGCCCTGGGCAGTCTTCGGACTGGCGAATACTATCATTAAGTTGAATCTGCTATCAGTCAACTTGAACGTTGCGTCGCGTTAGAGGGGTATATAAACCACTGCCTCTCATTTCATTTGATTTCAATCATGCAGACGCCGAATAGTCAAGTCAGCTCTTCTCGCGGACCGCAGTTAAGGCCGCGAAATTTATTTGAGGAGTTTGTCAGGCTAGAGGAGCAAGACAGAGTTTTTAATAATCTTGCTCGGATTGGCAATCCGATGACAGCAACTGCTGTCAATCCAACGGAATGGCGCTACATTCCACTTTTTAGCCATGTGCCAGTTAGTGTGGAAGTCGACAGTGCTACCAAAGAGAGAGTCAAAGACTCTCTCAGCAGAATTGGTAGGGTGTAAGATGACGTTACTCCCGAGAATGAACCATCGGCTCTCTTAAGGGCCACCATGGGGCAAGACATGATAGAACCTCCTCGCGGTTTGCCCTGGGCAGTCTTCGGACTGGCGAATACTATCATTAAGTTGAATCTGCTATCAGTCAACTTGAACATTATGCAGTCGATTGCTATCCCTGAAGCATTCTGATTCGCTGTTGAGCAATTCATTGTTGAAAACCCTATATAAGCCAGAAGATTGTAGCGCTTCTCATTCAATTTCAATTTCAAGTCATGATGGAAGCAACGTCTCCTGCCAACAGCATTCCCGTCTTCATCGATGAAGACAACGCCATTCCCGAGTTCATCATCCTCGACGAGTGGGATGAAGAGGATGAGAAGAAGGGGAAGATTAAGAAGATCGTTTGGACGGATGAGGTATGGACTCCGAATACCACTCGCATCCGAAAGGTGCCAGATGCACCACCACGGCTTAGGCGGCACAGGGTCTATGACAACCTAACCGTCATACCCATTGACTATTCCAGCCAATAGTCAACTTAATTGACACCATTGACACCGAGAACGAACCATCGGCTCTCTTAAGGGCCACCATGGGGCAAGACATGATAGAACCTCCTCGCGGTTTGCCCTGGGCAGTCTTCGGACTGGCAAATACTATCATTAAGTTGAATCTGCTATCAGTCAACTTGAACGTTGCAAATGAAGTTCGGTGTAATACTTCCTTTCGACGGGCGTTCCTGTAAAGGGCGGCGGTGAAACCCGTAGCTATGTATACCGCAAGGGACATTCGGCAATGGTCAATCTTGTTTAACCTATCTGCGTCATGTTTGCAAGTGATTGCCTCTGTCTCAACGTAGTATGCATTCGTGCCAGGGCGACATTTAGCCAACTGTCGAAGGTTGCCTAAAACTTTCCATTGCATACGTTATGAGAACCATGAGTTCTACCTGTCTCTATCAATGAGACGAATTGATGAATGGAATGAAATGGGAGGACACTCACGCGCCACACGCAACATAACACACTTCTCTCTTTCGTAGTCTAACAAGCTCTTTACACATGGATCGCAGTCGATTGCTATCCCAGTATTAGAAGTGTAAGCTATCTTAATTTTATTTGACACTATTTCATCTACCATCATCGCCGATATGAAATGTTTTAAGATTTACAAGTTAGGCTAAGCGTGCTACTATTTCCAAATGAAAAAGTATACATGGTTAAATCATCCACTTAAGCCCATCCGTAGTCTAACAAGCTCTTTACACATGGATCGCAGTCGATTGCTATCCCTGTATCAGAAGTGTAAGCCATCTTAATTTTATTTAACACTATTTCATCTACCATCATCGCCCATATGAAATGTTTTAAGATTTACAAGTTAGGCTAAGCGTGCTACTATTTCCAAATGAAAAAGTGTACATGGTTAAATCATCCACTGAAGCCCGTTCAAGTAAGTCAGTATGAAAGCAAAGATAATACGAAATAAAAATTTATTATGGCATGCATTTCAAAAGGTCTTCATCGTCAATATCGTCCCAGAGTCTGGCTTCACATAGATAACAAAAACAGTTCACTTGCTTTAATCGTTCTTCCACTGCGAGCCTCACTTTGTCGATATACTCCCACTCCGCCATAGTTCGTGGCTGGGAGTTAGAGGTGTACCACTCCCATAATTGGTGGAGAAATTTGGTGCTGGTGATCTCCATCACATCGTCAGTATCGTACTGGAGATACTTCCACCTCACGCCTGTTAATTCGGGACACTCCTTCTCACATACACTCTCTTCGTCGTCCGCTGGCAATGACAACTTTCTGATATTGTCCAGTCGGTACACCTTCTCTACCTTCCCCTTCGTTGGAGCGTTTGGTGAAACGAGCGCCTTTGGTGTTGAGCATGGAGAAGAGAATTTTGTGTTTGGTGTTGTCGGAGGGCTTGTCATGTTGACTGTGAATAATAACTTTGAAATGTTTTCTAATTCTTAAGTATCAACAAGCAACCAATCAGAATGAACAGCCAATGAATGATGAATATGAAAGTATATATATGTAGTGACATTCGTGTCATTTCACTCTGTCTTTGTGACATATAAGTGAAGTGTTCTCTGGCGAATTCTATATTTGAGGCGTACAAGTGAACTGCTCTCTCGTGAAGTCTCTATCTTGTTGAAGTATCAACCTTAAACTTGATTTCGTTGAAATGGTAAGTTGAAAATTTCTTCACTCATCTCCCTCAAACGTGTGGCTAATAGCATCTTCCTCAATTTCAGGCATCAACTTCATCACCAACGCCCTCCCTTCTCGAGGAAAGTTTAGAGTTGTTGAGTCAAGGTAGGTTGTAACAATACACTGAGACTTGAACAGAGATGATAGAATGATTTCTCTTTCAGGTGATGTGAGTTCCAGCTCAGGACTCTCGCGACAAGGCAACGAGTGGGAATGTGCCGACTGCGGACATATGTTTACAAGGAAGCACAGTCTCCTTCGACACATCAAACAACGTGTGTGTCAACGCAAAGCGGCGTCAATCTCCGGAGGTGAAGTTGATTCTGACGATGACATCTCCTTTCCTTGCGATTTGTGCCCTCTTTCTTTTGGTAGTCACTTTCAGCGATCTTCGCACAGACTTCAACACACGCATGCAAATGATCACTACACCAACGGTACCTCTACCATCTCCCTCATTAATGTTTCACATAATAAATTAGTACGCGACTACTGCAGAGTCCAATACTCAAATAGTAGATTTTCCTGAGTGGCTCCTTCAAAATTCTAACATTATCGAAGCGCTCTTCAACAATTTAGACAATTTTAGAATGAAGGCGCTCATCTACCTTAAACTAAAATATATTAAGATAGATTTTCAAACGGGTCAAGTGACGGAGAGAATACAGTTTCATGTTCCTTCCTCTTCCGCAACTGAAGTTGTAGACTGCGAGTCTTGGCTAAATTTTCACATTCAATGTTTAAAATCAAATGTAGATAAATTCAATCAACGCGACAGCGCTCTCATTTTTGATGGTGTGGACTCAGCCATATTTAAACTACCAAAAACGTTGTATAATAAGAAAGCTGTCATCAATGTCGATTGTAAATCACAGTGTTTCAAATATGCAGCCCTATCCATCCTTCAATATAATGATATCAACGCGCACCGAGATCGCACCTATAGCTATAGACAGTGGGAGGATGAACTAGACTTTGAAGGTTGTGATAGTAACAACATGAAAATCAAAGATGTAGAAACGTTCGAAAAACATAATAAGATTAAAATTGTCGTTCACGTGTGGGAGAAGGGGTTGAAGGGTGCCCGCTATAATTCACGTTCAACTTGTTATGAACGTGTAGTCAACCTCTTATTAGTAAAACAATATGATAGCGAGGAATGGCACTACTGTGGTATACCCAAAATCTCTCGCTTGTACACTCACTTGGGGCACTCTAAAAGAGGTGGACATTTTGTATGCGACCGCTGCATCCGCTCCTTTTGGAGTAAAGATAAATTTGAAACTCACTATGAATGGTGCAAGCGAGGTAAATTACAAATGGAACGCATGCCCAAAGATAAAATATTTTCACATAGGGATAATGGTGACGAATTAATTCCCCTGCGTATCATTTACGCAGACATAGAATGCTACATTGATGATATCATCCACAAGCCAGCAGCCATATCCTGCTATGAAGTATGGCATGACCACTTTAGGAATAGACAAAACAAAATCCATACTTGGCAAGGTGAAGATTGCATTTCAAAATTTCTAGAATTTCTCGATAAAGCTGCTAAATTTCAACAATCATATGATTCCCAATTGCAGCGTAAGTCACTACATATGTCAGATGAAGACAAACAAAAATTTGAAAGTTGGACATCGTGCCCTAAATTTCATAAAACGTTTGATGACGATGAAATTAAGAAAGTGCGTGATCATGATCACATCACTGGTAAAATTAGAAACGCACTCTGCTCCAAATGTAACTTTTCACTTAGGTTGAGACGTCGTGTACTACCCGTCATTTTTCATAACTTTAAGGGCTATGACAGTCATATGCTCATAAAAGGAGGGTTGAGCCAGATGAAATCGTGGCAGTTTAATGTAATAGCGCAAACGAGAGAAAAATTAATGGCAATGACAGCAAAAGTACCAGTAGATAAAACTAAAGAAAATAAGACAGTCTTCTTCGAAATAAAATTTTTAGATTCATTCCAATTCATGTCAGCGTCACTAGCTTCTCTCGTTCGTAATCTCAAGTTTCTTCCCTATAGTCAAACTTTGAAGAAACACTATCCAAACTTAACGGATGAAATAATCACTCGCAAAGGAGTCTTTCCTTATGCGTATTTCAGCTCAATGTCTAAACTAAATGAAACAACCCTTCCTTCCATTGACAAATTCAAAAACGATTTGACGGGTGAAGATTGTCCAGTAGAGGACTATGAACATGCTCAAGAGGCATGGTTAAAATTTGATTGTAAAACGTTTGGCGATTATATGATCGCTTACTTAGAATTAGATGTCATTTTGCTGGCTGATGTCTTTCAGGAATTTCGACGAGTGGCATTAGAAGAAGACAAATTAGATCCTGTCCACTTTGTCAGTCTACCAGCCATGTCCTTTAAATCAGCCATTAAAATGACTGGTGAGACCATTCATCTCTTACAAGACCCGGAGATGTATAATATATTTGAGCGCGGAATACGCGGTGGTCTCACACTTGTAAATAAACATCATATAAAATCTGAAACAGTAGGTGATGATCATATCCACCTAAAGTACTATGACCAAAATAATTTATATGGCAGTTCACTGTCTAAACCACTACCTCATTCCGAGTTTAGTTGGTTAAATCAAGATGAGCTTGAGTATTACTCCAACCCTTCAAACATACTGAAGATTCCAGATGAAGGTGATTGGGGATGTTATTTTGAAGTGGATTTGATTTATCCAAATAGCATTAAAAATAAAACTGCTGATTTCCCACTCGCACCTGAATCTGGTGAAGTGACTGAAGATATGTTTTCACCATTCATGTCACAATTTCATAATAACTTAACAGAGTGTGGACAGCCAAGGTACAAACCATGCTGCAAACTTTTACTCACCCAATATGATAAGAAAAATTATCTCGTACACTTCTGCATACTAAAATTCTATTTAGAAGAGTAGAAAAGAGTGCAGCTCGATTACTAGTAAATCTCTTTGTAGCCGCATTGCTAAGCAAAATATGATAAAACGACATTTTTATATTGCTAATCTGCAACTTTGCATAACATCATGAAGACTTGGATTTTGGACTCTCTACAATATATCAGAGTTGATCGTGATGGAAACGTACATTTCAAAAATTCTCATGGTCATACATCAAGAGGTATTACATTAACATGGCGACAATTTGTCAACCTCAATGATATCATGAGGGATTTGGAATATTTTGAAACATTAAGATTCATCTCCTTGGGTGATCAAGTTTGGCTTCAACATTACAGAAATGAAATTCAAATCTGCCATTCTCATTCCGCAAACTGTTTCTCATTTCGCAAATACAATTGGGAGAAGTATAGAAGATACATACATCGCTCCATCATGACATTTATTCGTCGTGAGTTCATCGCCCTACTATGCAAATCTTAATCAGACATGACTACCACGCACCATGAGTTGGAAATTAGATTCCCTACAACGTATTGAAACGGATCATGATCGAAACGTCTATTTCAAAGATTCAACTGGAAATGTGAGAAGAGAGTTTGCTTTATCTTATCGTCATTTTCAATCTCTACATCATATCATGAAGGATTTGAAATACTTCTATATGAAAAGACATTCACGTATTGGAAATCGCATCTGGCTGCGCGTCAACAATCGGCGAATTCAACTCTATCATTCCCAACTTCATACTAACTTCACATTTCATCAAGGTAGTTGGGAGAAGTATAAAAGGAAGGTACATCGCTCAATTTACTCATTCTTTCATCATGAAGCGCCATCGCTACACCATCGTCAACATTCTCCGTCGCTTCAGACTCTACACCAAAATCGATCTCACAACATTACACCAACACCTTCCAAACAGCAAGTATTACCCGGGCCGACCTCAAATGTTAGTGGTGAAGATGAACAATTCACGGAATCTTCAACTCTTCCCAAATGGGACTGTACAGATTCTCGGCGCCCTTTCTCATTCATCGGCGCAGTCAATGCGCTTAGAGCTACAAAGACTACTACGTCGGATATGGAAGAGGGAGAGGTGTGTGATGTCGAATCTGACTGTGGACAATATGGTGATCTCTACTCAATTGAGTGAAAGTGTATCATTTTTGAAGATTCGTACCAGCAGTTACAATTTGTGTTATGAACCCGAACTTTTTCCTGCAGCTCTCATTAGTTGTTGGTTACCTGTGCATGTGGCAATCTTTCATAATAGTAAAGTGATCATTACTGGATTAAAATCTCATGTACAAGCAAATGCGATCCTAGACTATCTCATCGACTATGTACGTACCCAGCGGATTGTAAAATAAAAAACAATTTTTCCAACATGATGTTTTTATTTCAAATCATGATAGAACTTACAAATCATTTTTTCATTACAGGATGGATTACATGAAAAGTTTTGAATAACAGATGCAAATCGAGATACATGTAAACGTTTTAAGATGAAGTACAGTACAAAAGCACCACACGTTGATGAAAGTGGATGTTGTAGTATGCGTTCATTTCGCTGATATTGACGCGTATGTTTTCTCAACCACTGCTGTGTTGGTATATTTGGAGGTTGAGCAAGAGAGTCAAATAGTTCACCACGTCGGTCTTCTCCAATAAAGATCGCTTTCCAATGTTCAGCGCCTAAATTCTGCGAATGAGTGTTTAGCACAATAAAGATGGGATAGTGATTTACTGCAGGTGGTAAGGTATCGAGTGAATAGACATTATCGAAAGCTTTCAACGTCGCTTCGTCTGCATTACGCTGCACTTTAGTCTTAATATCGTCAGCAGTCAACCAACTCATTAACGATTATACTGAAGAATCACGTCACGATACTTTGTAATTTCAATATTTGAATCGAAGACTGCATAAATTAATACATTGATCGTCTCAGGTAGTGTTCTTTTGAACGTCAAATCCAAACGAATATTATGAGGCACGTTCGCTTGACGATAGGGTGCACTAATATCGCTGTCAGCAGTCAAATCAAATGCATAAATAGTATATCCACTCTTAAACTCTTTCATAGTGAGTCCGTTGGTGTCATCCGTATTGTTAAAGCCAAAGACATCCATAAAATCAACATAACTGCGCATAAATTGATCCGCAGCAAAATCTGGTTTGTAGGGTGGACCAGGATGACTCACACCATCTACACGTAAAGCAATTTCACTTAACTGATTGTGTTTAAAATTGAAAGGATTCTTCTTTATATTACCATTAAATGCATCATTTTCAACCATTGCCACCATGAGGAGCTTCGGTGCTTCCGATGGAAAGAGACCATCTTTCATGAAACTCTTTTGATCTTTTGGAATTGTAAAGGTGAGAAGCTTTGTATGCTGAACGTGGTAAATAGCATTTTGGCGGTTAAGACCTTCAGCATGTCCTCTAATAACACTTGGATTCGGTACTACTCGACGAATGTAAAGTGCAATATCTTCCACATGAATTCTAAAATTGTCAACTTTAGCAAATGCATTCAGCGCAAATTCAGGCTTATTCAATGTCAGCTTGAGTCGCATGCTGGTATTACAGAGTAAAAACTTTGACTGTCTAAAGAAGTCTAAATTCAGCGGACCATATAGCTGACATACTCTACTATCTTTAATCATAGCAGATCGCTTTACAAAGCCACTGTTTGTTTCAACATCAAATTTTCCTGCTTCATCTCTGTACCATCCCATGGCTTCCATATGACTTTTTTGTGCTGCTGGATGAAACTGTGATACATGATTGAAATATGATTTATAGGGATAATCGCTTTGACCACCTTCCACCTGCTGCTCTCCAATCGTTAGAGAAACATCACGAAGTAATGTAGTCAATGGTAAATTGTTCAGTCCAACTTTATGTGTATCGTCAATAGCAGTTCCATCTGCTTGCTGAATTCTAAACCTCAAATCAACCATCGCATAACTCAAATCTATGTAGTCATCACTACCACCAGGAACAACAAATTCAATGGGGCCAGCATTCTCAGCTGTTCGAGGATGATAATCTACAATACTTGAACTAAGAATATCTGTCTGTATGGCTTGTTGATCAAACAAACAAAAACCGGAAGTTTTACACTCCATGATTAGAAGTTATGGCAGCGTCATCGTTTAGCGCCTGATGAATGATTAGAGCCTCTGCGACGTTTGCGTGAATGCCTTTTGACTGAAGATCGCACCTTACCAGCTCCGCGATGTTTCCTCCTTCCTTTTTTCATTCGTTTAGGTGATTTCTTTCCTTGAGTAACACCAGCAAAGGTCTGCTTCAATGTTTTTAAACCGCGTTCCTTCCCACGATTCAACAAACTGCTCTTAAAACTTCTACCTCTGGAAAGATCACTAGCAACATCACCAGCAAAGCCAACGGCATTACTTAAAACATTTCGTTTTAAAGATCTACCCACATTGGATATGAGAGGTGCTACAACAGATTTCAGTGCACCAAGTATGCTACCTCCACGTTGGCGGCGAGCACCGATGTAAATTTGTCCTCCACCACTTACATAGGAGGGTCGTGAATAAAATGAGGCAGTTGGATTCATAGCTCAAACCCTAAACATTGTTAGTTACAACTTTGCATGAATCACTGTCGATCACTTAGATGAAAGATGTCGGCACGACGCATCCAAGAGTTCATACTTGAAGGATAACCAGTCCATTTAACAAGACACCATTCTCCACCTTGCCGTTTTTTACATCGAATGATTTTTTCTACCAAATATGTTTCACTTTCAGTGACCACCTCAATCTCATCGCGGTAAAAGCTACCCTCAATTTCTTCATTATCGTAATCTTTCAACTTGTTGGTGGTCGGAGTCTTTTTGATTAATCCTTGATACTGTAAATACCTCGTCTGTGCAATTCGGAAGGTACCCTTTAGCAAAAACACTTTTCACTTTTGAGATACGAACTTTATCACCAATTTTCACATCACTTTTCACATGAGTGCGTTTACGTTGGAATGATTCGCGCACTTTATCTACATTGTCAGCATTTACATCTACTGGTCTGAGTCCAATAGAACGATGGATAGAGTGATTGTAGGCATGGAGTGTATCTTGTAGAACCTTTGTCCAATTTTGTGTCAAGTTGGCAGTAAAATGTCGCCACAAGCGATTTTTAAATGTGCGATTAAAACGTTCAACGAGTGCAGCTTTATAAGCACTCTTTACACTAAACAACTCAATGTCATGCCTCTCAAATAATCTTCTCACATGCTGATTTTCAAACTCTTTTCCTTGATCACTCTGAATTCTTTTTGGTATGCGACCTTCTCGAAAAATTGTTTGGAATGCTTTTGCTACTCCTTTCCCTTCTTTAGTTTTTAGAGGTTGAGCCCACGCATAACGCGAGAAAATATCAATGACGGTTAAAATAAAATTATTGCCCGAGTTATGTTTTGAAATGGAGGCGACATCACACAAATCTGCTTGCCACTGTTCATCGATGTCATGAACAATATAATGGCGGGTGCGGTACTTCTTTTTCGCTTGTTTGTAGAGTGTATAGGTAGCCTGACCCTTTAACCATCGTTTCACTTGTGATTGTGGAAGACCACTCGCTTTTGATAATTTCTTGATAGATGCAAATCCTGCCGGATGTTTTACATCATAATAGATTGACTTCAAACGTTCAGTCGATGACGACTGACTCTTTTTCCTCCTTCTGATCTTTTTGTTTTCTTGCCTTTCTACATTTACAACAACTGCAGCATTTAGCTTTAGCGGTTTTGCGATCGTGTTCACATTGCTTAGGGGTTTCATTGTGAGAGCTGGCACAGCAAGTGCAAGTGACAACGACATTCACCTCTGGCGGCTCATTACATGGCAAGCAACACATCTGCTTCATATTAATAGTCTGAGAACATGTATTTCCTAGGAGGAGCTGTTTTACGTTTTCCTTTTACTAGTTTTAGTGGTGATGTAGATCTACGTCGAGTTCTTCCTCTTGTTTGCTTAGTGAGTGTGGGAGGGGATGTAGCAGGTGACGTCTTAAACCAATTTGTTGGCATTTTCATCGTCTGAAGCATTGGAGCAGTAGGAACTGTCGAATCAAGTTCTTTCAATGTCTCATTATTCAAAGCAAATTTTGGTACATTATGCTTTTTCAATAGTTTAAGAAAGTATGACCAACCAGGTGGAACATAGCCCTTACGGCGCTTTCTACGTATCGCATACTGAATCAAGTCTTCTTAACGTGAAGCATCAATCACTTTATTTTCATCTGTAATGATTTCTCCTCTATCATTTACATTCAGATGGGGTTCAATACTGTTGAAAAGAGATATGGCATGTGCGCGAGATGCTAAAGGTGTAGCAGTCGATACAGAGTTTACTTGCTGCATGGCAGTCAATTGTACATATTCATCCTGAGGAATAACAATCATGCGAGAATAAGAACTCATAGTTTGTAGATAATCATGGGAGTTTTCAAAATATCACTTCGAAATCTAAATTCTTCCGGACACTCTTGCGTAAAGTCAATGAATAAGTAACCGTATGGTTTTTCAGTAGCTGCTTGAAAAATTTCAATTAAGGCTTTTGATCCTCTGGGTGCAACTTGTCGCGCTAAAATTTCAAATTGACTTTTATCTCGCGGATTCTTGAAAATAGCATAATAGTGTGAATTCAGGTTTCGTGTACGAGCTTCTTTTCCATCAGGAAACAAATTTTGTGTGATATAGATGATAAAACACCTTTTATGATGTGCTGCGCGAGTGAACATATCTGTAACATCTTTTGAATTCTTACTTTCTTTTAATAAATCATCCAATACAACAACATCATTAGACTGAAGTTTATCCACTGCAATAATTCCTTCATGTCGAATAAAGTTGCGACTTTGCAATTCCTGAAACAGCGACGGTTGATAAATACCATAACACCAAATCACTCGATTGATAGGTTCCTTAAACAACTCCCTTCTTTTATCCAATAAATTCAGCGTGAAAACAGTTTTACCTGCATGAGATGGACCTGATACAGTCAGAACTTTATCGCATTGAAGTCTGAAATCCATTTTAATACTTTGAGATTCAACATTTGCATAATTAACGCTTAGAGCCAAAGATATTACCCAATAGGTTACCCACGACATGAGCTAACATTGGAAGTATTGCTGAAAGGAAACCACCCTTTTGTGTTAGAGTTTTCCTCTTTCTTTGAAGGGTGACTTTAGGATTGGAGATGAAACGCAATTTTGTGGCATATCGCTTAAGTAACTTTCGTTGTTTTGGTGCTAATTTCTTCGTCCTCAACTTCCTCACATGAGAAATAATTTCACGAATGAATTTATCGTTAGCATGTCGTATAGCATTGTATCGCTGATTTGCTTTCATTCGTTGGAGAGCTTGAATGGCTGAAGAAAACTTTAGACTTTTACGTTTCGCCATTTTCCGTGTTAGTCTTTGCTAAAACCTATCTTTACCACATTTGCATAGGTACTAACTATTGCGGCATAAGTGACACTCGAAATGAGCAATATCACAGTGGTTACATTTGCAAAGTTGAATGCAATTACGTATGAAACAGCGTTGACAAAAAGCATGCTTACATCTCTTGAAGATGCGCTTTTCATTTCCATCCTTTCGCTTACATACATCACAACACATAGTTTCACCGTTACTGATGTCTATAGCAAATCTTTTTGAAGATATGAATTTGCTAGCCTTTTCTAAATAATAGACGCATGTGCAGAAGTAATATACTTCGAGAGTGAGCAGACATAGCTCGAAAACCAGTTGTGCTACAATCAAGTACCACTGCATTTTCAATTTTTCTTTATGGAAAGTTGAATGTGAATATCTGAAATCGCTTCAATCACTAGACTGCTACCATGATGGTTAAATGCGTTAAGACGTTCAGCAATTTTTATCATATGTCTTTTAAAAAATTCTTCGGGGTGATCTACCACTTCCATTGAATAAGAAGCAAAATGGAAAGAGCGACTTTCCACCTCTTCCTTTCCAAAATGACTAAACTTAATTTTCGCAACTAATCGCGCCATGATAATGCTATCAGAGAATGTATTCATTAACTCTAGAAATAGAGTGCTAGCATCATCGACCACTGCTTCGATGTCGGTCTCATCTTTATGAAAATTTATCACATAATCTTGAACAGCTCCTTTTAAACTTTGCCTATGAAAATGTAATGTTCCGCAGTCGTTTGAGAAAGACATGATCGCCCTTTATCTAACCCATCCATTGCATGAAAACAACAACTCTTCTCATAGTAACATTTATTGAATAATAGCAACAAGCATGCATCATAAATCAATGGTTTGAAAGAGATAAAATAGATACAGCTGGTAACTATCATACAGCGAGCAATGATAACCATACAGGACTTTGGCAGTGTTGAGGTAAGGAACAAAGAAGCATTGGTTATGAACGTAGCTACTACAACGAACAGACAAATCCTTAAAACGTTTCGTGACTTCATGATAATGTTGATTCACTCTACTATCCCAAGGTGGGAGCAAAATGTCATCAATGATTAGATTGGGAAATACTTTCCTCTCCTTACCAGGATTATCACAAAAGATGCGTATAACATTGAAAGCAGCTAACCATCGTTTAAAGTCAATAAGAAGAGCACTCTCACAAGAAAAGCCATAGTCTTGCAAATATTTCAGATTAAGTCCATGAATGTGTTTTCTCGCCCATTGATCAACATTGGGATCGCAGTTGGCATGTTGATGATAGACACTAACAATCTGATATGTCCAATTGTTCATAGCAATAGCACTGAGCTCCTGTACAGGTTCACCCTCACAATCCATAAAAATGATGATAGAAGCCTAAAACGGAAATTTACACATCTAAGGAAACGTTCTATAACATATTACAACATGAAGAATTACATCGATGCTTTTCACGACAAAATGCACAAATGATATGATGGCAACGAAGAAGTAAAATGTATCTAATAAGACCACGTCTACGACAATCAAAGCACATAAGCGAATTGTCATAGGGTAGAGTTAGGAAAGGACTAGTAATTCTCCTTCTTTGATTTGCGTTTTGAGGCAGCATTCTTGTCCGACTTGCGCTTCGTACCACTGCTGTTAAGGATTTGATCAATTATGTCGTCCACATTGGGTGGTTTTGGAATATATAGGATGGATTCCATATGCATGGAGAGGCTATTTTATTATCCTTGTGCCGACCATAATATAGCCCATTCACTTTGAAAAGGATATCCCAAGTACCTTCTCCGAGCTCATCACATCTGATGGGTATTGATTGATCTCCCTCCTTCTTATAGTAAGTACACCAATGTCATTACCATCCCAAATCTTTCTATAGGGAGTATCCTTGTCATCTCTCGCCTTCCACTCTTGAGCAAGAGTAGTAGGAATGTCCATATTTAATGTCACGTACTCCTCAATAATATCAAGTTGGCGGCGAATGTACGGACTCACGGGGATCAGTATGTAGTCCCCATACTGATTGTGCATTATCTTGACATCCGTGGAAGGGAGCATTCCCGTTTGGAGTACTACGCCATGATCGCCATAACGTAAGACTTGTTTAAATTTACGCTGTAGCGGTGTAGGATTATGTACCTTGGTTGTTTCTTCCACTGGCCTCAGTTGTAGGTGATCTGATCGTAGCGAACCTTGTAACGTTTGACCGCCACTTTGTCCTACTAGTGCAGCAGATGGAGTAGATGCCTGAAAATGAAAAAGATTGTATTAAGTTTACGTTCAAGGGAGGAGAGGGAGGGAAGTAGCGACTTACCATTTTAGTTGGATAATAGAATAGGGAACTAGAGAGAGAGGAAATGTGCGTCCGTCACTCGTGTGATTCAACGATGGAATGATTCTCACTGTGGAAGGCTCACTATTTATATAGAAATGCTTGATTCTCATTGGATGATGATCCTCATTGGACATTAACATCAAGCTGATTCCAAATCTGGCCTCCGTTTACCAATCCGAGCCTTTGTTCGCCCGCTGGAGCTGTTTCTTGGGAAATTCTAACTCTGTCGTTTTTCGCCAATCTCCCAAAATCTTAAATGGCGTCTCACATCTAAACGAAGACAGATATGAACAAGCCGTTTCTTTCAGTGAATTTGTCTCATTCTTAGCTTTCAAACGAGCTATTGCACGACTTTCTACGATCTCTAGAACCAAAGTTGGAAGATCGGTGCCGGGGGGTGGTGGGGGACGTCAGCGAAATTTTATCTCTCCGATTGCGTTCAAATTCACCATACCGATGCAGAATTTCACGTTGAATCCGAATCTGGCCTCCGTTTTCCCATCCGATGCCTCGTTTTGGCGCTACAGCCCAAAACGTCCAAAATTCTAACTGTCGTTTTTTCGCCAATCTCCCAAATCTTAAATGGTGTCTCACATCTAAACGAAGACAGATATGAACAAGCCGATTCTTTCACTGAATTTGTCTCACTCTTAGCTTTCAAACGAGCTATTGCACGACAAAATCCGTCCACTGGAAGCCAAAATCGAAGCGAGCTCTCCCGAGGGGGGGGTCCGTGAAATTTGATGAAACAAACTTTGGTGAAGGTCCCAGGTCGAAATGCCACACTTTGGAAAATTTTCAAAATTTTACCCATACAAAGTCACTGTGACACTTAGGATTTTTTCAGGTGAGCTCCGACCTAAAATCTTGTAACAGCTCTAACTTTTGAACGGCTGGTCCGATTGACTCGCGGCAAAAATGGCGTCGAGCAGTTTTTTCTCCTCTTTCAAACGAGTAGCTGTAAGACAAAATCCGTTCACTAGAACCAAAGTTAGAAGATTGCTGTCGGGGGGGGGGAGGGTCCGTGAAATTATGAAAAATGTTTTGGTGAGGGTCCCAGGTCGAAATGACACACTTTGCAAAATTTTCAAAATTTTCCCCATACAAAGCCACTCTGACACTTAGGATTTTTTCAGGTGAGCTACGACAGTCCACCCTCCCAACCTGGCCGGCACACCACGCCAACCTGGCCGGCACACCAGGCCAACCTGGCCGGCACACCACGCCAACCTGGCCGGCACACCACACCAACCTAGACAGCACATCACCGCGCGCTATACGACAACCGGACAGGAGGGGGGGACGTCAGACTGGAAGCAACACGGCGGCACACCACGACCGACTCGACGGACAGGAGGGGGGGACGTCAGCGACTTCTTCGACGGCGGCCATCTTGCGCGGTCCAGTGGTGGAGTTTTGCTTACTACTATCATGGTTTGCAAAAGCAAAGTTTATTGTAGTCAAATAGTTTTACCGTGACACACGTTTGCGAAAGTAAAGTTTGATAATCGAAGTTTTATTCGTGAGTGTAGTCAGAAAGTTTATCATGGTTTGGAAAAGCAAAGTTTAGTGTAGTCAAATAGTTTTACCGAGACGTACGTTTGTGAAAATAAAGTTTGATCATCGAAGTTTTATTCGTGAGTGTAGCTAGAAAGTTTATCACAACACAAGCGTCATGAAATGTAAGCGTTATTGTAGTCAAATAGTTTTAGTGTGACACACGTTTGTGAAAGTAAAGTTTGATCATCGAAGTTTTATTCGTGAGTGTAGTCAGAAAGTGTATCATGATGTTTTATGAAACACAAGTCTATGAAATGATAATGTAGTCTGAGAGTTAATGAAGCACATCACAAGTCCTAAAGTTCGCCATCCAGGACTCACCTTTCCTACGACAAGATATAAGGAGGTAGCACTTTATAGAAATTCACTTTTCACTGAGCATTGTTGCAGTGTAGTGATCCTGCATCATGAGTGAGACAGAAGCTGAATCAATGATTCGTCAAAAGAAAGAAAAGAACACAATCATGGAGTTGTCAGAAAGGTACTACTCCATGGCAATCAAGACAGGTGATCCAAGGAAGATTGCCGATTGTCTAGAAACGATTGAGTATGTGAAGAAAGCAACAATAGTTAGTCATCAAGAGACAGTCCAACTTGCTAAAAGAAGGAAAATGGTTTGGACCTAAACATAAATGTGAGTGAAGAGCATCCTTTCTATAAAACATGCAGACATACACACTCACACATACACACAGCACACTGCTTCATTGCCTTTTTCCGTGAATGATCCATGAGCCTGTACGAGGCTACCCATAATGAGGTTTCATGACGGTTCCAAGCCCGTATAATTCAGAGGATGATTGAAAAATTGATGAAATGAAAGTAAAGTTTATCATGTTGTACAAAAGTTTTACTTCAACACAGGTTGATGTATAGTTAGAAAGTTTGATCATGGCGTTTTATGAAACACAAATGTCATAGAATTTAAGCGTTAGCGTAGTCAAATAGTTTTTACCATAACACACGTTTGTGAAAGTTACACTGAGTCATCAATACTGTCAAAGGTGTACAAGTCATGTCAAGCATATTCAACTGTGTGTCCCTTCCTGACACTCATCATCATTTGAAATTATTTGAAGATGAAAAGTTGTATTCGTTTCCCAACTTCATGGTTTGTAGCAAGAGAGCTTGGTTATTCGTTGAAGGCTATAGAAAGTGTTACAAATGTAAATGAAAATATTAAAGCTGGCGCTTTAGTTGAAAGACTAATGGATCTAGATGAGCATGCTATGAATCATCAATTGGATCGAAGATGGAGAGGATTTTTCCATGCTGCAATGCAATGATAGTGAAAATAGGAGGATGAAATTGGTGCGATCTGGAGTGAAAAAGAAAAAAGTGACATTTGCAACTGATTTGTCAAGTAGCTCTACCAATATAAGTGACTTCAGAAAGAAATTGGAAGAAGAGACGTTTAAATTATTATGTGAACGGAACTGCGTTGAGTGTTTTAAAAGGGAACGGTCCCTTCTCTTTTTACCATGTTGTCATTCTGTTATGTGTTCTACGTGCTATGTACCTTCGGAAACTATGTTGTGCCCCATCTGTGATCAAGAAATAATTTCAACAGTGAATGTATATAAATGATTTTGATGCAATCCTTGTCGATTTTAGAACAGTCATCTATGACCATGACACCATTGTATCACCGTCTCATTGAAAAGAGAAAGCATTATTATACAAGGCAGTGGATTCTTGTGTTGGAAAAACTATCATCATCCAGTGATTGTAGAGAGATGTTACATCTTTTGAGTAATGCTATCATCATTCACGCAAACTGTGAAGATGTTGACTATATGCTATCTTATAATTGTAAACCAAAGCAGTTTGCGAATACACTTTCATCACTGTTACATCATGGTCCTCTTTCATTACCTTGCTTGGAGTTATGTATTCCATACGTTGCTTATGGGAAGGCTTTTCCACTTAAGCACAATTGATGCAAAGGCATTAAACTTTACAAGCATCATCGTACAAACAGATTGTTCATGTCTGGCTCATAACATATCAGCAAACGACACAGCTGAACTGTTTCCATTGAACTATAATACCTCACTGAATGATACATTACAGTTACCCACACATGTATCTGCTTCTGACTATCCCACTGGTACTGTGGTTGTTCTCAGTGTATTGCTATTTACTAGTGCTGTACTCAATGTCTTCCTCTATTTCATTGCGTTTACGTCGGTGATGTTTCGACGCTGCTGTCGTGTTTAAGCAAAGAACACTCTAACATCCACCTGTAAAAATGGCTAGACGTCGTTCATCTCACCGTTCGCGCAGACAAAACTATCAATCAAATGCAAACAAAAAACTCTGTCTCACTCTTCGTCGCTTATTAAAATCAAAACTATCTCATCGATGTGAGGCAATGAAGCTGGCAAACAATGCCTTCATTCGTAAAATGTGCGCGGAAATATGAAAGTGCGTTATATGACATTAAATAGCAAAAAGGCCAATACAATTGCCAGGCATGGTAAAATTCTTCGCACCTTGAGCAATCCAAAAACATCAATTCCTACAAAGCGCAAACTATTATCACAACGTGGTGGCTTCCTATCACTTTTAGCGCCTATCATCATGGCAGCTGCCGGTCCTGCTTTGGAAGCATTAGCTGGTGCTCTCGCGAATAAAGCCATTAATGGATAGATACTAAGTTAAATGGTATGACTTTTCATCAAAATCAACACAGATTTCCGTTTACGCTGTAATCGCACTATGTGTATCGTAGGACCCTCTCATAGTGGGAAGACACATTTAACACTGCAATTGTTGGAGCGACGTAATGAGATTTTTGACTGCATACCGAATCGCGTTGTTTGGTGCTATGGAATTTATCAACATAACTTACATCGTGAATTGGTTGGTAAGGGTTACTTGGTTCAACCGGGGATTATCAGCACTGCTGATATTCAACCTTATGATATTATCATTCTTGATGATTTACTTAATGAGAGTAAGAACGCACAAGAAGTAACTGCTATGTTTACCAGGGCTGCTCATCACAAACCATGCTAAATCATTTTTATTATGCAAAATCTTTTTCCAAGTGGAAAGGAAGCACAGACTCGAAGTCTAAACGCGCATTACTACATCATTTTTAAAAATCCTCGCGACAAAAGTCGAGTTGAATTCCTATCTCGACAAGTTCTTCCTCGCAAGTCAAAAGCCTTAATTGAAGTATTTGAGGCTGCTACGGAAAAACCCTATAATTATTTATTTTTGGACTTTACCCAGGAGTGTCCTGAGGATTATCGCTTACGCAGTCATCTCTTTGAGAAACCCATGATCATATATAAATTGTTATGAGTGGTTTTCAACGCATGATTGCTATTCCACCAGAAGAATATATACATCTGACTACAATGCAGAGTGTTCAACAACCTTGGGCAAATCAAATGTTACAACTTAATCGGCAATATGTACAAGAAGCTGTACAAAGTAAAAATCCATATGATCGTTTGTTAAAGCAGAGTTCTACTTTAAGAAGAAATGAAACAATTGAAAGAAAAAAATTCGCAATGATCTTTCGCTTGGTTCACCCAAACCCTATGGCAATCGCGCACTGAGCTTATATCGAAGTCTCGAAACCAACTTGAAAATCACACGAGGTGAAGTGGTAGGTGATGATGGTGGAGTCATTAGGGATTCAAGACTGGAAAATTTAATTAATCATGCTGTTCGTGATCGTCGTCGTCACTTTACACCTACAGGATGGGAGTTCTTTTTAAAAAGTATGAAGAAATTCAATGTTCCAAAGGCAATTCTTAGTCGTGATACCTTACAGGAAATGGAAAATGATTCTACACCTAGGAAGAGAAAGTTGCAAAGTGTAGAGAGACCTAAAAAGAGAATCAAGCAAACTTTGAAAACACCCGAGAAGTTGCCGAAGCGTATACCAAAACCTTCAACACGCTATTCATCATTTGATTTTATCACAGACTTCTAATATGAAGAAGCTATGTTGCATCCCATGTTCAAAGTTGCCAAACATTTATGTATCATTGAACTGCTTAAGTACATGTTGTAAAAGTGATTCATGCAAGACGGCTCAAAAAAGTAGCAAAAGCTGGTCTGAAACACAAACCCTAGCGGAGAAAAAGACTGATACTTTGAGGCAAATAAACGATCCCTCTTAATAAACGATGGATGAACATCTGAAATCAATTTACTATAACCCAAAGCATTATGCAGGTCATGCTCCAGTGAAAAAGTTGTCACAAGCAACAGGTTATTCACAGAAATAAGTAAAGAGATGGTTAAAAGCTCAACCTGCATATACATTGCCCACACAAGCTCGAAAACGTTATCCTACCCGTTCTTATATCGTTCATGATATTGATGAACAATGGCAAGCAGATTTGGCTGATGTTTATTTATTAGCTAAAAAGAATAAAGGCTATCGCTTTCTCCTAACTGTCATTGACTCATTTTCTCGTTATGCTTGGGTTCAACCACTCAAGACAAAGCGTGGGGAAGAAGTGGCCGAGGCTTTCCAAAATATTTTCAGTGAAGGACGCATTCCCACACGTATTTAGACTGATCAAGGGAAGGAGTTTGAAAACAGACATGTGCGTGCTTTATTTCGCGAACACAACATTGCGCTGTTTAGTCTGAAAAGTGCATACAAGGCTGCAGTGGTCGAACGCTTTAATCGTACACTGAAAACTCGTCTATGGCGCTATTTCACTGCAAAAGTAACACAAAAGTGGACGGATGTATTACAAGATACTGTACACGCTTACAATCATTCTGTTCATCGTATGATTGGTCACAAACCTGCTGACATAACTCCAAACATGTTGGATACAATCCGTGAAATCAATGCTTAACGTAAGCAACCATCACAAGGTAAACGGGACATTCAGGTTGGTGACAAAGTTCGCATTTCCAAGGTGAAAAGCGTGTTTGCGAAAGGTTATCTTCCCAATTGGACAGAAGAAATATTTACTGTCTCTGAGGTCAACAAGAAATTCAAGCCCACTACCTACAAGCTTCGTGATTATCATGGTGAAGAGATTGAAGGGAGTTTTTATCGTCATGAGATAACACCCATCACCAAAGAAGATGAGGACTACATGGTTGAGAAGATACTTCGTCACCAAATACGACAAGGGGAAAAGTGGAGCTTGGTGAAATGGGCTAGCTATCCAATTCAATGAACACTTGGATTCGTCATTCTGACCTTTATCGTGTTAGTCAATGCTCCTAAGCAAAGTAATGAATTGTGTAAATATAGATAAATAAATACCTATGGATCAAACTGCTCCGTTTTATTCTGCCCCCTCCTATACTAGTCATGGAGCTGGCTTTCCCGCTTATGCTGAATCGAGACGTCAAAAAGGGGGTAGTCTATTGGGTGCTGTCAAAAGTATGATGCTCCCCACGTTCGCAAATGTGGGAAAATCAGCTTTAAAGGAAGCTGTAGGATTAGCAGCAGATGTAGCAAGTGATGCGCTTTCAGGAAGATTGCCGATTCGTGAATCGCTAAAGCGTCATGGAATACAGCATTTGAAGAATGTCGGTAAGGCTGGTATCAGGTCTGTCATCAGTCATATCAATCCACTCTCTACTTCAGGCAAGCGTAATCGAAGAGCATCTCGTATACCTCCTAGCAAACGCAGACGACGTGGACTGTTTTAAATATGGAATGTAAAACCTCATCCCTTTGCTAATTTGATAGAACACCTATACAGACGGATATCATTAGAAATTATGTATCCATTCGTTACCCACAGACAAGTATCGATTCCGGTAGTGTCATTGAGTTTTTAATACCAAGAAGTGATGCTGAGTACATCGATGTAAATGACATCAGTCTGCATGTTAAGTTTAAGATAGTAAATAAGGACGGCACAAACCTTGATGACAAGGACAAAGTAGCCGTGAATAACTTGGCAATAGCAACGCTCTTCAAGGATGTATCATTGACCATTGGTGAAACTCGGGTTGAAGGTGGTCAACACAGTTATCCTTATCTCGGTTACTTTTCAACAGTCATGCAGTTCCAGCCACAAGCACAATAGAGTCACATGGCTGTTATGGGTTGGTGTAAAGATGAAGTTGGTAAATTTGATAGTGACAAAAACAAGGGATTTGTCACTCGTGAAAAGTGGACTGCAGAAAGTAGGGTGTGTGAATTATATGGTCCCCTATACTTGGACTTTTTCCGTCAATCACGTTTCTTAATGTCAAAAGTAGACATGCGAGTTCATCTCTTGACGAACGATCCTAAATTTGTATTGAATACTTATGGAGCAAAGAATGATTTTAAGATTGTGTTTGAAAGTGTTAGACTTTATGTGCGACGAAAGACAGCGAATCCTTCGGTGACTAATGGTCATGAGATGGGCTTGAAGAAGTATGATGCTCTTTATGATGTAAATCATACTGAGATCCATGGTTTCACCATTCCTCGTGCGCAAAAGAGCTTTGTTAAAGATTGTTTGTTTCCTATACAATCACCAAAAATGATCATTGTGGGATTGATTGCAAATGATGCATACAATGGTAATATATCGAAGAATCCCCTCAACTTTGAACACTGGTTTAAATCAAATCGGATTGTATCGTGATACTGATTGCATTCCTGGTACTCCTTTTTGCCCAGACTTCGCTAATGGGCATTATTTTCGCTCATATCAAAATACTATGGAGACATTTAAATACTGGAATACTGATGACACCAATGGTTTGATCTATGATGAATTTGCTAAAGGCTATACGCTTTATGCATTTGATTTGACAGCTAACAATGAAGCAGGTGCTTTTTATCGTCCGGGCACTGCCACGAAGGGTCTTAAACTAGAATTCTTCTTTGAAAAAGATTTGACGAAAACAGTCAATGTACTCATCTATGCTGTGTTCGATTCCACCATTCGAATTAACAGGCTACGTGACGTTTCCGCTTCTTATACAAGTTAATGACTTGGCTATCTGATGCCGAGCTAGAGAGTCGTTCAAGAACATGGTGATGAACGCACTGTTGCAGCATTTCGAGTTGTGTTTTCTATTAATAACATGCCCACAGTTTTACCAAAACCATCCTCATTCATTATCATGAATACTGATACAGTACACTTACCCGGTAAACACTGGAAAGTTTTATTTATTGATAAAACTATTGCGGTGAAATCTTTGATTCATTTGCCTTACCAAACTTTGATTATATTACACGCCTCATGAACCGTCATTCATGAAAATGGATTTGCAATGCTTTGGCCTATCAACATCCCTTGTCTTCAACATGTGGAGCATATGCCCTCTACTTTGTAATACAACGACTACATTATGACTCTTTACATGACATTTGTAAACATTTTTCACATGATACCCATGTCAATGAAAAGCGCATTCGTAACTTTTATAAAAGCTTTCAATAAATATGTACGATTAAAATTTGTTTTCATTATTATACTTTAATGGAAAAGTAGATGATGTGATGAATATGTTGTATTTAGTCATCAAACATGAATAGGTGGAGATAAGAAGACATTGTTCACTTGCCACATTCATGCTTATGAGTGTCGGTTTGTTGAAGGTAAGTCATGATGCGAGGATGGATACGTTCTCTATACTTGTTCCAACTTGAGGATGTAAAATGTATAACACCATATTGATCATGAAGAGCAATGAAATCTCGTCGAATAATGAATAGACGTCTACCCAAAGGGATATAGTACATTGGATGATGCATGATATGTAAAGCATCGTGGAGGTTATCCATTTGAAAAGGTGATAAACTTATTTTAACTTGTCGATGAGTATCGTAAAGGGGGATGCGTCGAGCCTTCCATGTAACGTGACACTGAGAAGAGAGCTTGGCAATCATGGTTAGTTTGCTTCGTCTTCTCGTTTAAGCAAAGCATTCATAAGAAATGGACGAAGTCATGTTAAGATTCATCATCATATTATCATTTGCAATAGTGACATTAGCGGGACGAGGATTAGATGATGCAGTTCGTCTCATCAAATCACCTATTCATGCAACATGACCTATTGAAGATGTAATTCTTTCCGGCATAGCCGATCCTTGGCAAAATCATGCTTACAAACTTCAGATTTTACGTCCGCGAATGGGTCATGCGTGGGAAATGGTGTTAACAGATTATGGTTTTAAGCAATCGCCTGTAGGCGGCATCGATTTGATCAATCCTGTACGTCGCATTGCAATGGAATTAAAAAATAGCTGTCGTGTGAAATCATCAATGAAACGTGAAATATTTCATAACCTTGCAGATTTTAAACGTAGAAGACAAAGATATCAAGTCATATTTGGTTGTATCAACTATCGCAATATGAAAGAAGGCGGTACAAGCATACTTAGGGGAGTACATTATGTGAAAGGGCAATCACTCTTAACCAAATTCCTAGACGACAGAAAGTGCCTACTGTGAACAGATTGAAAGCAGCAGTTCGTTATGTCATGCGACATAACGCCTAAGCAAACGACGCTTTATGTTGATACTTTAACATGGAGTTTACATCAGTGTTTCCCAGTAATGCTCAACCTGAGCGATATGGAAATACAGCTGCCGAGTTTGAGACTGACTTAACACAGCCGATTGACTTAAATGGTGATTGGGAAGTAGCCCTGCAAGATTTGAGCTATGTGAATAATATAAGAACCATTGCAAATGAAGAGATTGCATTAGGCACTGCAACGAATCAAGACTTGTACTTTCCAAAACTAGAGCGAAATGATAAAGTACATACCTACAACTTGAATGAACATGCAGCAGAGTGGAATTCTATTCCTACAGTAAACACCCGTCGGGGAAAGCGAGCTGTTGATGAGATTGTAAATGGCCCTACTTTAATTTTCACTGCAGATGCAGACATACCCATTGCTAAAAATGCTTCACCACTGAAATCGAAACAACCTACAAACCCATCATTCCGTCATCGTTTAGAGCAATCATACCATTGTATGAAAATTCAACGCCTATTGAATGTTATGAATGATTTGGCAAAGGATCTATGGTTCTGGCAGATGGATCCAAATCTACATAAAGTTACACTCTACATGAGACCGACTACTATTTCCCATGGATTTTATGTGAGTGGACCTCTGCAAAAGATATTGAATCTTAAATCACGTTTCTTTCTACCTATCGCAAAATTTTCAGAAGTAAAAGGAGGCGGTGCCTTCCCTTTGACAGCTCAAGTGTCCATGAAAGTATCAAAGCAGACTAACAAATATCCAAATTGGCACAGGAAAAAAATTAATATTACCCTTCTTCCCCTTGATGGCATCCATGAGCGCTTCATGCTTTTTAAATCTGGTAATGTTGATGACTTGATCAAACAGGTAAATGAAATAAACGGATTATCTATGTCCATCACTCGAGCACACAATAAAGCAAGGATTGATTTCCGAAATGATTATGAGCATTCACACATTGGATTTGTTCACATCAATTCTAAATTTCGCGATTTGCTCTCTTTAAATACAGACGTCTTATGGTCACACCATGAATGGAGGAATGTGAAAATAACATCTGAACAACAATCCGATTGTCGAATGGTCCTTTATTTCAAACGTACAGACCCTGTTTTACGTCCCAGTCTTACATGGAAGCCAAATGAAAAGTCACCGATACCTCCAAAGCATTATAGCAATGGCTATGTTTGTACATACTTGAACAAGGGTGCATCAAATCTACACTCATATCATTTTGACTATGATCCTAAAGCAAATACATTCTGTATCAGTGTACATGGTAAAACGATCATTCACATTTCAAAAGAGTTGACAAAGATTTTAGGATTCAAACGTGACATATTCTACGACGAAAAGTACTGTGGCTCAACATCCTTGCTCGATATGAATATCAATCACATTTACACTAACTTTATCCATTCAACACAAGTTGGTAGTCAAATGGTTCCCCTTTTAAGATATATTCCTATTGACAGTGGCGACTTTGGTGTGACCATGCACAGGGAGTTCCTGAACAAGGTATACATTCCTGTCAATGGATCACGATTATCCCATTGCAAATTTGGTATCTATGATGATAGTGGTAACCCTATTCAATTCATTAGTGGTCGTACTGTCTTAACACTTCATTTTCGTCAGATAACATCAAATCACTAATGTTGCGTGTGGCGCAGTCAATGTCTTTTCTTTCTTGATTAGGTGGCCGTTAAGGCCGTGGTCTCATAAACACCGTTTGGGGCATTCTCTGTCTCATCAAAGGGCTTTTCATTCCTGAAAGTCAGCCTTGTTTATGAAAGGCTCACTCTCAACCGTTTGTAGAGTGAGCTGCTTGCAAGCCTCTCTTCCTCTTCCTCTTTTTGTTGAAACTTTCTCTCAACTTCCTTCTTCGTAGGAGTTGAGCTAGCAAGAGGTGTGAATGTTTCCTCTGTGTCGGACATGACTATGATAGTGAAATGCAAGATGCCCTTTATATATGAGAATGATGCAGTGTGATTGATAAATGGCTGTCGTCCAATGAGAGAGCGAGAAGCAGGGAGAGAGAATCTATATAAGTGCGATGCAATTACCATTTCCTCATATCATTAAAATGAATACACCACCGAATACCTATGCCCTACTCATGCCCAATGCCCCACTCAAGAGGCAAGAGAAAACTATCTACGATGATGAGGTCGAGCCGCTACAGTTGGATGAGGAAACCATCATCATTTCCGACGATGAAATAGTAATAGTGAGAAATGAAGAGGACAGTACTGATACAATCAGGGCTGCCTTCCTGAGTGTCTCCAAAGGACGTTATGATGGAGCGATGTGTTCAGACTCTCCGGAGCTGGCTAGACCTCTTCTCTCCTTCTAGTCAGTCCCGCAATCAAGAAGAGTTTGACTTGGTAGACGTAATGTACTGTCTTACTACAAAGCGTATTGCTTAGATTTCTTTTTAATAAATGTGTATCATGACAGTGTTGTTTTTCCTTCATATAAACTACGTGGCTTCGAAATGATCATTGAGTAAGCATATAGTCGATTGGGAGCTATTGTTAGAATAAGATATCCTATCATCTAGACACTTAACGTAGTTACTAGAAATCATTCAACATATGAAAAATGATTTTAGGTGAATCAATTGTAGCAACGTTATCTGAGAATGAGCCATGAGTTCTGCTTGTCTCTATCATTGAAGCTTAATGATGAAGGGATGAAATGGGAGGTCACTCTTACACCATACTTATACAAAATCATTTTCTATCTTCTCTAATGGTGCGATCCCTTTTGATAGAAAAGTAGACCGATAATAAATGTGTTAACTAACCCCATATCTAAACTCATCTATTTATTTCCTTTTCTGGATAAATACATTGCAAAACAAAGACATGTAGTATGTAGGTTTATTATTAATTGAAGCACATATACTTTATAGCGAGGAAAAGTCAAGCGGAATAACCTCTAAGTCACTGTATACTTTGTAGGACCTTGGTCGTTTTGAGGCATCGGGCGCTCTTCTCACGCGCGTTGTTTTTGGTGTAAAATCGCCATTACATCACACAACTTGCTCAATCTTGCCTTTATCACAAGTCTCCTTCAGATCGCATTCTTCATCGGACTAGTCAACCACTTCAAATATTTTGTTGAAGATCTCTAAGGCGGGAGATATACCTTCCATCATGAGATAGATGAGAGAGAAGTGTTTCAATTTTCTGACTTTTATGTTTTTCAACAATGAATTCCTCAACAACCAATCAGAATGATTCTAATTTAGATGAATACTACATTATCACTTTATCAACCTGTGTTGCAGTTAAAACTTTTGTACAACTTGATAAACTTTCTGACTACACTCACAAGAGCTTGTTCACTACTGAAGAGAGAAATGAGCTTCTGGTTGTGTGCGGCGCATGAATTTCCCTTCCAATTCACTCCATTTCATCATTTATTCTTCCCCTCTGCATTCCATATCCGAAGATATATGGCGGGCTTGGGATCGCTTTAGCTGCATTAGAAGGTAGCCCTTCAGAGGGCTCATGGGGCGTTCCCGACGAAGGGTGATGAAAAAATGTGCTGTATGTATGAAAGTTGATCTTATGTTTATAAAAAAAGACAATCATCTAACTTGGGAGGGACTGGCCGATCCTGCTGAGAGAGACTTAATCTCTCTATGTCAGCGGCATCGACCTCCTCTACTACCACCCGACTGTCAGAGGGCGGTATATACCCCCACTCAGTTGAATCGGTATCATCATCGGCAGCTGATGAACCAATTCGAGCAAGATTGTTCCACAATCTCTCTTGCTCTTCCATCTGCGAAAACTCTTTAAATAAATTTCTTGGCTTAAAACGAGGCTTGCCAGGAGAGCTGACTAGCGTGTTTGGTGTCTGCATGATGGAGTATAAAATGAAAATAAAAGAGAGGCAACGGTTTATACACCCAGCGAGCACAAAGCCATGATTCAGACTTGGCCATGCGTTTGACATGACAACAGCGGTTTTACCATTTATGGGCATCGGCAGTCACCATGCTTTCAGTAACCAACTCCCAACACAAAGACTGGTTACCCTATGACACGAAAAGGTTTGACGTCAATGCCTGCAGTAACCCTATCATTTTTACCAATTTACATATATATATATATGAATATCATATGACAAACGATAGACGTTGCCAACCCTGAGTTACTCAGGCTAGACGAGATTTCACAAAAGCCTGATAGCAGAAGCCATAGCGACTTGATAGCAAGTGTTTAGGTGTTAAGCTCTTGAATCGGTTACAGGCATTGCTCACAGGGGATCTCATCCCAGCTCCAAGGCCTCGATCCACAAATCCAACCTCGGGGGGACAGAGCGTGCGTCATGTCACTGTGTTGGTATCCGGGCCCCAATTTTTTTATTACATAGTTATTTACAAGAGGAAACATCCCAAGTCGCTGCCTTTATCAGCTTGACAGCAAGCTGTGATTCACAAGCGTTTTGCAATGGAGATGTTTAGGTGCCACCCATGACAAGATAGCTAAGACTCAACCGATTGGCGTTCAAAGTGCTACGTCGAGACCTGTGTCAACGCCCAACATGAGTCGCCCCAGAGGTTTCGGTCTAAAATATGACACACTCCCTTGCCACACTTATCACCACGGCATCATCCGCCGTCCCGAAGGAACACCCTGTCAGTGGAATATTACAGCAAAACTCTCCGTGCCATGCTCGCTTTCAGTGAAAAGCCGCTTGTATCACGGAAAGACTGGCTCGTACACACTTATACATGCCTTCATTGACTTCAGCAGGGTCAAATACCCCAGAAAACCTCCAAAAATAATGAATTTAAATTTTTCAGCATTTAGTACTACTTGTGAAATTTTATAAGTAGTCTGTAAATATAGGTCTGATCAATAGCGATCGAACCTTTTTTGAATCAAGTCAAAAGGACTTGTAGAAGCAAAGTTACAAGCCTTTAAAGTTTTGGAGTCTTTTATGGCCTGGAGACTAAGGCCATCTCCTGGCTAACCTTTAAGTCTGACTGACGCCTTAGCTGATTGATATGAGCAATGAAATTTTCTAAGTCGGTTTCTTACGGAAACCCGAAATTTGAAATGTCCGATGCCATCATCGGAGCTCCGGAGTTCACATACCCCAACCCAGTCGGGAGGAGAACTGATTTCCACAAGTAGAGACTCCACTTATATAGTTTGTGGCGATCAGCCTGATGACGTAATCTCCATCATCCAAACCTTTAAACACGTCTATCTCCGTTCTAGTGCTCCGATTGACTTCAAATTTTGACAGTCACGTTTTCTCGCTCTCACCTTTCATTTAAGCCATCCTTCGACTCTCTACGATGACCAGAAGCCGGAGAAACTCTGTCGTTTTTCAAAGGTTCCAAAATCTTGAAAAGTGTGCAAACATTCGATTTTAAACATGCTCTCATTTGGAAACGAAACCTTCCACACATCTGAAAAGATAGGATCCTAGAGAACAAAGTGCGGTCTTGCCCCTAAAAGAAACCCGAGCTCTTCATTTACTTCCATTCCTGAGTAAGTCGTCACCAAAGTAGGCCACAATTTAACATTTTCACGAAAAAATCCCGTATGGAGACCCAGTGTGAAGAAAATTTTCGACTTTTTCTCTCCGATTTACTTGAAACTCACCCTCTAGATGCAGAATTGCACGCTGATTCCAAATCTGGTCTCCGTTTTCCCATACGATGCTTCGTTCACCCGCTAGAGCCATTTTCATAAAAATTCTAACTCTGTCGTTTTTTCGGTGATGGGCAAAAATCTTAAAGTCACTCTCACACCTCAACGGACGAACGGTGAGACACGCCGTTTCTTCCACTGAATTTGTCTCACTCTTAGCTTTCAAACGAGCTATTGCACGACTCTCTACCCTCTCTAGAACCAAAGTTGGAAGATCGCTGCCGAGGGGGGGGGGGTCGAAGTTCTTCGTTGTTTGGCCTACGACTTTGGAAACAAGTCCCCTATACCCAAAATTGTCCAAAAGTTCCAAATCCGCCGTCCATTTTCACATGCGAGGCTTCGTTTAGCCGTTACAGCCACTTTCTCACTCAAAAACCCTCTGACGACGCTCTAACATGACCAAAAGTCTCAATGTCACTCCCAAGCCTCAGCCAAGGAAGATGGGGGCCAAACTGTGCTTTCCAATGAATTTGTGGCACTCTTGGCTTTCAAACGAGCTATCACACGACTTTCTACGATCTCTAGAACCAAAGTTGGAAGTCTCGTCCAGAGGA
Organism: Prostheceraeus crozeri; assembly: GCA_907163375.1. Classification (NCBI taxonomy): domain Eukaryota; kingdom Metazoa; phylum Platyhelminthes; order Polycladida; family Euryleptidae; genus Prostheceraeus; species Prostheceraeus crozeri. The sequence continues at coordinate 234,799 of CAJQUW010013030.1, forward strand.
GGGGGGGGGGGTTCGAAACTTTTTCTCTCCGATTGAGCTGGAAACAACCTTCCTAACCCAAAATTTCACGTAGAGTCCGAATCTGCCCTCCGTTTTCCCATCCGAGCACTCCTTCATGCCGAAAAACGGACTTTCTCATCCCAAAACGTCCAAAACCCACCTTTTTCTAACTCTGGCGTTTTTCAGAGATTCCTACCATTTTCAACAGGAAAACCTGGACATAGGAGGCTTTCAACTGCATTTTTCTCACTCTTAACTTTCAAATGAGCTATTCACGACTTTCTACGATCTCTAGAACCAAAGTTGGAAGTCTGACAGGAGGGGGTGGGACGTGCCAAAATTTTTTTCTCTCCGATTGAGCTGGAAACAACCTTCCTAACCCAAAATTTCACGTAGACTCCGAAGCTGCCCTCCGTTTTCCCATCCGAGCACTCCTTCATGCCGAAAAAACGACCTTTCTCATCCCAAAACGACCAAAACCCACCTTTTTCTAACACTGGCGGTTTTCAGAGATTCCTACCCTTGCCTCACAGGAGAACTCCTCCTTCCTTCCTTCCTAACCCAAAATTTCACGTAGACTCGGAATCTGCCCTCCGTTTTCCCATCCTTGGCCTCCTTCATGCCGAAAAATGACCTTTCTCATCCCAAAACGACCAAAACCCACCTTTTTCTAACACTGGCGGTTTTCAGAGATTCCTACCCTTACCGCCTTCCTTCCTTCCTTCCTTCCAGGGGGTAGGGAACGCTTTCCTCCTGTCGGACCCATTCCTCCTAACACATCCTTGGCGATCTACCTCACCTTGCTTCCTGCCTTTCAGAGGGGGGACTGAGTCGGTATGATGACTCATCGCTGCACATTTTGCACTTGATTTTGGCACGGGATTACTACTCTTATGATGCACATTTTTTTGTCAGTGGCAGTGTTGGTATAATATTGTTGGCATAATTTTGGAATGATATCTTTCCTCAACTTGGTGTGGGTGAAAGCGTAAAACCTGCAGTGTTAAATTAGGCTATTACTGCTCAAAAGGTTTCGCACTTACAAAATATCTTACAACTTATGAAAATTGTAACGTGAAGATAAACGATCATTTAGATATGACTGTTTTGGTGTGTAAGACTCGCAACTTCAATTACATCATTAGAGGCGGCATAATGTGCTAATTTGCCATATTACTGTTTTGTAGCGAAATTTCATGTAAGTCGTCAAGAAACAAAAAAAACGAAAACGTTTTTGCGAGTTTACACTTGCATATACGAACTAGTTTATAGTCAACCCATCGACTTCGACGTGAATAGCCACACATTGTTTTTATAAGATGACAGAAGTCCTTGATTGATGATTTTTCCTTTTTTGTAGAAACTTGTGCGAGTACAGGTGACCATCGTCAGACCATTGAATGAAGAAAGATGTTTCAGGTTGAAGTGCGCGATGACTTTAGCTCATCCACAGCAATCTTTCTTCATTCAACTGCCTGACGATGGTCGCCTGTAGATGTTGCCTCGTACATGTTGCTACAATAAAGAAAAATCATCACGGCAAGGACTTCTCTCATCTTACAAATTACTAGCTGGTCCTATTTTCTGAAACACAATTGTTTTTGTAAGATGCAACAGTACTTATTTGCAAAAACTTCATCATTAGTGATTTCATTACAAGTGACGCGCCAACGACATAGCCATCGCCTCACAAATATCATCTGCAGTCACATGAAAGGAAACAAATTCATGTAGTCATAAATAGTTCATCCAGATGAACAATCATTTTGGTTATTTCAATTAATATTAGAAGTTTTAATAGAAATGTTGGGCTCAATACAAGTCATAATAATAGCAATTGAAATCCAGAAATTATGCTCCTTTAACTTAGTGGCAAAAAAAAATCACAAGATGGCATTCCCGGGCTAATTGGCTGTTTCGCTAAAATTTGAGGGCGATTCCCGGGCCCCAACAGAATTCCCGGGCGATTCCCGGACTCGGCCGCCACCCTGATTAGATTACACCGAGTGAATAATGAAGCCTGAGGATTCTTTGCGAAAACTGCCATGTAGTCGATTCATGATTCGGAAATACATTTGAGACTTGACTTCCAAGACAAGGTTTGGGCATCACTCCAGAAGTCCATATCTTGATTCGACATGTTCCCGAATTTTGTTGGCGGCATGGTAAATCGCTGGGCCAATACTCAGAACAGGCATCACTCTGTTCATGTTGCGCTAAAGGAATTCTGGATGGAGCGTATAGTGAATTATCTTTCAAACCCACAATATGAACAAGCATTGAGACAAACTGTTGTTGAATTCAATTTTCTCGACATGGGCTCAATGATTTTCTAATTTCTTTTAAATAACTTCACTTGCTCTAATTTACCATTTTTTTTAAAACAAATCATCCCCCATTTTTTCGAACTTTCGCGACCTTCCTGATACTTCATAAGTCATGCGATAATGAACAGCTAGCACGGACAGCTATAATATGAAGACGCCAAAACGGAATGTTTTCCCGTTTGGAAGACGAGTTTATCGATTTAAAGGTGAGTCTGCACTAAATTTCACTATTCTTTGCAATCGTGATGAATGTCATAAGTTCAGGGTACACAGGGTTTTCCCTCCTGAAATTCCATGTGAATACGATCTCGCACTAGCTGCGGAAATGATCACAAACTGCATGAATAATTTCCGTATATCAAACGATCTTGCAGTAATCTGAAAATACACGATCAGGAGTGCAGTATTGGAAGAAAAGGCTGTGAAGTGTTTATAACGCAGAATGTCGACTGCAACTTCATTTAATGGTCGATAGTGAACTTACAGACGATTTAGCTGTATCAGAGGTGATCAGATCCTTAACAAACTCATTGTGCAAGATCTCGATAGTGAAATGCCACATTGAGAGTTATGAGTGCAATGAAAGAGATAAAGGAAGGGATCAGGGGGCTGAAGTGCCCAAAACTGCACGAGTCCAGTCAGCATGGTATAAATTCCCTATACACCGCTTTCGATGTAGAGTTTCAACTCGTGCACTCAAGTCTGCGTGATCTACAGAAGTGGGCTGTGATGTCTGATGAAAAGAGAAGGGAGACAGAAGAGTGAATGGTGCAACTCTCTTCAGGTAAATTCAAACATGAGAGCTGATAGCTGGGAGAGCAGCAATCAGATGCCTGAATTGAGATCTTCGTGGTGTCCACTTCAAACATCAATCTCGTTAATATAGCGACCACAACCATCCTGAGAGCAACCATCAACTTCGATGGTCAATACCGCCTTGAATGCTTGAATCCAGAGACGATCAAGGAAGCTGTAGTGCAGATTTCAATTGTACGGTCACTTGGCGCAGAAGGATAATGATTAAATGAAAAAGTGTGGAAGATGGAGCTCAATAGACCAGCTCCACGATGAAGCTTTAACGTCAATAGCACGGAAGGCATCGATAAAAGCTGACAGAGTTGGACTTTACCGGGGCTTTGTAAAAATTTGTCTGAATACCTAGTTTGAGATTGCAGTTGCAATTTATTATATGTTTATCTATGACACCTAATAGGCTCGGCTCTTTCCAACTATTAATAAAAAATGTCTGAATACACTTTCTCAGGACTTCTAACAACCCAACTTCGAGGCCCAACCACTAAACCAAATGATTGCTAGGCAGTACTTAACCACTATGCCACGGACAACCACCTTGTGACATAGGAAGAAACGGTGTCCGCAGAATGCCGCAAGTTGGAGAAAAGGATGCCTAGATCCTCTTAAACGATATTTTGCGTGGAAATATTATTGAATTCAAGTTCCTCTTACAAGTTTGAATAATTTGTCATGGTTGTTCATATATTCGTTTATTATAGGAACAACGAGCAGAAACGATGTTAAATGATTTTTTCTCCATTTCCTTACAAAATTGATTTATCTTGGTGATTTACACGATCGCCATTATGAAGTTGGCTTACAAAATTTTTCAAATTGAAATAAACGCGCATCACAAAATGAGAAAAATGCTGTAGACTGAAAATCAGGAACTTCCAGATTTCGCCGGGGTAATACCCAATATAGTGCTAACAATATTACATACAAAATAAGAATGGAAAGCTATGCTAGTAAAAGCTATGGAGAAATCTAGCAAATCGCAGTATCTCACACTCAGCCAACCATCCAAAACAGAAGAACTAGACAAATAATTTCATAGACGGAAAACATGCACGCGTCTTAGTAGATTTGAACTACCGACCTCTGGCATTCTTGGTCAACGCCCTACAAACGACAAGCGACAGCATGGCATAAGTTCTCAATCGAAGAATCCGCGTAGGAAACCTTGGAGTTCCCAAATTTCTTGCTTATTTCAATTTCTTGATAATGGCGATCGCGCAGATCACCGAAACACATCAATTTTGAAAGAAAATAAATAAATAAAATAGCATTTGACATCTACATGTTTTCTACTTTGTATTCCCAAACTAAACTGATACTTCTTATTTATATGGCATGATTCAGTTGATTTTCTAATTTAAACAACTACTGAATATTCATTGGAGCTTTTCTCGATAAACTATAAAGATGAATGAAAAGTTTGACGATTATCAATTGAACACTTGCGCTCTCTTGAGCTTTTGATTTCTGTTCAATAACAGGAAGCCCATTGAGTGCTCTGTGTGCAATACTAGAGGACGTGTGCTCTCTTTCATGAATTTATCAAACAGTCTTCTCAGGTTTGCTTGACAATATTTTCAAAGTCCATTATTTCATGTAATGGACTTCTTTGACGCAATTTAATTGATTCCCGGATTTATTTATCTGCCGGATATCTAAACATTTTTGAACAGATTAATTTCACTTGTCACATTGCTATCACAGGTAAATGGAAATGGATCTTCAGGCCCAGCCGGCAACTTTTGTCCCAAAATGACGTTCCAAGCTACTGGGTCACTTACAAGTCTGAGTGACACTATTTGGATTTTTGATACATTTTAATGATGATTCTTGAAACAAAGACGATGATTCTCCGAATAAATCCGAACGATGATACTCCGTGCAAGCGGTATCTCGGATTAAACAATTGTCACGAATTTCATGAGCTTGATCAGGACAAGAAGCATTCTATAAAAAATAATCGCCAACCCGACGGAGCTTGAGAAAAAGAACTTCATTGACGAACAAACAACTTCATATATCCCTTTAAAAGAATGTTTGCATGGAAAATGAACTAAAGACGACACTGAAGAGGGCGGTACCAGGAGCAAGGCGAAGAGGAAGGTCAAAGAAGACCTGAGTGTCTCAAGATATTTGAAGAAACGCAGTATACCGGACATGGCGTACACCGACCGAAGACAATGGGGAAGTCATCTTCGTGAGACCGACTCCTGCAGGCGGGAAAACGAGCCTGTAAACGGCTAGTGAGTGAGTGAGCGCTTTAAAATAGAGCACATAACTCTAAATAGTGCACAAAAGGCGTGCTCTAGAGCAGAAGTCTCCCAAGATGAGCACTTAGAGCACTCAGTAGACATTCTACTTCTAGCTATCAACCCGCTAAATTTAGCGAATTAGTAGAATGCATGAAGAGAATTCAACGCAGGGTGGACGCACAAAATTCTCGAAAAAAATCGTGCATATTCGTGCATCTATTCATATATTCGTGTACATTCATGAATGCATTCGGAGATGAATGATATTTTATTTGCTGCAAAAAGAGTATCGGATCTTTGTTATTGTTCTCAACTTATCTGACAGTCTTCAATAGAGATTGCTACATCTCTATCTCCCGATTGCTACAGAATAGACGATGTAAGTTAATAAAGGTCGTTTTGTGTGCTAAGTTATGGCAATGTCAATCCGTGCGTCAATTCTATTTCATGATTTGTCACCTGTGCCCTATTGACATCCTATGAATGAAAATGTGTAAATGATATGTGCGCAGATGAATCTAATCAGTGAATCTGCAGTGATTTTCACAGGACCACAGGTAGATAAAATTGTTGACAACGATAGATTTGTGAATGCCCTTACTTCTGCCGAGCAAGAATGTTTGACGTCCATTCTTGAGGTATTTAGAAATATGCTAGCTCCAACCGATGTTGTCACCGTAAGAGAAAAAAAGAGGATTGGTGGATGTAATGATTCGGCATTTTCAGAGACTGGAGATAAATTAAAATCCCTATACTGCATTACCTTGGTTTGCATTTGCCAGAACTATTGTCTCGACAGGTTCAAGTTAGTGATCTGCATGGTGAAAGACTGCATTAGACATTCAAGGTGTTTGATACTCGTTGTTCAAAGAAATCTCAGAGAAAAATTTTACTGGACTATATTTGGATGAATGTAATTTGATATATTGAATGATAACAGATCATCACAAGTCTTATGGAATTGTTTTCTTTTTCTTCAAGTACATCTATGAGCGTTCATATAAACATTTCATTAAAATGCAGTCTCACAACTAAATATACTACTCATAAGATATAAACTAATAACGTTATCTACATAGTATATGTATCCTTGTCTTAGAATGAAGTACCATCTCTTCTATGCTCATCAATCAATCTAATACAATCATTGTAGCTCCATAAATTAATACAAATTACCTCCACTGTACGATACAATAATTAAATACATGTATAAGCTATTTTCCAAGTCAAAATAACGAAAATTAAAAAAAAATTCAGCATGAATACTAGAAAATCCAAATGAATTTAAAACAAATATTGTATTCATGTTTTGTACACTCAAATTGATAGGAAAAAAGTGAAATTGTTTTGCTAACAATTTAGTGCACGAACAGTGCTAGTTTTCGCAAGATTGTGTAGTTAATAGCAATCCCCATATCCTAACGATTGATTTGCAATGTCAATCACTAAAAAGTATGATGTAGTTCATTTGCCATTGGAAAAAATAGCTTTAGCAATGTCGGTCTCTTTCATCTGTTTAATTGTTCGCCACTACTTCAAGCATTACGATGAAGTCATCAAAACGCTTCATATCGTTTAATTGATGCAGATCGCAGAATTCTTAACCAATTTAGTTGAAGCACATTTCATTTAAAAGGAAATTTCACGAAGAAGATGATGGCGTTATCTATTTTGCAAACAGTGGTCATTTTTCTCCTTGAAAATGCTCGCTTGTATCGTTCATGCTCATCGCAGTGGGTGACAACAGTCGATATAGCTTATAATTGTGTTGACAGTTTGACAAAAGGATTGATTTCGCTGGGTTTTCATGAATAGTATTGGCAGTGAAATATCTGATCTGATATTCCCTCAAGTCGTGCAACAACCACAACTTATAGATTTTAATACTCAAGAGAATACTTTCTGCAGATTCGGATTTACTTAACGAAAATTAACATGACGGAATGCCTTTTTATCGCCATATCATAGTGAACTCAGTGTTCTTCTCAGATTGAGCCTATTTTCTAGACTGTTGGTCGACCAAAACTCATCATGGAATTGCTCAGATATTGCTCTAAAATAGACTACCCCTAGAAATACTTCAAGCGACCTATTCTCGTCGAATGAAACCTGCAGATCTAAGAACCTGATTACATCACACATTTTTCACGCTCGCAGATCTAATGCAAAATGTATTTGTATTTCCCCGAAAATGTGTCGTTTAGATATAGATTTCCAGGCTACTCATAATGCTTGAAATGTTACATATGATTTCATGAAAATTTTGAAAGCTGATTACGTCATTTAACTATCTCGTGAAAATGTCATATAGTGGTGTCTTGTTTGGCTCATGCGAATGCATGCAACACAAGGAATGTGAATGTTAATTAATTAGCAATAAGAAGCATCCATAATGATACGGCATCTGTAGTTGCCTTCCTCTACATTGCCCTCTTCCGCCCCTCGCCACGCGGCTCGGTGAGAACAGGCATTTTTGTTCGACGCGCCGCGTCCGTTGTAAATGCACCTTAAGGAGCAATTAGAACCTGCAATCTACACTCTAAAAGATGAAACTTCAATTAAAAATCATGCGTAAGTGTGGTGCAATTTTATCACATTACTCTTCACTTTGCTTTAACAAGCGGCTAATCCAGTAGGACAGAATTATGGTTGACATTCATGACGCGTAAACACTGAAGATCTGTGGATTTACATACCGGTACTCATATGACAATTACAAAAATCCCAAAAAATTCAATACTTCACACTTGACTGCTTGAAGAACAATATACTACTTCAAAGAAACAAGTTCAGAGTACTACGAAATATGATAGTTGTAGTCGAATTCCATCGCTTGACGATGGAGACATCAGTCGGATGAAGAATGTTGTTTCAAATAATCCTCGTGAGAGTGCCGCTGAGATCCAGGCGGACATGGCGCCATCGATGATTGCAGTTTTACAGAGAATACGTTCAGAAAATTCCAGCACCGAAAAAGGTTGTAAACCATATCTCCGGAAAGCAAGTAAATCAACCCTGTCAGTCAACCCGCCATCACTGGACTGTTGGTCAAACTTCATATTCGGTGTTGAGTCCGCTTTAGCTAGACGACCAGAGATGGACACGACAACTGTCCATGCTACTTCCGTATTATAGTCCGGCAGGCAGAAGGAGTTTCTGCAGGGAACGAGGCCGAAAGTGAGACTTTCACAGAATGATAAATACCCCATGTCTGCCACGAATCTGCCGAGTTCCAGTGAGTTCGTCTTCTAGTCAGACAGGATCAAAGAAAAACACATGCTAATCCAATGGGACGCAGATTGAAGTTTTAGGTCAAAATGAGATTTTCTATGTTTTCTATTATCATCTGAAAAGTATTAGGTATAGTCATAATTGTTGGCATGGAATGTCTTCAGGTCATTTCATATAATGTGCATGTGCTATTATCATGCTTCTGATAGGCAATGTATGTGAGAATGTGGTTGAAAATAGATAAAGTTGCTCAAACTGTTTGTGCTTGCCGACATTAAGAGACTCGCCAAATCTAAATGTTTAGCTTTATAGACAGGGGTGCATGAACATGAAAGGAAATGACCTGAAGACATTCCATGCCAAAAATTATGACTCTGTGCTTAGTACTTTTCGTTTCATCAGAGAAAACATAGAAAATTTCATTTTAGCTAAAAACTGCAATCTGCGTCCCATTGGATGTACATATGTTTTTCTGTGATCCTGTCTGACAAGAAGAGGAGCTCACTAGAACTCGGCAGACGCAGCGATTCGTAGTAGGCATAGGGTGTACATCATTCTCTGAAAGTCTCATTTTCGTCCTTGTTTCCTGCAGAAACTCGTTGCCGGACTATACTGGGTCAGTCTATCCATCCAGGTCATAGAGGCAAGATATCAAAGCAAACATAAAATAACAAAGATGGCACCACTTCAGAACTTTGTTGCTTTTATCTCGAGATTATTTCTGAAGTAAATGTTGTGTCGCCAATTATTTTCACACAGAATAAGATCCAACTGAAAGCTGTCACTTCGCAGAGATGCAGTAGTGTCACATGAGGAGACGTGACTTGGAAAACTTATAACAATACTAGTGACTGTATTTGCGGAACGAAAATCAGCACAGTCACACATGACAAATTGTCAAGCGATTCAAATAGCTTCATGGTTTAGCATAGAGAACGACGATGACACCCTATACATGCTAGTTTGTAAGGTGATATGGTTCATGATTCCAAACATTCTTAATCGTCCCAGCATCAAAGTTTTATGCATAAATGCGTTGCACAAATGAATGAAAGAAACCATCATTTTTTAAATCTTTATTAACAGATGAGTATAAAAATGTCGTACGACTTGGAAAATTCAAACAGGAAAATAATTGACAGCCGTTGACGATGCGCTTCATCTAGCAAGGACTCGTCAGTTCGACTTAAAAAGACTTTCAATGATTTCTCATAATCCTTTTCATAATTCGCATAAATAATTCCAATTAAGTTAAGTCCTTACTATTGCATTAGTCCCTTTCCTATTGAAGCCTTATAAGACGACGGATCTGATTTTACGTTAGTAGAGTTACATGTACATTACTTGGTGCCTGATTAATTGACAAAATAGTGCTAAAACTTCAATATAATATGATAAAACTTCATTTTGATTTCTGGCATTTATCACTTTCATGTTAGCATATTGCTTTTACCTTATAGAATGCTGTACTAAAATTATTGGAAATTTGGGAATAATGGACACATACGTGTTGAGATCAAAAATCAACTCGGCTGAAGCCACAGAATTAGATTCATCTGCGCGCGCTTCGGTTATCTAGAAAGGAAGAATTGTATGCAACCTTAATGTCGAAATGGCACATCAACTTGCTCCTTCTCGAATGGATAATTCGTGTATCAATTGCTATTGGAATTAGCAAACAATAAGCTGTCAGCAGGGGACACCAGAGCCAGTGAGAGATGCGTGCGTGCTGTGATATCACTTCGCACACACCATAACACACATCCCTGTCTTGGCTTCGATTCAATGTATGCACTATACAGCGAGCAATGCCGAGGAGAGGATGTGAAAACATCAAGTGAACTAATTTTCGCACGCCTGCTACTTTTTAATAATGATCGGAAGGGCCAACATTATGGAGAAAACCTGTGCGCAATGATCTGATTTCTTCCAATCTGAAGGAATTTTGGCAATCGAAGCACTTTGCTGGAACTCACATTAATCCGTAAGCGACGCACGACTTTTTCTATCTCTGTAAGGTATTAGGAATTCCTTCTTGCCCACTTAATAGGTTCCTCTAAGTGCCGTCAGTTTCGTATTAATCACACTTCCAGCAAACCGAAGCAGATAATCAAAATATTTAATTCTGCGGCTGAAGCACTAATGGCATTGAACGCCCATTTCATAGAAACATCTAGCAAGAAACTTATTTTATCATGACAATCAGGAACCCTATTTGTTCTCCCCTACAGCGTTGCAGTTGCCTGTCATGAATAAAAGAGAAATTCGACGACGGAATATTTTTCAATCAATTACACACTCATCAATCCGTGTAAGTGAATTGTATTTTTGTTAACTTTCTTCTGTCCTAATAATTTGCAAAAGTCGCACAAACCCAAACGAATTTCCACCATTTAAGTGACCGCGGGAGCATCATCCGCTTAAAAATACCTGAGAAATGACTTAAAAGTATGTAAAAATTTCGGATACGTCATGCTATCACACCAAACCCAAATTATCAAGGAAAAGAATTATTTCTCAAATTCTCTCTGAACAATTATTTCCCTATAACCTCCAATAATGACAATCACCTCATGAGGGAATGGCCGCTGGAATGGGAATACCACCTCTCACAGTCTGATGTAGGCATGTAATCCGTAGACCTAACACATCTCCTTTCTCCTTGCACTACATGATGCTTCATCAAAGAATAGACCACTTGTTGTCGAGTTATTAGATCGAAAAACATGTTATGCCGAATAAAACAATGAAATCAATTTGCATCTCAGCGCACCCTTCGTATGAATATTTCATAAAGGATTGCAGTCAGATAAATAGACCGAAAGTCTTTCACCGTGAGGTCATTAGTCTTCTTTTCAATAGGACCGATCTATGAAACAGGGCGTACTTTAACATATTAAGTGGGTGGGCAACTGCCACCCACTAAAAGATTTCGCCCACCCACTAATTTTGCCTCAAACTCAGTTTAGCCCATTTTGATTTCTAAAAATATTGATATTCATTCATTGGTAACGTCATTGTAAATTAAAGTCTATTTTCTCTTTCTATTCCTGATTTATTTGATAAGATACACAAACGCGAAAACGACGCCGCAAGGCAAGGAAGAAGATGATTATATCAGACGACAACTTCCAGGCCAGATGAAACACGTCTACTTGAGGTTCTTTGTTAATATTTGCTTAAATTTGCTAACTGCTTCTTATGTATGCAGCTCTGTTTTTATTGCCTGTAAATGAAATGTTCAACACATATGCTGCTTATAATTACGGATGTAGCCTAAAGCAATTCAAGGGATCAAGGCGAACATCGCTGTGGATTTCCTGCTGATTAATAACTCATGGAAATTTTGGGATGCAATGTCCGGCGACTGTTTAATCCATTAAGTGATGCAATGTTCCAGGTGAGTTTGACCAGTGCGTACATGTTTATTTCTACATTCTCCAATCACCAAGTCTATAAGCAAACTCTTAGATTTCATTTGGTCCCCGTAATATGTGCCACTGATAACTAAAAAGCAACTGATTTATCAATTTGTCATACTGACTTGTGACTCGTTACGTTCACAGTTGACACTCGTATCCATCTTCAAATCGGTCAGATTTAATGTTACAGTAAGTATAATATCAATGATCTGAATTTTCATTTCAGTGAAATGATGAAATTACAATCAAGGTCGGTGATGCAATTTACGGTATGGAGTAACCTCCACAGCGGCACCAGAGCCCTGTCGCTGCGTCGTTTCTGGCAGTAGATTCGACTTACTTCGACGTGACAACCCTCGGCCCCAGGAATAAATCCTGGGTGGTTGTCTTTGGCGGGAATGCGTTAGAGTAACGCTAACGAAGCACTCGGAGGAAGAAAAACTCACGGGCTTAGATGCATCACTGACTAGGCCATCAGAAGTAGGATGTCCCCTAGATAAGTTGGCCACCTTAATAAATTAGTATGACTTTTCCGCCCCTACCTTGATCGGATGACCTGTCTGGGGGTAGTGTTGAATGCAGCGACTTCGACAGTCGATGAATCTAACAGGCACCCTGACGGAATAACCACCCGAGAAGGACCGGCCTGATAGATGAGACGGAAGTTTAATGCCGCAGTCAATTCGCCAGCAGCTCCGATTGTGAGAGGGTGGTTCTTTCTCACCTTGAGGGTAGTTAGGTTAGGGATTAAGTGTTATAAACTTTTCAACACGCATTCACACACATGACAAGAATATCGTTTATATATCAGTATCTCTTCGTAACTTCTATTGATTGAATATTAAAATCTGTATTTACGAGCAATATCAACGGACATGAATTACTTTATGGCAGTTTCTATTTAATGGCTGTATTAACAAAAGTATTGACCCACCCAAAAGTGTAGTCAGGCTGAATGGGACAAAAGCATTTCACCGCATATAAGTTTTGCGACTAAGACTCCTATCGGACCAAATCACAGCAATTACATTTCTCTGGTTAGAGGTTTAAAAAAATTAAGATTTCCATAGTTTTTATTTTTACTTTTTTTCAACATCACTTAAAATTATGAGACGTTGCTGTAACTTAAATTTTTATGAAACGATGGCATCTATTCAATTTTATCCATATCTTTATGTAGGCTAGTCGTCCGTATTTTGGATGGTGGAAAGAGTTATTTCACATTACAACTCATTCAGGTGAGAATATACGCTTACAAAAATACCGGATAAGTTGATTAAAAGTAAAGTAAAATACAGTAAATAGATCATGATAGATTTTTTCGTGTTATCCGGAATAGTCTGAGTTGCAGTAATGCAACTATATAATACTGTTCACATGTATTAGTAATGTATTGACAGGTTCGAAGACCATTCCCATTTGGGGGATTGGAGGATAGGCCTTCGTCATTTGCCATTAAGAGAGAAAATCGGACTTTTTCTCATTCAAAAAATATCGAAGGCCTACCGACCAACCCTCTTCAAATGAATACAATCCTCTAATATTTAGATTGTTTTACTAATATCAAGTACTGTTGAATAATTTAAAGTCACAGTGTAAATGTCTTAGTTTTATTAGTATGAAAGGCAACAAAATTGCGCTTGCATATATTAAACAAAATAGGTAGATGAAAATATGTTATCTTAGTTATTTACTATGACATTTGATTGAGATTCCGTCTTACATCTCTTTCACAATAATGGGGAACACTAGTCGAAAATGTAGCCGGTTTGATTTGAAACTTATGTAAGGTCTCAAACCGAGAAGAACTCAGAGAATCATCAGCATTCTAGTGAAAGTAGTAACGATTTTCCTACGATATTATGAATAAGTATGATAAAAGTGTGGGATAGTTTTGATATGATTTCATTTGTACGCTTGCAGGTCTGCTCATCGACTATCAATGACACCACAGGGGACAGCAAACCGTCTTTCGATTGCCTTGAATGTACCTACGACTTTTAAGAATGATCTCTGAGAAAGAAAACGTCTTTTTTCTTCAAATGGTAACTAATTCCAGGAAGGGATTTGTCTATAAATACTCTATATTTTGACTCATGTACCCATTAATTTATATAACATTATATAGATCGATGAGCAAAAATCTATCAGTATATTAATTCAATTATAAAAATGAGCCCACCCACTAAAAAATACTTAAAGTACGCCCTGCTATGAAAGCATACTTTCATAAATCAGGAAAAGTTATATGTTCGCCGATGCTTGAAAATGTCGTAACATGAAAAGTGGATGTAAATTTAATCAGCAGAAACGCGCAGCATGCATACGATTTATTCAATATGCATTGAGAATATCATCACATCACACACACGTGATATCGCAACTAGTCCTAGAATTGAAGTTACCGGGTACATCAAAAAGAAGCAGAGGTCATTTTTTTGAAAAAACAACTTGATCGAGGCAGTTTTCCGCACGATCGTCCAGATCAGACATCGCTTTGAACCTAATGAGGTCTGACTGAGTCTCCTCAAGACTGCTTGTCTCTCAGTATCTCTTGTTTCACATTTAGCACATCCTACTCGCGACGTCAATTTTGTCACTTGCATGCTACGTGTCGTGAAATAAACATTGAATTGATGTTGCTAGACTTAATGATTTGCTCTTGCAACGGATTCCGGCTCTGTATAAACTCCGACGATCGTAGATCTAAGTACAATTCATTTAGGTTTGTCAGAGTAACGCATTATTCTAGGAATGTCCCTTCGCATCTCTTCGGGAGATAGGTGGAAGTGTTGGATTCATCGTTAACCGATGCGACACTAAAACATGACTGAAGTTAGCTGAAGTGATATTTCATATTATTAGAAATATGTTGATGTCGGTTATCAAAATTAACTTTTAGAGGTAACAGCCAGTTAAACGAAAGTGCAAGCTTAACTCATTCAGACATGACGCCGTAACTTAATGCTCCGGAACTCCAAATTCTTTGATTCCATCTAAGCATCAAATTATTTACTTATCCTTCCCAACTATGTACACTAATGAACATCAGGAAGTTTAGAGGTGAGAAAGCCCTCACGCACTTTCACCAGATTAGGGCTAGTAAGCTCTATTGAAATCAGTGATGGGATTATGAAATTCGCGCTCACATTGTTGAAATTTGCTCCTATGTATTACAGATTGTTTCATAAAAAATGGATCACCCTTAAACATCGCCTTAACTTCAACTTTGTCTAACTCCGCCAAACTTGAACGAATTTCTCTGAAATTTGGAAGATATGTCAGTTGTGCTTACTAGTATAATTGTTGGAAATTTCAAGCATGAATATTGAGTTGTTTTCCTGTTATAGATAAAAAAGTAGTAGATAATTTGATATTCATTTAGCAATGTTACACAAAATCATACCTCACTCTTATAAAATTACATTTGTTTCCTTTGTTATGTAGTATGTTGTTCTACAAGCCAAAAGCTATCAAGCAAAACAAAAATAAAGAAAATCGGTCAATCAGAGCCAGTATAGCACCATTATTCATCAACAATAATGTAACTGCTACATGTGATTAACTGGACTTCATGTTCCATAGCTTCCTGACTTCGTTGCGGTGGTGTTGGCAGCACTCCTGATTGCTTTCAGCTAGAAATCTATCTCTTAACGGTTGAAATCAATACAAAGCACAAATGAACAATAACGAGATCGCATTCACAAAAGGCAAAGTGTCAGCCTTGCTAGAACTAGGGTTTTCTTTGCGAGCTACAAGCAATCGACTAAATGTCCCTTACACAAATGTGCATCGATGGCATAATGATGATTTTCGACTCTGTCGTAAAGAGGGCTCTGGCCGTCCACGCAAAACATCCAAACGTAGAGACCGTCTAATTTTGAGATTTGTTAAAGTTGATCCAAGTCTCTCGTTAACTGAGATGGCTGCACTAGACTCGTCTATTTCTAAGTCCACTATTCGTAGAAGACTTATTGAGTCGAATTTCAAGAGCTGTAAGAGGCCCTCTCAGATCGAATTATCAGATCAGCATACAAAAAGACGTCTCAGATGGGCAATGAGTCATTGTCACTGGCGAAATCAATGGGATCGGGTTGTCTGGTCTGATGAGGCATCAGTCCGTCTGAAGGATAGTGATGGTCGATTGAGATTATGGATAAAATCTGATCAGGAAATTCCGAGACACTCGTCGTTCACTGCTACCTACAGATGGCGTATCACAACTTACGTCACTGTTAAAAAGAGAGTGGAGAAAGTTAGATCAGTCAAAAATCAACGATATCATCGAATCAACGCCTAGACGAATTGGTAATGTCATTGACAATAAGGGTGGGGCCACAAAATATTAGCTTCTTAAGAACCGTTACTGTATCATAGCTTATCGGATTATATACGGACATTTAAATATATTAGAGACATGAAATATCATGAAAAATGCTTTCTGTATCATACTTATGTTTTATTTAGTCAAATTTTAGGATGATCCACTTTTTATGAACCGTGCAATGTGTACCTGAATTTATGACAATCACTCAATGATTTAGTCCGCCGACACGATGAATTTCGCACGAAGACCTGCCTACGCATAAGTATAGAATCAATAAAATAGAATGAGCTTTATTGTAGAAATCTACGAAAGGCAAAATTGGCTGTCAGTTGACAGCACTTATGATTTGCCTGAAAAAGTGTAAACATCTAAAAGCAAACTTTACAATGCGGTGATAAATCAAAATCATGACAACGTTTTTTGAAGTCGTTAAGTGAATTTGATGACACAATTTATGTTGGCAGGGAGTTCCATACATTTACTATTCTATTACTGAAAAAATGATCAGATACTTTACAATTCGAAAAGTCTCGAGTACGAAGCTTTAGATCGTGGCCACGACTTAAGTGGTCACATGATTGCAAAGTAAAGTAGTCACTGAAAGTTAAGTCAATTAAATTACACTGCATTTCGTTGACTAAGATAAGATCAAAAATCATTCTTCTACTCTCAAGAGTGAGGATATCGAGTAACGATAGTCTGGAATTATAGTCACAATAATCAAATTTGGCACGCCTGAAAATATGTCTTGTGAAATATTTTTGAACTTTTTCAATAGTAATGATATCCTTCTTCAGACATGGGTTCCACGCTTGTGTGCAATATTCAAGGAGCGGGCGAACGTAGACAACATAGTCATTTTTCAATAATTGAGGATAATTTGTTATGAAGCATTTCAATATGATGATAAAAGTGATAATAAAAATAATAAAAATGATGATATACAAATAAGCCAAACTGCTGTTTTTTATTTTTTAAAATTTTCACCGTTATGACGGCCTGATCACATAAAAAGGAAGTAAAACAGAGCATGCAATAGATGTTACAAAATTCAAAATATACAAAGTAATCAGAAAAAGCAAGCTTTGGTACTCATTGCACTCCTCCCTGTTACTAAGATCTGGTCTCAATTTCTTGATGTACATAGCTTCTCGAAGACGAAGGTTGATGTTATCATTATCGGAAGCTAGGATAGAAATTTCAAAAGGGAAAATATCCTTTGTAGAGCAAAGTTGTTTGTGCCTGAATACACTGGATTCTTTTCTAGTTAGATGTTCTTTCAGGTGCACGTCCAACGATCGAATCGTACTACCGATATAAATTTTTGAACATGAATTGCAGTTAATTTGATAAATAACGTTTGTACGGAGACATAGATTATTATTTAACTGACAAGATCTAAGATCACATTTGATATTATCATGACGATGGCGTTGATTTAAAGCCATTCGTAATGTAAAAGACCTGTGAGATATACGGACAGGTAAGTTGACACCTCTGAATATTCTTTTTAGTTGGTTGTTTACAGAATCCGATATGAATGGTATCTGAAAGTAAAACTGATTTTTGCGTTTGTTTGTACGTCCGGGGATTCGTGGAAGGTAAGTTTGAAGAAGATGATCAGGATAATCAATGAGTTTTAGTATTTTGTAAAGATCGTCTCTGCATTTTTGTTTATCTTCAATGTTAGAGCATCTCACCAATTTTCTTTGCAATTCGCTCTTAGCAGCTTTTGTTCAATAGGAATAGCAGAGTGGTAATTAACAAACAACAACCTTTTAGCGGAATTCTGGAAATAATTGTAACAAGCAATGCCATTTTCAAGTCGAATGGAAAAGTCGAGTGAAGACAAAGAGTTGTTATCAGTGGGATGTTCGATTGTAAATTTGATGTTGCTATGCAATGAGTTCATCGTTTCCAAAATTCGCAATGATTCCTATAATTCACAATAAGACTGAAAGAAAGACAATTCTATTATCATGGTATCACACCCGATGACATCGAAGATCTTCTGTCCGTGATTTTCCAAAATATGTATTTCATGTTTGAATCCATCATTTACAGACAAAAGCAAGGCTTACCCATGGGAGCTAGTGTATCAGGACTTTTAGCCATTATATTCATGGATAATTTAGAAAAACAAATACTAACTCGGCACCCTATACCCCTATACAGTAGATATGTTGACGATATATTCATTTTAACCACATCCCGTGAGGAATCATTGCGAATTTTGGAAACGATGAACTCATTGCATAGCAACATCAAATTTACAATCGAACATCCCACTGATAACAACTCTTTGTCTTCACTCGACTTGAAAATGGCATTGCTTGTTACAATTATTTCCAGAATTCCGCTAAAAGGTTGTTGTTTGTTAATTACCACTCTGCTATTCCTATTGAACAAAAGCTGCTAAGAGCGAATTGCAAAGAAGATTGGTGAGATGCTCTAACATTGAAGATAAACAAAAATGCAGAGACGATCTTTACAAAATACTAAAACTCATTGATTATCCTGATCATCTTCTTCAAACTTACCTTCCACGAATCCCCGGACGTACAAACAAACGCAAAAATCAGTTTTACTTTCAGATACCATTCATATCGGATTCTGTAAACAACCAACTAAAAAGAATATTCAGAGGTGTCAACTTACCTGTCCGTATATCTCACAGGTCTTTTACATTACGAATGGCTTTAAATCAACGCCATCGTCATGATAATATCAAATGTGATCTTAGATCTTGTCAGTTAAATAATAATCTATGTCTCCGTACAAACGTTATTTATCAAATTAACTGCAATTCATGTTCAAAAATTTATATCGGTAGTACGATTCGATCGTTGGACGTGCACCTGAAAGAACATCTAACTAGAAAAGAATCCAGTGTATTCAGGCACAAACAACTTTGCTCTACAAAGGATATTTTCCCTTTTGAAATTTCTATCCTAGCTTCCGATAATGATAACATCAACCTTCGTCTTCGAGAAGCTATGTACATCAAGAAATTGAGACCAGATCTTAGTAACAGGGAGGAGTGCAATGAGTACCAAAGCTTGCTTTTTCTGATTACTTTATATATTTTGAATTTTGTAACATCTATTGCATGCTCTGTTTTACTTCCTTTTTATGTGATCAGGCCGTCATAACGGTGAAAATTTTAAAAAATAAAAAACAGCAGTTTGGCTTATTTGTATACTTTATTTTTTATAGGGTTTGGAAACTTCAAATTGGTTGTAAATGTCACTCCAATATCACAAAACGTAGATACTCTGGAAAGGAAACATCTCCCAAAACGCAGTCTATTTCCATACATCTACCAAAATTGATAGCCTTGCATCTATCATGAGTAATTGGTAACAGCCAATTATTCGACCAGACATTAATCTGAGAAAGCGATGATTGTAGATTAGTAAAATCTGTTTCTGTTCATAAATGTTTTAAAAGTCATCAGCAAAGAGAATCATACTGCAATCAGATACAACTGTAGAGACTATATCGTTCACGTACATCAAAAAGAGTAGCGACCCGAGCACTGATCCCTGTGGCACACCACTACTCACAGACAATCTGTTTGAAAAATTATTTTCAATCATGAATTCTGATAACGATGTGAAAGAAATTCGTTAATCCAGGAGAACAGCTCGTACTTAATTCCATAATTTCTCAATTTTAGCAGCAGTTTCCTGTAACAAATCTGGTCGAAGGTCTTTGCAAAATCTGCATGAATAACGTCCACGTAATGACGAGAATTGATAGCAGAGGTTGTGTACTCATCGACTCTATGAGCTGTGTGCATGTAGAGCGCTTCTTTAGAAAGCCATGTTGTTGTTCAACGATAAGATGAATATTAATTAGCTAATTTTTTGTTCAGTAATTATAGACTCCATTACTTTGCATGCTACACTTGTGAGAGCAATAGGACGATAACTTTCGACAGATTATATATTACCTTTTTGTGGTATGGGATAATTTTGGCCAGCTTTCAGATATCCGGGAGGCATCCATTTGAAAAAAAGCTCCAATAAAATTTGAAGAGGAATGGTCAATTCTTCTGCAAATTCACGAGAAAATATTGGAGGCAAACCAT
Organism: Prostheceraeus crozeri; assembly: GCA_907163375.1. Taxonomy (NCBI): domain Eukaryota; kingdom Metazoa; phylum Platyhelminthes; order Polycladida; family Euryleptidae; genus Prostheceraeus; species Prostheceraeus crozeri. The sequence continues at coordinate 255,264 of CAJQUW010013030.1, forward strand.
CAGGCGTGTCAATAAATTTTTCAGGTAAATGCTAGAATTTAGCAAAAATGTCATTGTAAGTAAAGTGAATGCATGAAGATTCCGATGCGTTCTCTGTACGACATACACTACAATTGAGGAGACGTCCATCATCAGTTGAGTAAACAGAACAGAAATAGGCATTGAAGAGTTTACCCTTGTCTTTAGGATCACAAGCATTCACTCTGTCCTTCTAAAATTGGTAGAATAACTGGACGGTGTTTGAGTTTCTTATTGATGAATGAATAAAACATTTTGACATTTTTCTTGTGTACGATTTGGGATTCCAGACTACAATTGTAAGCATAGACCTCCTCTTTGTATGTATCTTTGTAATTTGATTTCGCCGAAAGGATCGAATCGCATCATTCTATGTAGTTTTCGCTTTCTTGATATTAATGATCCTATATGTTTTGGATACTGACGTCGGCGACGTTGAACAAACTGTGGCACTGAACAGTAGATTTTTTACTGATATACAGGGTGATTCAGAAGTAGTCTACTGGTTTCAACTAGCTGTAATTTCTTTAGTACTGCAGATATCAACTTGAAATTTGTTGCGCTTAGGCAGAAGACTGGGAAATTTTGCCTGACAAATCCCTAGTTCATGATAACAGATAATTGACCCAGTAAAATACATGTACATGTACATGTGCTATTAATACCTGTAATAATCGCAGATTTTAAGTAATGAAGTCATTTGAAGTTTCTCACACTGCTTTTCATCGTCAATTATGTGCATTGCGGGCAACCACAGTGTTTCAACTCTTCAAGTGTTAGCTTTCTATGTCATATGCCATCAGCTATCTATGTAAATTCACTCATGTCGTCTCTTATTCATCAACAATAATTGTCAATCGATAGCTTAAGCTTCAAGTTCAAAATTGAATCTGTGAATCGTTCTCTTTTATTCATTCTTGTTCAGTAGACAGAAGCATCGTGTCAGCTATGGAACGCCGTACTCCAGTGGAACGCTATTTCTTAGCTCATTTGATGGATACACACGATAGTGCAACGACAGTGCAGAGAGAATTCGCGAAGCGTTTTGGACTCAGATCACGTGATCCGCGACCCTGTCCGGCTACCATCCGAAAAGCTCAAAAAGATGCCCACACATTAGGACTGGCATCATTACCGAGGAATGGACGCGACCGTGACGCAAGGAGCGATGAGAACGTTTCTCGTGTCCTTCAATCCATTGAAGATAATCCTCAGACTTCACAGCGCCGTTTATCGAACGAGCACAACTTATCGCAGCCTACTGTGAATCGCATACTCAAGGAGGCGAAATTCCATCCTTATAGACTACGAGCCGTCCATTCCATGAATGAGGAGGATCATGAAAATCGTGTTGACTTTGCTTCAGAAATGTTAAATGAACTCGAACGCAATCCTAACTTTTTCCGGCAAATTCTTTTCAGTGATGAAGCAATGTTCCACACGTGTGGTGGAGTAAACAAGTGGAATACCCGTTATTATGCTCTTTCCGATCCGAATTTCACTATCGAAAAGCCTCTACACTCGCCAAAAGTCTGTGTCTGGGTGGGTGTAACATGGGATCGCATATTCGGTCCACACTTCTTTACCGACGACAAAGGAAATTACGCCAACGTTGATGGCCAAGGCCACAGGAAAATGCTTGAGACATGACTATACCCTCAACTGCAGCAATTCGAACCCTTTGAGAATGGTACGCTTTTCTTCCAGCAGGACGGTGGAATTTACACCCCATACTTCGAAGATTGCGTGCGAGTTTCTCCGCGACATCTTCCCCGGCAGACTAATTTCACGAGGGGAGATATCCACTGGCCAGCTCGGAGTCCAGACTTAACACCCCTTGACTTCTGGCTTTGGGGCGACATCAAAGCGAAAGTTTACACAACTCACATTGCCAATCTGAATGAGTTGAGGAGACGTATTGAGCTGGAAATAAGAAGAATTTCACCTCAAACACGAAGGAATGCTATCATTGCATTTGAAAGTCGTCTGAAGCACCTACTCCAAGTCGAGGGAAGACATATTGAATGACACTACTCAGGCATTAATGACTAATTAGTAATTATATTTTTTAAGCTAAATTATCGAGACTTCTTAATTAATGTAAATGTATAATTTTTACATGTATTTTACTAGATCTTTTATCTGTTATCATAGACGAGGGATTTGTCAGGCAAAATTTCCCAGTCTTCAGCCTAAGCACAGCAAATTTCAAGTTGATATCTGCAGTACTAAAGAAATTACAGCTAGTTGAAACCAGTAGACTACTTCTGAATCACCCTGTAGATTCTGTTCTCCCAACGGTCTTTTTTAAAGTGGTTAGCTTTCTAGCATTTAGAAATATTTTGTTGTCTTTGCTCAGAACTAAGCTTTGCTTTCAATGGTCGCGGGTTGTCTCTTCTGTGATTGCCTAGTATGAAGCACGACTTCACCTCTACATTCTTGACGCAAACATGATGAAGCAGGACGTTGACATTTTCAATTTCTAGACTTTTGTCGCTTGCATCTGAACTTTCAGGAACACCAAAAAAATATGACATGTCTTTTCTTAACTCAATATCCTGCATTTCATTGACAGCTTGTTCAACAGCAACATTCATAAATGCTTCCGTCTTTATTTCATCAATTTTCTTCAGTTCTCTTTCATTTTCCTTTCTCAGTTCCTCTTTTAGTTCTGATGCTGCTGAGATAAGCATCGATTTGAGCGACTCACTAGTAACATGCGATTCACATTTGACCGCGTCAGCTAGTGCATCAGTCAATTGCCGCTTTGACAATTTTGATAATTCAGCACTTGACAACTTCCGTGCCTCACTGAACGTGAATTTACCTTGATCTTCAGGCATCTCGGAAATCAGTCTCTCCCCAACGGAGCTATGGATACTGCACACTGACGATCGATATTTGGCAAAAAATCCGACAGGGATTGTGTTAAGGATGACCAAATTCGTCAGCCGATCAGCTTATAAAACCAGGGAATTTCACCATTGAGAACGATGCAGACGAATTAGGGTATGTAACACATATTGCATACTAGCATGATACTTGGCGGCAATTAAAACCTATATACCGATATATTGTGGCTCATTTTGCACATGCTAATATTGTTGCGTTACAGTGACTGTTCTTATCTCAAACTAGAATGAGAATCTCATCAAAATGTTGTATAAATGCATTGCTTCGATAGAAATCTTCAAATAATTCATGCGAATGTTTCGCATCACATAACAACAAGTTCATCACGCAAATCTCCGATTCAATTTTTCATCCCAAGAGAAGCGGAAATAAAAGTATTTCTTATTTTTCAGATCTGAATCCATAGGTGAAAACGACAGAAACTGTGGTTGGTGAAAGGGAACACAGACAGAGAATGAAAGCTTCATCATTTATCTAGATAATCTCAAATAGGTTTTCATGATATCTTAAAGGGGAGTTACATTACTATATCTGTCAACACCCGGCGTTATTCATCAAGAGCTAATAGGTCTACAGTGCCATATATTGGTATAGTGAATATTTTTCAAACCTCCAGTTTCATCAATATTCTCTAAAAAATGGACAGCAAAACCTCCGCATCTTGTTTTGAATGATAAACAATTTAACTGCATAATATATAATTGGATTAAATTCTGCACAAAGCAACAGACTACAGCAAGTTAAGCACGTCTGCAAGATATGAAATAAACATTTTATGGATGACGACAAAGGAGCTACTGTTGGAGATTTATTCAAACCTTGAAAGAATTCACTTTGTTGACCATGTAAGAAATGTTCGGGAAAGAATGTTCGTTCCTGCCGATGAAGGCAACGCGAAGTCACTTGTACTTCTTGTGGTCCGCGGTTGATTGAACGTTAACGAAATATTGACATGCCATATGTAGCCCAGAGACAGTGACGTAACGGGGCTAGGCTAACGACAACGAAAATGTCGATAAGGTTCGTGTAGAACACATGATGTAAAGGAAAAGACGACTTTCTACATTGCATTTTAGAAATTCATGCGAGCCTTTGGCGTCCCTACTCTCAATGAAGACGACAGCAGAATCAGACAGCCAGCATGAAGGCAGGGGCTGGCGCTGCTTACATCTAGATAACGCGCCCAGTCATGAGTGGTGTAGTCGCAAAATTAGTGGTGGGACAACGGTAAAACGGAAAAATTGCGGAGTGTTTCACGGCTGTTTTTCCTTTACGGCTCATGCTGCATGACCGAAAAGTAGCCATATAAGCATTGTATAGGCCTAATCAAATACCCGGCTAAGTTGTGTGGACTTAACCAAACTTGGCAACACAAGTTTTGAGATAAATTATTAATGCGCTTTTGTTGATCAAAGTATCATCACTCATCAGTGATGACAAGCAACTTAGATTCGCTCAATACGATATTATCAATGATTATTCTTTTCATCTCAGTTGCTATACAGTCGGTAATTGATGTCGCATTGCAACAAGAATGCAAAATAATTCCACAGTCTAGGCCGTCAACCTTTTGCAAATCAATCAACGCAGGATGGTCTAAGAATGGACGATTCTTCATTGCAAAAAAGTTAACAATTCTGAATACGATCTGTGACTTCATTGTTTCTTCATTCTTGAGTTTTCTTACAGCTTCAGAAATGCAATCATTTCTCTGAGAATTAGCTATTTTGCTTGCGATGTCATGCGCACGGGAATTGACGTGTTTATGAATTTTTCCTCGAAGCATTGGGAGTTTCGATTCGCGTTTCTCATTATCGTCAGACACACGCACTTCACAGGTGACCCATTCTTCAGAGAGGGATGCATTTTTCTCTTTATGAGGAGCAAGTCCTTTTTTACTTGCTTCTTTGCAATTTTGACAACCTAACTTTCCATTGTTTGCAAATAACCATTGATGCTTATGGTTCTATAAAATATTTAGCCAAGGTGAGTGATTCTCCGCATCAGGAGGATAGTGTCTGAGAGGCATTCTTTACAGCAGTTGAGGAAGAAGCAGTAGTAGTAGCAATTGTCCATCGTTCGCTATTTCTTTGTTTTAGATTGGCGGTCATCACAGCCTCTTATACGTAACATTGTTTATCTACCAGCCACGAATTAGAAGATATCCACAATTAGGTCTAAAAGTGAGAAAATATGATTCAAACTCTCCTGTGATTTACAAGTACTATTCATTTGGCCACAGTTGCAGCGTACATATTGTGTATGTACATGTGTATAACTATTTTTGCACAGCATACAAAATTGGAATAATTACAGGATAGATATGAGCTCACTAACTGTCTACTTTATTCAATCTTAACTTAGCTACTTCAAATGATAAGACGAACCACCACGTAATCTCATGCCCAGAGGTTCTGGCAAATCGAGAAAAACTTTGAACTTTCGTCTCCACTCTCTCGTCGGTCCGTCACAGATGGCTAGACTGATCTGGGTGCCAGCTAGCTTCTCAGACTGTCAAAGTTGCTGATCATCGACACTACACAGAGACAGGTCATCTGAACGAAGTAGGGGAAGGGTATTAAATATCTATTAAAACATACATCATACCACTAGTGTATCTGGTGACCAGTCGTCACGAGTGCTTTCCTACTCTAATGGCCAGATCGGTGGTACACTAAGCCCTTGAGTTATTTTTCCTTCGGCGGCTTCATTAAGCGGACCTCTTCCACGTTCCCACAAAGCCGATCACCTGGGAAGATGTCCCAGTAGCTTGGATCAGCAAGCCGAGGTAATCAGATCATAGTGCATCATTTTTCATCAAATTTGTCTTTTGATGCAATGTACTTACTTTTGCAGGTCTACTGAAGTCAACTCGTGAGCAACTTGATTTTTGAATTGTCAATTGAACACGCTTTAAAGATAACATGTTGTTCAGGAAGAACGAATAACATATCAGGAGAGATCTTCGAGTAACGTGATTGAGTGTTCAATAACAAATACGATCTCTGTCATAGCATAAATGGTCTATTTATATACTTTTATGGGGTACACTGTAGAGCGCACGCTAGGGCTCTGCTGAGAAAGCAGAAGGCGGATGGAATGACAGACTCCTGACTACCTAAGTACTGTAAGCCGCATGCACGCGTATGTCAGACGGATCATCTGATGTGTTCATATCCATAAGCTTTCATAAAAAGAAGACAATAAGGATCAACAATTTATTTTCAACATAGCCTTCATTCACTTGCATCCTACAGTACAATTAATTTCAGAAACTCATTTGTGGCGGGGGTACGTTCAAATCACATACTTGTGGTGGGGGCACGGCAATCTCAAAATATTTCGGTGAGGGTACGCCGTCCTACCGCGCTCCCTCGTCCACTGCACAACTGCCAGTCATGCTTGCAGGAAATCATTGAAAGGATTCGAAGATGCTGAAAGCAGAGTGCTACCTTGGCCGGCCGGCATCATCAGTGGACCTGAATCCTAACTCGAGCGATTGTCAAACGTTGAATATCAAGGAAGCGTCCAAAAAGACAGATCATTCGCGCCTTTCTCGACATCAAACATTAAGTCGACGAAATCAAGGATGTGTGCCAAAATCTAATGAATTCAATGAGTGATCGTGTGAAGGTGAAATGGGCATAAACACGAAATTTTGACATCTGTTGTGATCTCATTGTTGTTTGTGTTCGTATATGCAGCTATGAGTATTTCTAAGTCATTAAGTTATACATGTACAACTATCATTTTAATTAACAACAATGAAATCAAATAAACAATAGATCAAATTGCCATGCAAAAGATGTGCGGCTGGTAGGATTCGAACCTATGACCAAGGTTAACTAGACCTGTGCTCTAACCAACTGAGCTACAAGCCACTTACGCGACTCTGTCAATTGGCAGGATCAAACCCTCACTGCCACACATCAGTCTCGCAATTTCGAATATGCTTGAGCTTACTTGTGATGTAAACACGAAATAATTGAGAGAAATTATTTTTGAGGTCATATCCGTCGATAGCGAAGACAAGGTTGGGTACAAACTTCGGTTGGGTTTGACCACACCTTTTCCCATAAACTTTGGTTAAAAAATAGAGACCCATGCCCATTTAGTTTTTTCAAAATCTTTTATTTCTTCTACAAGATCTGGTGAAAAACCATCGGTTTAACTTGCTGGTAACTCGTGACGTGACTCACTAGGATTTTACTCTACTAATCCAGCACTCTACATACACTTAAATGAACATAAACAGTAGCTATTTTGTTCAACTCGGGCAAGAAGCAAATTCTAGTGTAGGAATGAAAAAAAAGTCGGACTTAACTCGCATCGACATTCTGATTGATCAAAGTATTCCTGTTACTGCTACAGCCATGGCTCGAAATCCGTCAATAAAAGAAATGATGGATAACTGTCCTGATATTGAACATCAACATAACGTTTGGCATATTGGGAAATCTGTGAAGAAAAATACATGTACTTTTTTAAATCGACTGCTATTTTGAATGATTGGATTCGCAGCTTAATCAATCATTAGTGCGCATGTTTGTGACGGTGATCCAGATAAACTTATCGAAATCTGGTTGTCAATATTGAAGCATATTTGTGGAATACGAAGTGGGAGCCGTCCACACATCTTAAACAAATACGTCAATGTTCACATGGCAATGCTGATCAACTAATAGCTGACCAAGGCATGTTTGAAATCAGGTTTGCATGCATAAAATAAACTTTATGACATAATTAACCTAGTCTATTAGCAGCTCTTCGTCACTTTGCTTCATACCTTTCTCTCATCATCATGTTGTCAGCATCGTTAAAGAACTTTCACAGTGTGATGTGCCTAAGCGACTTCACTTCGGTTAAATAGCAATAAGTATTCGAACGCTGCTAGCTTACCTGGATCACAATAATAGGGTACAGCATGACGTGAAACTTGTCAATTTTCGAAAGCAACCGGCAGACGGGTTCCTCGTTGAGTCAGTGAAAGCAAAAGTCACTCATGAAGACAATCCCTTCAGCTGAGAACCTCCGGCGTTTTACCACCAGAATGTGACGACCCCGTCCCCATGCCATCCAAAGCGTCATCTGTAGGTAGCAGTGAACGACGAACGTTACGTTTTAGAATACTCCATACATTTTCTATGGGATTCAGATCAGGAGAACGAGCTGGCCAAGATAATGTCCTAAGCCCTAATTGAGACTTGCATAAGTTGACTCTACTACTCCTGTGACACGTAGCATTATCATCCATAAATAACCAAGTCGATGGATCACCAAGTTGATCTGTCATTTGGCCAATGTTCATTCGTAAAACATTCACATAGCGGTCAGAATTCATGGTTCCTTGCTGTATGTGAAGTTCAGAGCGGCCATTGGTCCAAATGCCAGCCCAAATCAGTAGAGTCGCACCACCTTGTACCCGGGGACGATGTAAATGTCTCGGAATTTCCTGATCAGATTTTATCCATAATCTCAATCGACCATCACTATCCTTCAGACGGACTGATGCCTCATCAGACCAGACAACCCGATCCCATTGATTTCGCCAGTGACAATGACTCATTGCCCATCTGAGACGTCTTTTTGTATGCTGATCTGATAATTCGATCTGAGAGGGCCTCTTACAGCTCTTGAAATTCGACTCAATAAGTCTTCTACGAATAGTGGACTTAGAAATAGACGAGTCTAGTGCAGCCATCTCAGTTAACTAGAGACTTGGATCAACTTTAACAAATCTCAAAATTAGGCGGTCTCTACGTTTGGATGTTTTGCGTGGACGGCCAGAGCCCTCTTTACGACAGAGTCGAAAATCATCATTATGCCATCGATGCACATTTGTGTAAGGGACATTTAGTCGCTTGCTTGTAGCTCGCAAAGAAAACCCTAGTTCTAGCAAGGCTGACACTTTGCCTTTTGTGAATGCGATCTCGTTATTGTTCATTTGTGCTTTGTATTGTTTTCAACCGGTAAGAGGTAGATTTCTAGCTGAAAGCAATCAGGAGTGCTGCCAACACCACCGCAACAAAGTCAGGAAGCTATGGAACATGAAGTCCAGTTAATCACATGTAGCAGTTACATTATTGTTGATGAATAATGGTGCTATACTGGCTCTGATTGACCGATTTTCTTTATTTTTGTTTTGCTTGATAGCTTTTGGCTTGTAGAACAACATATTACATAACAAAGGAAACAAATGTAATTTTATAAGAGTGAGGTATGATTTTGTGTAACATTGCTAAATGAAGATCAAATTATCTACTACTTTTTTATCTATAACAGGAAAACAACTCAATATTCATGCTTGAAATTTCCAACAATGATATTAGTAAGCACAACTGACATATCTTCCAAATTTCAGAGAAATTCGTTCAAGTTTGGCGGAGTTAGACAAAGTTGAAGTTAAGGCGATGTTTAAAGGTGATCCATTTTTTATGAAACAATCTGTAATCTCACGCAAAGTAGAACAAGGGGCAAGAAGATCAATTTTCCATCGAATGTGATGTAAATTCAAAAATGTCAATCTCCATTGCATACAATGGCTGGGATAGGATTATGTCCGCTCTAGGATTATGCACTAAATGGGATCTATCTCTGTGATTGCGATAAATTGAAATAAAATCGCTCTGCATGTGTAACATAGCTGCTGTTCACATTAGCCCGATTTTGTCAACGATGAATAGTTCAATGTGAACAGCGCAGCTGAGCGATAAAATAAAATATCATCACGATTTTATCTTTATCGCTCTAATGTGGGCACACCTTAACTTCCGTACGAGACAGCGCCCAACTTTTTCAGTTTAGTGCTTTCTTTCCTATCATCAATGTTCGATTTGAAATCAACGAAAAATAGCTACATTTCCTCTTTAAACGCTTTCTTCATTAACTTAAATTCATAACTTTTGACAATCATTTACAAGTAACTATATTGTTTTGTTCATGTCTATCGATTTCCTACTCAACAAGACAATTTCTTAAAAAAATCTCAAGCTTGGCTTTGATGAATTTGTCGTTTTGGACATCTTCCCTGTAATAAAGCAAGTATTTTGACGTGGATTTCGCAAAATCGATCATATTTACACGAGACTAAGTTTTAGGAGGGGTCTAACCACGTGTGGATATTACTGGTGTTTACCTAAATTTTGCTGCGATATTTAATAAGTTCACTTGTCATTGGTTTTTGACACGTCTCATAATGCCTTAATGAAAACTCAAGCGGTCCTCCTTCGACTTATCAATGCAACACATTAATTGAAACCTGTTTTGTATTTTTTTTTGAATGATCGGGGTTTTATGGTACATGTTATATTTTTGGGGTTTTGGTAGTGATATTTGAAAAGCACTTGTGCAAGTAAATTTTGTGAAGTGTTCATCACCGGTGATGAGTATTTATTTCAAATCGGCAAATACAGGATGTTCAGCAAAAAACGCAAGGATTGCAAATTATCAGTTTGAAAGAAATATAATCAAATTATTGTACTCTTATTTTCTTCGTTAAGTTTTTTCAAATGAAAATTGAACTTTAATTCAAGCTTTTTGAAGCATACTCGGTGGATACCTCGATCAATGATGGCTTCGAGTGGACGCATAGACATCGAACAAAAAGCAAAGAAAAACAGGTAATTTTTACTATTTAATCAAAGAGTTAAATTTGATTGAATGTTTTCATCACAGCATATGTCTGAAATCACTTTACATGCAACGTTTACTGTAGATGTTCAAAGTGATTCCTCCGTGCTCACATGCATTGATTGAGTCTTTTTATCCAAGATTTTGTAGGGTTTTATAAGTTTCTTGTGCAATGGAATTTCACGCAGTCGTCAAAATGTCCTTGAGATCCTCTGCTGATCTAATTATCCGATGATTTCCATTGTGTTAGAGTGATGAAATCAGCGGTATTTCTTTGTAACCATTTGACGGACTGTCAAGCAGTTGGAGCTTTTGCGCCATCTCGTTACCAACACTAAGAGAGGCAATCATTCATTATTCTGTTGATATCGCCTGTTGATATCATTTCTTCGGTGTAAACATCTATATTTACCTCCTTTTTCTTCGTCGAGATATTGGAATTTCTTGTTTTCCTGGAGCGTGACCTTGCATGAATCACAACTCGGTTTTTCCATGAAACGACACAGCCGCGTATACCATGATCAAAGGTTGCTGCCGATCACATTCAATCAACAAGTCTTCTTCAGATACCTCGGCCTTTACTTCGACTGCCGTGTAAATTCTCTCATTCTTAGAATTAAGAGGCGAATGGAGACCAAGTTTAGCTTCATCTGAAAACCACAAGTTGATAACGGTCTCGAGGGGCTTGGCATTTTTCTTCGCGTGCTTCTCGGTGTGTCTGTGTTGAACAGTTAAGGCCTAGTCTTAATTCGTCGATAGCACTTCAGATTGGACTCCTTTCTGATGTTGCTCATTGCTTCCAACGAAATTCGAAGTTGGTTGTTGATCTTTTGGCTTTGATGCTTTCTCGTGACACCGAACTTCTTGGCGGCGGTGCAGTCATGTCAATAACCATTCGACGAGTGGGAGAAGTGACTTTCCTGGTGCCAGCTGTGCCATTTTACGAGTACTTGCCGCCTCCTCGTCCTCTTGCTGTAATTTAGCCGTCACGGTATAGAATTGTCTCTCTAAGATCTTTCCGAAGAAATCCGGTGGAACTTGTTTGCCTTTAACTGGTCCCCACGTTGGATTCTCTGTCTTGAAGAGGACGATCACGTCTTTGAAAGTCGGAAACTTGAGACATGTCAAATCATTGAAGTCATGGAGCATTTCCAGAAGCAACCTGACTCAAAACAAATTTGTGAAAAGTGAACGACAAACGTTAGGTTGTGCTGCCGATCTTGGTTTATATATTTATTTTTGAATTTGATGACAAATCAATAGAGATGCTGTTGATTGAAGAAATGTGAAACAAGTGGTAGGTTTCCATGGTATAATTGTCGATATAGATTTAGATACCTATGTTTCAATACAAAGACTAAGCATAAGCGAAGATAAAACTTAAACCTAACTTGGTTGTAATGTAGACTAATGCACGAATGAAATAGCAGCTAGAGCAATTTGCTTTTTTCATCCATATATCTATATGGATAGTATAAGTCTGGCGATTTGCAATCCTTACATTTTTTGCTGAACACTCTGTATGGCAAGAAAAAACATTGAATGGTTCAAAGAGATCTCTTTAATCTTTTTGTATCATATTGAGTTTCCCTTTTGCAATGGTATGCTTATCCTTTTAAGCCATCCGCTACATGTCTCTTTCACTTGAACACAGAATCTAGATAATGTCGATAGCCTTCCATTAGACGAGGAAACATCAATTTATTAGTCATGAACTACGAACATCATCGGTAGCATTTAAGGACATCTCTCTTCAGTTAGTGATAGACAAATGCTGGAAATATTATCTCTCCCTAGTCAGTGTGCACTTTAATGATTGCAAAATCTAAAAATGATTATGAACAAGACTGTATCTATAAAGCAATGTGCAAAATAACGAGATATATGTGATCCTGGAATATCGAAAGGACTGCGGACGGAATATAATGAGATAAGATCAGCTTCAACTTTATTAAAATTATGATCGATGTTCATGAGATACAGATGCGCTGACATGGTCGCTGTCTTTTGCGCTGCCAATATTCCCGGAGAGAAATCTTCCTGTCATCACAGCAACTTCTTCAGTTATGGAAGATTTTCCACTGAACTTACGAGCATGCGTACAAGTGTTTAGATGAACAGCCTTTAATTGTAATGAAACTGATGGTGACAATGAGGTTTTGACATCACTCCATCACTCCTCCACCAACGGCGACCTGACGAGATTTTACTGTACAATGAGATAATTTAGTACACCAACATAGCTTTCTTGTGGACGTCCAGTGACATTTTCGGGGCACGATCGCAATAACAAAGGGTCATAAGGCCAGGCACTAAGCTGTTGTGACATGCAGCCTACTTCAATTTAGTTTTGTTATTGTGCATCGATAACACTTAAAGGAGTCATTTCCTATATTTGCCAGTGCTTTGCTTGAAATTGAAAGTGACTTTGAATTGCAATGTGTAAATCAGCGCAATAGAACTTTCGAGTGAGTGAGTGAGCGAAAGAGGGTTTCAGCTGTTCACCAGTGAACGAGTGAACTGAGCGAACTGGAGAGTCCAGGTACTACTACTGAACTGCGCCATCTGTGAACTGAAGAACGAACTGAACTGATGCTTTCCCAATTCTTCCAATTCCTATCGATATATCGACATTGACACATTGAAAACGATTTTCCATTTGTCTGTAGGTTACTTCTACATAGCAAATAGTAAATAGTAAATAGTTTTTAACTGATTTTTAACTTTTCAGTCTCTTAGCCATAAAATTTTAGAAGAAGACAGAACTGGTTTTTGCCTACTCCGATATGATACTTCTACATAATTTAGCAGTTTAGCGTTTAAATTCAAAATTTTAGATACTAATGCCTGAATGCACATATATAGTTGTAGATCTGTAGGTATTGTAGATTTTTGTCGATTCCTTTGATGAGTGCACCAAACTTCGGTGAGAGTAAATTATTCGAAAGTTACTCAAAATTTCATTATCGCCATTTAAGGAGCATTAATAAATGAAAATTGTCAGCAATAAAAGGTCCAGTAGATTGACATTTTCCATTAAAGTGTCTGACAATTTGACACTAGATGGTCCATTATGATATCGACTTGTTTTCAAATTCCAGAGCATTCAAACTCTCAGCGTAGACTTACAAACTTTCAAATCATTGACCTTCTATTTTTGGTTGAGACTTGGCATAATGCTGAGTCTGTCAGTCCACGAAGACACCGAAGTGAAGGCTTCACCGTACTCGACCGCCCATACCCTAGAGTTCAAACTGACACGATCTCCACTAATCACGGTGGTATAACCGCCGTAGCTGTATATGGTGTGCACCTCTCGGAAATTACAATTAGTCCTTGTTCAACATCGTTCGGATTTTTGTGTATGAGAACTACTTCCAAATCCTGTCCGCGTACCGTTATTCTGATCTACCGGACAGGTCCTGTGACTTCGGTTTTCTACTCTGAACTTCGTGCTGTTCTGAATGTCATGGCGTGTCGCAGTGAACCAGCACTCCTTACTGGTGATCTGGCTATACAGTATACATGTGGAACGGGCAGAAGATGCTTCAGTTCGTGACTTTCTGAACACGATTAGTGATTATGGTTTGACTTGTCATGTGCAGTATATCATATGTTATTTCATATATGATGGTAAGCTTTGCGTAAGCATATGTTGTGTTATGTGTAATCAGAGCTTGTTTGTAAGTGCTCTTGCGTTTTCCGCTTTACTTCAGAGAAAAACATTTATGTCTTGTGACCGGGTCCGATGAACGGAGACGAATGTGCAAAGAAATTGTGAAGAGTTTGCTATTATATAAATTTAATATTTACTTTAGTTGCGGAGAATTCAACTACAGAATTAAAAACGATAACTGTTTTCTGAGAAAAGTGCGATCCAACGAAATATACACTTCAAACAAATTGAAATGCCAGCTATGTATCATTATGTGAGTTCTTGTTGTTCCCGGATTCCCTCTCAAAAGATGAAAATGTCCCAGTTAGAGACTCTAGAAATACGGTAAGTCTCCTTAAATGTATAAGGCACATCATGCTTGAGAGGACGTCAAAGTCATCGCATAAAAGTAAGTGACCCGGTCGTGATTGCAAAACTTCAGGCATGGGCCGTTTTCCACCGTGGAAGAAGCGCTGATCAATCCTGAACCGTGTCAAGAGCTCGCCTCTGATTAGCTGAGACAAGCAATCAACCTATTTGCAGCTGACGAGCTGTTATTGTATCCCTAATATGGAGTGGCCACTCGTACAACTGGAGTACCTGGGTTGTAATCCCAGCGCGGAGCATCAGTCTACAGTCCATACATTCATATTCGGATGAGATTGTCATTTACCAAGCAGAGTCCTATAGTAAGTAATTACGAGTTACTTACGGCATAATAACAAGAATGGAAACGTTGGGAGTACCAACATTGGTTAGAAAATGGACCAGTTGGCTGAGTTCCTTTTTTTACAGAATTTTCACCCCTAGCACAGCTACGAGCCATGAACGACACTCGGGGCTACTCAATGGAAAAAGTAATGAATTGTATTATTGTATCAAATGAACAAAAGTAAAATAGAAATCTTCTAATCTGATAAAGCTGTTCCCTCCAGAAACCTGTTCGAACGCCTCTTGAAAGCGTCAAGGTTGTAATGGTCAGGGAAAGTTGATTCCAAAGCTGTGCCGTGCGAACAAAATAGCTTCTCGAGCGACTTACAGTACGTCCGCGTTCTTCGCTCACATGATAATATGCGAGTGCATTAGCTCTGCGTGTGCTACTGGAGAAGATCTTAGGTTTGGGTACGCACTCATTTAGTGCACAGCTGCCTCTACCGAAATAGTATCTGTAGAAGAGACTGAGTGAAGCAACATCCCTTCTGACGGAGAGCGGCTGCAGCTTGTTAACAAGTTTTTCACCCATAAGATTTCTTGACACGTTACTCAACCCGTTCAAGGAGGTTGAGATGTGTCGGTGGAGTGCCGGCCAGTAGATGACAACAATACTCCATCAGAGGACAAATAATGGACTTGTAAAGATAGCAGATAGTCTGTGATGGAAGATAGCTGCTGGCACGATAGAGACTGTCAATGCGTTCAGCTGCCTGCTTACTGATGGACTGGATGTGCGGTTTCCATGACAGGTCTTTCGTAACCGCCAATTCAAGGAAGGAGATGGCATCATGTTCTCTGATCCCATTTCTGACATCTAGTGTTATGATGATCATCATCTCCTTTAAGCAGTGAATGCAGAATACGCTAGTTTTTGAAGGATTGAAGGAAACAAGCCATTTGGCAACCCATTCAGAGACCATGCGTAAGTCTTCATTAAGAACGTCGCATACCCGTTGAAGTTTACTGGGTGTTCTTGGCTAGTCGCTCATTGGAATTGAAGAGTGCCGTGTCAACTGCATACATCACCAATTTACTCACTAGGCAGTCTGGGAGGTCGTTCATGCACAGCACAAAAGAGTGGGTCCCGTTGACCCTTGAGGAACTCCTGCATTGATAACCTTGGTGAAAGACCTTTGGCCATCTAAGACGACAGATATCTGCCGGTCACTAAGGAAAGAAGAAAGAAGTTTATGGAGTTGATCAGCAACTCTTTAACTTTTAAGCTTCCTAAGGATGTCCTGATGCCAGACTTTGTCGAATACCTTCGAAACATTTTCAACATTCGAAAATTCAGGATCTGCCTTATTATGTGGTGTACTTTACCATCATTTACTTACTTTTATGTGAATAGGTACTTTTGGCATATTGAAAGCGTCTATTTCAGGTGAATTTAAATGAAAAAATCGTCCGATTACTACCACTAATCGGTAAACCCATAATTTAGACAGCACACAGAATTCCTACAGCACAAACAATCTACGAGTGCAATAATTCCATGGAAAATACCACAAAGCAAGTATGAAGCTCGATTTAAACAGTTCAAATGATAATTCTCATTTCGACGTTCAGAATTCTCATTCATCGCTGTGTGGATATTATCTATCGGTAATAAATATCTATTGAAGTAACGTATGGAACAAAGCCTTAGCGAATAATTATCAGTTTTGTGTGAATTTCACGCGTGACAGATATTCAGCACATTGTATTACACGGGTGTTCAATAATAGAACAAGGGTTAGAGTGATGGTCCATAATTGCCATCTCGTCGTCTTAATTGTCTTAGATACTCAACTGACAAGGTGTCTTGGCGATAATTTTGAAATTGTCGCTGATAGCTACTAACATGGCTGCTGAAATTTGATGTTAGTTACAATGGAACAATTATGTTGCCGAAACCTGAGTAGAGGCTTCGATATGGAAAATGTGGAATGAAAGAATCGCTCATATAATCACAGATGACCTGAAAAAATGAACTGTGAATGATGATACAAATGTGACGGTCTTTAGTGATCATCAGGTGACTATTCTATGAAAACACAATATTCAATTTCACGAGCAACCTGCGATTGTACACTGAAATCTGTGAGCAGGAAGTTGGTTTATGCAAACTGTAACAGTTAGCCAGTGATGATAAAGTAGTAAATCTGATAAATGATAATAAAAATATCTGACGGACTTTGCTTTTTTTGACAAGTTTACTGTAAAATTGGAACGCAAATTTGTTGCGCTGGAATGATAACTGCAGTGAATACATTTAGGTCAGAAGTGGAATCCCTCAGGGATCATATATTGTGCCTCTGGGCTTTGCTTTTTATCTGTCAAACATCCTAATATTCGTAAGTGTAAATACACCGATAATATCATGAAAGTAATATAGAATCTGATGGTAACGAAAGTACAGTTTCAGTGGCTTTACGTGTTGTAGTGCAGTGGATGGATGACAATCAAATAAAAGTTGGTTGACATATATACAGCTGCTGCTTATTTCTCGCCATTGAATCATTTACTAAATAAAATGATTACAAATATTCTTCACATTGTTGAACAGCTGCGTTTCCTTGGTGTAAAATCGGATGCGAAACTTGATTGATATCGACTCGTTAATTCCTTCGCTGCGGATATGGGTTAGCACCGCCAGACAGATATGTTTGTGTGCGTTCTGACTGTTCACGCCCTATGATGATTGATGCGGCGTGTGCTACAGGCAATCCTGCTGCTGTTGATTGTGTGCGGCAATAGAAGTAGATCTTTAGACAAGGGACAACAATACAGATCAAAATTTACCTAATAAAAAAAGGCCAACCAGAAAACAAGAAAATTATCAAGAAACATAATTTGCATGCAATTTCCATTCTGGGACTTCCTACGGTATTGCTAATTTCTGTGTGCGGCTGATACACTTTGATCACGTCTCGTGTGTAGTTACATGTGATGAGCAGAATCACTCCAACTCTGTAGGAATGCATAAATGCTGGAATGTTTTCTGAGTCTCTGATGCACCAGAATCCTTCGATTCAAAATAAGTGTCAGATAACATAAAGAGAAAACTCTCTTCCTCACTCCATCGTGTTGCAATTAACTGATGAAGCGTCGTTTGAACAGCCTCTCGCTTTAAGGCACTGTACTATACATCTGTACTTCTTATTATGCATTCCTTCTAAAACAGACGCGCGTGTGGGTAAAACAAAAGGTATAAAAATATCAATGGTTCATCAACAGATGATAAACGAAAAGCATGAATATGTTGCAAATCACAGAATTCTTATATTCGAAGTTTCTGTCATTACAAATCTCTTTGACGCCACTATTGCTTGAAAAGGCAATCTGAATATGTGAAACGTTTCCTTGCCGATTTGAACGTCAAGAAATAATTTCTTGACGACCGATGATCAATAATTTTCATGCGATGATGAAAATCATCCCAGCATCCATTTATAATAGAATATAATGCCTACTTATTCAAATTATTAATTGAAGTAGTCCTGATGAAGACTGATGGCGTTCTCCAGTCCGCAAGTGTACAGATGCAATGCTACTGTAACCATTGGATTAATCAGTTCTTAAAAGAACTCAATGGAGCTTTCTCGTGGCAACGAATTAAAATTGATCAGCTTTGGCCCAATATCTGGTAAAAATGGAAATCTTAAGACTTGTACTCATTCTTAATGTTAATATACTAATGCCATAGATTCCAAACACTGCCGCATACATGTTCAAAACAGACGTCTAATATACCTTACCGACTACAGATGCTGGTAGTGGAAATACAATAGGACAATGGTCACCATAGGTTAAGGAAATTACAAATGGATATTATAGAACAACAGGAGATAGATGGATAAAAATTGGAAAAGTGGAGGTAAAGCATGGAAATATAATTATGCTACTACACGGATTACAAGTGAACTAATGCTACAATTTATCTGACACTACACATGGTGGATAATGTTAATAGTGGATAAGTGGAAAGTGGATAATGGAGGCAAACAATAGAACTACAATGAAACTCTACTACACCGAAAGCAATGAAACTATGCACATTATAGCCTATCTAAGACTATACATGGAAAATACTATTTCTTCACTTGAATTTGTTATCGCCAGTTTCTTAATCCGTCTATAATACTTCATGTAATCCCACATTTCTTCATTTGTTCTTCATTTGAAATACAATGCATCGATCACTACTTCAGCTACCGATTAACGGATATAAAAAACATAGTACTGCAGTCCGTCAGTCATCAGCAGGTACGGTGGTGTCCGTGGCACAGTGGTTGCGTACTTGGACTAGCGATCTCATGGTCCAGAGGTCGAACCCGGAAAGTGTCATTGGAAGTCGGCAGGAAGGGCATCCGGACTACAAAGCACCACAACGCTCCAAACAAAGTCTGACTTAAGTCAGCACCGTCCAAGGCCCCAGTAGGGGTAAAAAGTGACGTAAAATCCGTAAAAAAAAAAAATACTCGTCTAGTTGTGTTTCGACCCCTAACCTGAACACTCAAACCCAGACGAGCGGGGTCCCACACATAGTGGCTGACAAAATACTGAATAGGTAATGATATGTCTTGAAAGAAATGCCACAAAGATAAGTCAGACATCATTCAAATGTTACGTTTCCCACATGTAAACTCATCCTGTCATTAAATTCATCCCATCAAGAAATACAGTTTGCTTTATGCGATCGGCAAATGTAAACAAATTCTGTTAATCAATCTTTGCTTTTTCGATTCCCACAAGTAAACAGATCCTGTTCATCCTCGAATCCCATAAACATGTAATCGTTGCGTGATAAATGTGTAATCCGCCTTCACGCAAACTTCGCCTCATACATCAAGACTTAACAATGGGAGCTCTCTCAGCTCCCGTAAGTCACGCTAAGCGCTCTGCATTCACTCTTCATCCCCCCAATAAACATTTCACGAACGACTTGAATAACTGTTCGTCATGAAAATAACATGCAACAACGAATAAGTTCGTGAAAATAGCACTTCAACTCGATCGTTATATCAACAGGATCTCATAGTATCACTAACCATTGTACCTACGGCCTGGCCTAGTGAATAAGGTGCGAGCTCGCTTCCGTCGCGGACTTCGTTAGGTTCGATTCCTTGGTCAGGCGACTGTGGTTGGGAAGATAAATTTGAACTGAAATGAAGTCGTCAATTTGACCTGAATCTGTGGCATCTGTGTTGATGAGGTTTGTTACAGATTGAGTTATTTTTTAAAAAGCTGAATCATGCATACTAGAGTTGTAAATGATAAAACATTCCGAAAATATTGAGGATAGGCCAAAGATAAGTAAATAAGTTACATCACTGCAACATATGTTGTCAGAAATAAGTAAATAGATTCATAATATTATAAGTAATTCAATCATTTCATACGGCGCCAACTGACGCTATACCCGCACAGACACCACAACAGAGCTTAAAGCGGGGACCGAGCATGCTCACTAGAAGCAGTTACATTAGATTCCTTCTCGGCGACGGGGTTAGTTTTGTTTCTAAGAAAGCGCCCCTACGAATTTTTCTACCTAGAAATCTAAAGCATCTCCTTTCGGCTATTGATATCTATATTTGAGTGCATATTTATAATGACTCCATGCACTCAATCCTAGAGTAGCTTTTTGAGTAGCAATTTGAGTATCTTTGTGAGCTTGAGATAGGAGCTGTATAAACAAAATAGGAAACTTCCTTGAAATAGGAAACTGTCTTAAAAAACATACACTGTAGATCCCACAATGTCATGTGTGGCTCACCAATTTTCTAGAAAATTTCGCATGCCAGATAGCAAATTAGCAACGAGAAAATATAGTTATTTGTGACAATGATTTCTTCGTTGAATAAAGACTTTACATCAGAGTTGCTGGGGAGAGGAAATTTCAAATCCACATGCATGAAACCTTTTGTGGATACCCATGAATGTCCACGACTATTGTGAAAAATGGATACACCGCATATAGCTAATATAACTCATATGATCCTACATACGTATAATGAAATTAAGTACAAACTCATAACATAACTTTTCCTAAAAGAAAAATAAAATAAATGACAACGCGCATTGTAAACGAGATATCCAATTTTAGAACAGGTAATTTTTCACCTTGAAGAGATGAAGGCTACAGAACCAGATATACGATAACCATAGATGCGAAAATGCTACTGAAGTGATATTGCTTACTATCGAACGCTTGTCTATGTTGATCACAGTAATGAAAAAGTGCCATATTTTGTGGTATAGAACGATGGAACACATTGAAAGGTATCTTTTGAAGTAATATAGAACGGTAATATGATAATAGGATCCATCATACATTCTAGAACTCTATAGATCATGGACATCTACATAGGTGTGATGCTATATCTAGATGTCTATCTTTAGATCCATTTCTGCGCTACTGAAATTAACATAGACATAACAGAAGAGCCACAATGATATCTGGTAGTCCATGTGAGATCGGCAGGCAAAGATAAATGTCGATATCTAAATCTATTAGTTGACCATGGCGCGTTCGATGATAGTTATGCAGCTACTCCATCCGTACTCCATTCAAAGATATAGCACTCAGCTTCGCCTCGATGTCGTAGCTGTATAACTACAATCAACATAAACAAGTTCAAATTACACTTCGTCATCTTCTGCTTATAAGGAAACACCGCATCAAGCATAGAAATTAACAATACCATAGAAAGTCCTAGAATGGAAATTGCATGAAAATTATGGCACACGCCTGGGGAACTTAGTTAGGGCAAAATGCAACTTGTGCGATCTGGTTTCCATGTTTTCTGATTGGCATTTATATTTATCAAGCCAATTTGTTATCTGGATTGTTGCCCAGTGTCCTAAGATCATATAAGCAAAAGCAATAATGAATTTACAAAATACTGCGGCGACAGGATGACAAAGAAGGAAATCTTTTCAAACGTTCTGTACGTTCATCATTTTGAAAAATCGCTCCTATAATCTATCAATAGCATAATCAGACACATATGCAACTTGTAATGTGGATTTACAGAACATATATTACTCCAGCTTGAAATCAGAGGCCAAGAAATCTTCTGTTATTCATCTTACTTTAAATGGCTTCCCGATTCATTGTATTTAAACAATTTTCAAAATCTTTGTATGCGTTCAAATATCAGCTTCCATAATATCATCACACCATATCACATAAGTCATTCAATAATTAATTGAAGATTTCCAGCGACATTCTATTTATCTGAGTGATGATTGTAGGTAAAGAAGCTTTCAGTGTGCTTATTGCAGAATAGCTCTAGGTTTCTATATCGCTTGAAGGAGAAATTATCCAATAATTGGATTTTCATCTGTGAATTCTTGAGATGCTCTTACAGCCGGTATACCGACCACTTTCAATTGTGATTATGTGAGTCAATTTTTAATTCGTTTTCCAGCATTGAAAAATTGGATGATAGTTGTCAATGACTGCTACAAATAGACACAGTATGATAATCCATGGAATAGTAGGCTATTTTGCATGAAACAATGCCATATCTCACTTGCAATTCTCTTCATGAAAATTCTGTAATTTGCTGTCAACAACTTCCACAACTAATTTGGCAAATAGCTTGACCATGATGCAATGTTTTAGATCGAATCTAATCTACATGTATGCACAAACCATAGATTTTCCATGTGCCATCATTGTGCATAAGCAAGATATCAAACTTCCATTCTAGTGTACCATTATCTACTTCTATGGCATCAAGCGGTGTGTCAGCAATCGAACAACTACCTAGCTATCAGCTAGATAAAAAGCACGACTATATCACCTGAGTAGACGTCCGGCTTTATTTCAAGTTGCTTCTCATGCTCGATGAGGCCACTAGTCAAAACAGATTTTCATATTGGTTTCGCTTTAGGTTTTGCGATTAACCGTAATCTGCGAAAACAAGTTTTCTTCATAATTCACTTGAAATTATTGCAGCACTATAACCCTCATTTATTGCATGTCTATTGTCACAAGAGGGCCCTATTGATGATATGCGAATCACACCTAAGCCGAGATTTCTTCCTGTCTGCTAATGTCTTGAGATTCCTCTCCAAATGCAACTTCCCTAATAGCGATCATGCGCAAATGAATGAACCAAGTTATTGAAAAATTTCTTTGAAACAAAGATACTCCAGACGTTCCTCAGCTATGGTAACTTTACTTCAACACCAATATCTTCACCCAGATCCATGATGTTCACATCTATTGCTAGCGGACTTAGATGTCATTTTCTAATGCATGCAAATCCAATGAGTTTCACCGGGTTTTAATGAATTAAATGACACTTAAGTCCACTGCAAATGGATTTCTTATTCGAGTTATAATCGTGCCACTGTTATGACAAAACTACCTATCATATTGCAAAAAGCTTAGAACTAGACTAAAAGTCACTACAGTATAATGTTTATTTCTTAGGTCGTCGCTGACTTTATCCGAAGAAATATAATGAATATTTCAAACTTACTTGTATCGTCTTTCTAATTCTGTCAGACTGATCACTGTCGAAGTCATTGCTTTGGATAGAGAGGCAATCATTAGTAAAGTATTCTTCTTTGTCATCGGCCGCTTCTTCTGCAGATCCGAAAAACCAAAAGCTTCACTCATTAGCGTTTCGTTGCCACGAACCACAGCCAATGCCAGACCTGCCATTTCGTGACATACCATTGCACGACGTAGGACTGTTCGGGCTTTCTCTAATGTCGGTCCCTCCGTGAGTCCAGACGCGATTGGCAAAATTAAGAATAGAGAAAATAAATGACAAGACATCATTCTTGATACCATGTCAGGCATGACGATCGGATGTTTTCATTGTAAAGAGAAATATTTGTATAAAGAGACGAAATTTCGACGGCAGAGAATGCGCGGTAGAAAATCCGCCTTCTGATTGGTTGCAAATTAATGTCCAACAATTCCTGAAACAATAATTTCATTCGTTCGCAATTGGTCAAAACGAGAGATTTTAAGTCATTTGAGAATACTTTTGATTCAAATGATTCCCATGTTAAATATATTAAAAGCACGAGGTAATGTTCACAAAATGTCTGACTATGCGGCTTCATGTGATTACGGAATGATAAATAAAGCGTACCAATTAAAATAAAATATATCACATCAGAATATTTGCTTTGCAAGGGGCTTTTCGTCCACTCGCGAAAGGTAGATCGTAAAGGGTGGTCTGCCTTGCTGATCGACAATGATAAAATGAAATTATTGATAATCCATATACATATGTACATGCACATGAAGTGAAGAATACATCAAAATGAAGAATGGAAAAGCAACAGGGCTGATGAAATCCCAGTAGAGGCATGGAAATGCTTGGGGAGGCAGGAATCAACAAACTTACTGAGCTGATGCAGTTTGTGAGGAGCAATTTGGGTTTATCCCTGGAAGGAGTGGGCCCGATGCGATTTTTGCCTTATACATGATGATGGAGAAGCACAGAGAGAAGCAGAAGGAAATCCATGTGGTGTTCATCGATATAGAGAAAGCGTACGGTAGGGTGCCACGACAGGAGGTCTGGAATAATATGAGAGAGAGGCTATACCGGAGAAGTATGTCAGGATTGTGCAAGACATGTACGATGGTGTTCAAACACACGTGTTGGAGAAACTGAGAAGTTCCCCGTAAGATTTGGTCTACACCAAGGTTCAGCACTCAGTCCTTACCTCCTCGACATTGTAATGGATGTAATTATTGAACAAGTAAAAGAAAAACCTCCGTGGAGCATGCTATTTGCTGATAACATCGCTCTGTGTAGTACTGAGCGTGAAACAGTCGAGCGAAAGCGGGAAGAATGGAGAAAAGTGTTCCAAGGCTGCCAGTCTTATCAAAAATAAAAACTGGAAAATCAAAGCGGAATGGCCCCTAAATTATGTAGTCGTGGGCCCCTCAAAGTAAGAAACTTACGATCACTCGATGTCACACAACCCGGTAAGTTTTGAAAGCGTTCCAGCAGAAGTTGGGTCTGTTCTAATAAAGATGTTTCTGAATCCTCACAGTTAGCAAGCAAGTCAATGTATAAAATTATTACTGATGCTTATTCAATCATCAGTTTAAATAATGTGCACTAGAATACATGACTCGAACAGCTACTATTTTCAGGAGAACCGTTTTCGAAGGGTAGACAAAGTGTACTACATAGACCCGTTTACTTCCCCCAATGCAAAATCAGCATGAAGTTATTGCGATTTAAATTATTACGATTTCAGCTCGATAGAAAGACTGCATATTATCGAATAATCTACACGTAGGCGTAAGGATGATTTTACTTAACTGTTTCAAAGACAACTTTCTTAATTTCGTTCAAAAATACTACATTCAAATTTATAATGCATTATTCTAGTGCAGCTTTGCCATTTTCTATTAATCGTAGCATGACGTCACACGGTGCAAGATCTCGTCCTGTTTGTGAAGAATTTTCACGAAACCACTAGGCAATTGTTGTTCAGCTGTTCGACGTTTGGAAGACTGCTTCAGCAGAGCGGTCAGGTCACAGCAGATATCTTCATACAAAATCCATGGTCAGCGCGGTCTAAATGCTTGGGCAGGCATTTTCGTAAGCCATTTTCTTTGGGAGAGCCATTATTCTTTCGAGAAATCGAGAATGTGTGGTAAAATCTCCTTTCTACGTTGTATAAAATTATAACGAATGTCATGAAGGATCGGAATATCTTCAGGCAAGATTGGATGCCAGTGCACTACTACAGACCCATCGTAAATTATTTAAGCAGCAATTTTCCTAAATCTTGGACTGACCGTCATAGGAGCCTTTGGAGTGGTTTCCAATACCACCAGATTCAATGCCTTGTGACGTTTTCTTTTGGGCACGTTTAAGAAATGGTGCAATAGAGTCATCCTATGCATTTGGAAGAACCGGAAAACAAAGCTTTGCACCGTTTTCTGCAGATCGACGAGCGATTGCGTAGAGATATGCTCTTGCACTGTTGACCGAAGAATTAGATTGCGTTAGGGCAAATGGCAAGCAAGTAGAAAATAGATGTTATAGTGGTGCTCGTGTTAGCAACTGTTTTCTTTGAATCATAATTAACTTACAGAAATTAAACATTGAGCCGCTAATTGCTATTACATCAACAACTTTGAAATGATCACTGAGAATCCGCCACGTTACATTAACAAAATAATTTTCAATCAATGTTACACAGAATAAATTGACGACTAAAAACGATCGCATTTGCGCAATATGAGAAAACGAAGTTCTATGTTGTGTCCAAATATTACATATTACTGTCGCCATGCAACTTAATATACTATTTAATCTGAAATGAGATGAGAGCAACATTTGATACAATCCATTACGGGAAACACGAACGTTTCTGGATTTTTAGCCGGCATCAGTGCACTATACTTGTTAAGAATCACTAACTCACATGCAAACAAATTATCATCCGAAATACAGACATCTATACAATTACTGAAATACATGCAGTTCAAATCTCATTCTGTGGTGTTCGTTTATAAAATTTGCAATTTACAAACACCAATGAAAAATAGCTAATTCGTGCTTGCACTTCATGCACGAAGGTGAGCTGCCGGATTTCCAAGCACATCCACCTACCGATGGTCTGTGGAGTGAGTTACTGATTTACTGCACTGATAGGCGGCTAAAAAGTCAAAAACACTTGCAGTTGAAGTTGCCTGAAGAAACTTCATCAGTACTTGTAGCTCCGGCAATGATTCAAATCAAACATTGCTCTCAAATCTTGTACTTCAAACATAATAAAAAGAATGACATCTAAGAACAACTTTTGGCCTTCAAACAACATTATGACAGCCATTTGATAAAGGTTGAGCCGCCATGGCATAAGTAAACGCAAAATCAACACGAAAAGAAATCCTTATCACTTCTGCAGTTGTTCGCGAGATTTCAATTTTCGATGGTGTCTTCGCCGAAATTTAGCCGCTTCTGCAACAAGTGATAGCACAAAATATTCTTTCGTCACTCCCTTGTGTTCCCAAAACTTTTTGGTAGATTTTTCTTTCATATTTTTCTGGCAGATGCTTCTTGAAAGACACGTTTTGGAGAGCATCACAGCAACCAGAACTCAATTCATGATAGACTCCATAATTACGTATTACTACTTTTTCGTCAAGCATTCCCACCTAAATTTATATCTTATTTCAAAACCTCGATTACTTGCGTTTCGTCCAGTTTCTTAGGATTGACGAAAGGATCACTGACTTCCTTGTAGAAGAATCTTCTGCTCAAGAGTTATTAAAGTAACCAATTCAAACATAAAATTGGGTCTTTAAGGTCTCCTAACAATCTGCATAGCCCCGTTCACAATTTTAAAGAGCCCTACATAATCTAAAATGACCCCACATGCTCTTATAAGCACGTGCCTTTAAGGGTGCCGGTCTCAATCCTATAGGTCCCTTTACAATCTCAAGAGGTCTATTCGTATCTAAAAAGAGCTCTTCAAAAACTAAAACAGTTGCCGTTCATTATCTCTATGTCCTCACAATCTTAAAGTGCCACTGCACAATATCAAAAGGGCCCCATCCCGATCTTAAAGGGGCCCCTTCGCAGTCTCAAAAGAGCCCGCTCACGATCTTACAGTACCACTTCTGCACAATCTCAAAAGGGCCCCTTCAAAATATGAAATAGTTCAAAATCCAAATTATTTGTTCCTTGGCAAAACATTTTGTCACTACTTAGTTTATTCTAAAAAAACCGGAAGTGTGGTAGCCCTGATATTTATAAATTTTCAAGTATACTGCTTAGTTTAGATTGAGCCACGAGAGCTTCGATGCCGTGTGTGTCAAGGATTCCCTGAAATGTTCGGATAGTCCGTTATGAGCGGAAATTGCGAGAGACTAGCACATTTCAGCAAAAAATTCTCATTTATTCATCAAATTTGAAGCTCAAAGGTATTCGTCGAGAAGATTAATTCAGGGCGATCCAAAAAGTTACTGATGCTAATACATATCTACTCTCTGCAAAGGCATGAAATAACTGGGATACAATTTTATTAAGCTGTAATTGTGGAAAGATTGAATGAACACTTGTACCAGAAACCATATACACTATGTGATGACCTTTATATAAGTAGAAATTGTGCAAATGTTTACATATTATCATATGAGCTTCTAATTATGATCGATGAACAGGGACCACCTCCGTCACGAACTCGACCAACATCAACTTGCATGCCTAGCTGCTGCTTCTCAGCCGTACAGTGGTGCTTGGCTTCAGGCAGTGCCTTCGACGTCGACCGGTACCCTTCTCGACGATGAGACAACACGCCTGGCGGTGGCACAGCGTCTCGGTTTGAGTGTATGTGAGCCCCACCCATGCCGTTGCGGTGGCACAGTCGACAAGCGGGGCCTTCACCCGTTGTCGTGTCGTCGCAGTGCCGGCCGTTTCCCGAGACACACGGCTATCAACGACGTTGTGAAGCGAGGGCTGGATGCAGCAATGGTGGCGTCGTGTCTCGAGCCCGTAGGACTCGATCGTGGCGACAGCAAGCGTCCAGACGGGTTGACTCTTTTCCCCTTTTCTCAAGGAAAGTCGCTAGTCTGGGACGCAACTTGCGTCGACTCCTTCTCGTCTACTAACGTGTATGGCTCAGCAGTGGAGGCTGGTTCCGCTGCCACCAAAGCGGAGAAGGCAAAGCTTTCCAAGTACGCCGCCTTAGCCGATCGCTTTGTCGTCCAACCCGTAGCCGTCGAAACGTCTGGTGTCATCGGGCCACTGACACTACCATTCCTCAAAGAAATTGGACGACGTATTGCGTTGCAACGCAATGATAGCACAGAGAGAGAGTGGCTCTTTCAGCGGCTATCTCTTGCTATCGTCCGCGGCAACGCTGAACAAAACTTGTAAAGTGTTACAATTTGATTATGATCGTTTTCATCAATGAATAATTGGCGCGACTGCAATAGTATCACCAAACTTCTTGCCCAAGTATTTTCTGGCAAGATACACTTATGATCTGTCTACCGGCCTCACGTGTTGATGAAAGCAGGAGGTCTTTCCCTCTTCAATTCCTAGGTCTGTATCTGTGATTCATTCATCTTGTCTAAAGATAGTTAAGCAATTCGGTCGGAGGTTACCTTTTGCCTCTCCATAAATTTGGAGAATTTGACTGCCTTTAAAATAATCAAGGGAAAATGTGAAACGTGTTTCAACATTTAACTGTTTAGAGATACAATCAAAGCTTCTTACTTAAGACCTTAGAGGCCCTAATTAACGAGTCTTAATATAAGATGCCTTTGATAATACAGCTTGAGAGGATGACCAAGGCTGGGAGACAACATGAGTCGAACATATAATCCATCCGAGTTCGACTTAACGAGTTTCGACCATAAAAGAATAGCATCAGTTAACATCTATTAATCTGAACAGATAAAAAAATGCATTATGTTAATTACAAAGCACATACTACTTATAGAATTGATAGTAGCAGCACAAAAAAATAATTTTACTACATTTTCATATTCAAAAAAATCTTACTTCTGGGTGGAAAACCTACTTCTGATTACAGTTTCAGATAGAGCATGTGAAGTGTAAAACACTCGATCTATCAGAATTGACGTTGCTGCTGCGAGAAATTGTCAGGACTTGTCATATAATTTGAGATTCAAAGACCACTTTCCCGATCCCTGGTGATTTTCTAAATATTTTTTACAATAACTTGGATGTATTTGTGATCGCCTGTGGAAGCAGGGACCGTAAAATTATTTTATCATTTTCTAAGAAATGTTTGAAAGTTCGATATTTTCTGAAATTTTTGCTGTTTTTGAGGGCCCACAGAAATTTTCTCGCAGCGAAAAAGTCATGAATTCCGTTTGGAACATCTATGGTTGGGTATCAATTAAGCATTCCAAGAAGAATTTTCCTCAACTTCGCTGCGAGATCGGTGATGAAGGCCGTCAAAGATGCATATGATTTTTTTATAAATTCTCCAAAAATGGAAGAATTCGAATAAGTCAAGGCCACGCAAGTAACCTTCCCGATGGAATTTTTCTGAAATATTTTTGATTTCATCTAGATAGACCCAAATGATGAGAATATGTGAATTTCAAGAAAATCTGAGAAAAAAACCCTGTCACAAATTCTTCACAAACACGTGAAACTAGATGAAGACATTCATTCAATATAACATGAAAAGAAAATCAGTTTAGTTACTACCAAACTACACGAAGATCAGTAGAAAAGATCAACAACAAGAAGGAAGAAAACAGCAAAAGTTAAACGAAGCGTACCACTAAGGTCTTGTAGACCTCGAAATCAAGAATAGCGAAACAATATATATGTAAGACAAATAGATGGGATGTGCATGGGTTTATGCCTTGGGCCTGCCATGGCGGCTTTCACTATGGATATGATAGAATCCAATTTTGAAAAGTTTGCCGAAATTTCGACATTGATTTGAAATTTACTCTGGAAGCTGAAAAGGAAAACTCTATTTACGTATTCTTGACATCAAAATATCCAAACATAATGTAAAAATCACCACAGCTTGGCATCAAAAAGATGCCAACACTGGAGTAAATATTCCGAATTGCGCTCATGATCCTATGCAGTATAAGACAACAGCGAAGAGATCTCTATTTTATAGAGCGAGGCTCTATTCATCCTATACATTATATAGATCTCTATTCATCCTCAGATGATGAAATTTGTAAAAACACGTGTGATCAGATCACTAAAATATTCCTAAGCAATGGACATGATAAAGCCTTACTTAACAGAGTAAAGAATAGAATGGAGGCAAGGCTCCGATTGTGCGAGAGAGAGAGAGAGCAACCGAAAATTGTTAATTGGCAATTTCCTTACATCCGCGAAACTCATGTGACTATCAAGAGCAAGATTAATAATCTCAATATAATTTTACCTGAGTGTCAGAGCCGCGTGTTCCAAACTATCAAATCCAGCATGTTTTTCAAAAATAAAGACCCTGTTTCATCCGATTTGAAATCTGAATGTACGTACTCTTACACTTGTGGGCATTGTAAACATGTCTGTATCGGAGAAACATCGCGACACTTTTCTGCTCGCATCTAGGAACATATGAAGGGACATCCTGTATCGACAGAAATCTCTACTCATCCACATACGTTGGATACAAATAATTTTAGCTTTGTGATTACTGCATCAGACATCACGAACTCTGAGAATCAATTTTGATCAAAGAGAATGAAAATTTATTGAATAATCGTGAAGGCTCCGTTCCACTGACCTTTGATTTGACATCTATGCTTTTGATTTTATATCCTGCTCTTTATTGTCTTTAATGAAATACGCATTTTTTGTCACGTCATTTTGCACTTCTCTTGTAACCCAAATGCAGCCTATAACTGTGTTCATGGCTCGATTTTGCAAGTCATCGTATATAAAATGCTAATTTGTAATTCATCATGTCCGTCCATTGATAAAAGGAGTAGGCCTACTGTAACTCTGAAACGCGCATGGAATAAAGAAGCCATCCTTCAATTTGGTATTTTTCTTCTAAATATTTTTGTGGCCAGTAACTTCAAACTATCTTGTGACGCGGCCTATTCAATTGACAGGCAGCATCCTGATACAATCAAGGACTCTTGTCGACGGAAAAACATCAATACACCAAGAAATCTTGCAAGCATTTCATTCAAATGCGTGAATTCTTTGTTAATCAAAGATACCACAGACAAGACAAGGCATTCGATTAGGGAAGAAAGCGACAAGAGCTGAAGGGAGAGCAGTATTCCTGGAGACATGTGCCCTGAAGAGACTGATCCCAAAGTTTTTGAGCTTCAAGGTACCAAAACACCTGAAAGGCCAGAAGCATCTGATCACAGACGAAGGAGCTACACAGTTAAAAGGTGAGGCACATAGTGATGCCAGGAGAGAACAGAAAGAACTTTCGTCATATATTAATTCACTCAGTAGTGTGAAACGGCAACCTATCACTGCCATGGTGAAATTTTAGTCAGAAAAACCTCGTAAATTTATTTCTAAAGTTCAGGATAAGAAAATACGCAGCCTTGATCTGAACCAGAGTCCGGCTGTCAATATTAATCGCAAAGACAACATTGTCAACCTGGCCAATTATAAAAATTATCTGATCTAGAGCCTGAGTGGCCTCAATTAGGTTTTTCGATGTGTTGGCTAAATAAAGAAATGTTTTAATGAAGTATTTATATTTTCAAAATGATAATCGATATAAAATACAGAGAATGAAGTCATAATAATTCAAAAAAGTTACAGATGTCAGATGGTAAGGTGATTTAAGTCATAGTTCACAAGAGAAGTTACGAAAGGGAAGAAAGTGTTCTTACGTCTGAGTGATCTACAAAGACAGGCACGATAATATGTCCACATTCGAGGAGAAATACGATTGTTAAGGACATGGCCATTATTTCATTATTTCCATTATTCTTCAGAAAGAAAAAGCTTGCGCTGAAGCTTTTGCTCAGCAGCGTAAATGACATGGCCCTAAATGAATACCAACGTTTTGCACAAAATACGTAGGATTTTCAAAACTTGAAAATCTTGTCCCGAGTTCTGAGAACACAATTTGAATTATTTCATTAATTGTCAGGAGGTCAGATGACGATTTTTATCTGCATCTGATTTACTGATTCTTTACAATAGGGTATACTTCACTGATGATGGCAAATAAGTCAGAAACGTTTGTAGTTACCGCGATGATTTAAGTCAGATTTTGTTCTCACCTCTTGAATATATACATATATACCGGTATGTATGTGTGACTAGAGCTGGATTAATCAATCATCTAATCAATCAAAATCCTAATCACTTAACTTCTTGAGGCTAGTCATAATCATAATCATAATCACGTAATTGAAATTTAGTTCAATCATTAATCTCAATCATACTCATAGTTTTGAAAATTTAATCAATCATTAATCATAATCAAAATCACGTCAGTTAATCAACAAGTTTGATTAAATTTTATTTGCGTCATCCGAACATCATTTGAGATCAGAGCTTGGCCGCCGATACCAGAGTGACAGCTAGACTATGTAAGGACGGAAAGTACACGATGTCGCAGAGAGTGCAAATCATTAATATACGGTCATGAACATGCCCCCGCGCCTTGCATGGAATATCTTCCCTGCAGGTCACGTGACCTATTGTTTGATGCTGCTCGAACTTTCGACTTAAGCTCCTGGCATCGAGCACTGATGGAAAGTCATATTATCTTCACCGCATCTGTGCTTCAGTGAATTCGTAATAAGGGTGGAGCCAGAAACGAAGACAGTAGAAAAATTGCAGAACAGCGAAGTAATGACGATCATCTATCTACCGAACGAGAATAGTGGGAGGTCAGCGAAGTGCCGCACGTGCGGTAGTATCGTTAAGCACGATGGACAGACCTCCAACCTTATCACCCATTTAAGGACTATATCTCATAGAAGTGTTTATCATCATTATCTGACAACTAAGAAAAAGATTGATGGCGAGAAAGCTTTGATGAAACCCTCAACCTCCAGCGCTACGTCGAAGATCAAGATCGTTGCAAGTGGCATCGACACCTACTTCACATGAAAGGAAGACAAATTCTCTGCGTGCCACTCGAAACAGAAAAAGCTGGTTCATCACCTACTCGGAACCATCGCAGTCGACGGCCTTCCTCCTTGTGTGATTGAAACGCCTAACTTACGTGAATTGATTCTCGCAGCGGAACCCAGGTTCTAAATACCTAGTCGCGCCACCGTTCCCGACAAGCTCATACCCGAAACTGCTGAGCGGATTCGCGAAATTATTCGGACGGAATTGGAGAATGTGACTCAATTATATGCTGCGATAGACATTTCGTCGAACCGCCAAATGGAATCATTCGTCGGACTCACGACTCATTTTGTTGATGATGAGTTCGTTATTCGTAAACGGGCGCTTGCCTGCCAGAGATTCGACGAACGCCACACCGCGGAAAACACTCCTCACATCTAAGATGACATTACATCGACATTCAAAATAAGCAACAATTTATTACATTACAACAGTATCAAATTTCTAATTCACACCTCTTGCCTTCTTCCAATCGCTTTATAGCTTTATATATCTTTTAAACTTGTATGATATGTGCATGTACTTATAACTCAAGCCTTTGTATTACTAATCCATTTCTATGTCCTTTGTTTTCATATCTAGTCAGGGCATCATTAAGATGCTATTGGTACTATGTAACCCAATACTACCTGTTCCAAAGGCCTTCCCCCTTTTGTATTCAGTATTATGTTATTATGACATAGACGTCGGTGTGAATTTTAAATTTTATACTAGACCATATTTCCTTCCTTTTTATCTGAAGATAGTTAACGGATGCTAACTGAAATTAATTGCAAGAAATAACAATAAAGAAAATATAACCACCATCTTTCAATATTGGCTATTTCCAACTACATTCAAAACATCAAAATAAGTAGCAAAGTGAAGAAAATCGTTTGTGACAATGCCTCAAATATGCGGAAAGCATTTGGTCAGTCTTCCACAAATGTGTCTCGCCTTAAACTGCATTAGACTCACAACCACAGGACTTTAGTGATGACCCTGATTAAGACAGTGCAGATCCATTCACTGACGCAGTTGACCCGGACGACGATCATGACGTCCTGCTGCGGCATTGTCCAGAAAGGGTTCCATGCTTTGCTCACACGATCCATCTTGTTGTTAATGACAGTCTATCCATGGTGAAGCTAAACTCTCCACCTGGTCTAGCTTTAAAATTTGTTGCCATTGCAGTGAGTACTCTGCGTCGCTCGACCGCAACAGCTCCTTTGCATCGCAAGACAGGCGTAGTTCTTCATCAAAGCGTCAAAACACGCTGGAATTCCCAACTCAAGATGATCGAAAGCGTCCTCAAAAATGTAGAAGCAGTGAATAGGGCAATTTCTACCCTCGGGCCAGATCATACGTCCAAAGTCGCTCGATCGGACAGCCAGACATTGCAGCGTTGAGAGAACTTGCTACCACTCTCCTTCCATTCGCTGAAGATACACTCAACACGGAAGGTGAAAATGTCGTCACTACTTCTTCAATCGTCCCATACATCGTAGGCATGAAGAGATGCACAAACGAGCTGGTTGAAGAATCTCCCTGTCTTACTGCCACACTGTCATGCCTAAATCGTTTCGATCGCGTTTGAATCATTTTCTTACACTTGACAATAAGGTGGCCGCAGTCTTAAATCTGTCACTTCGAAGAACTGGTCTTGGTGAAGCAGCCGATGATGAAGCTAAAGATGAAATCCGTCGACGAATCGCGATTATCAAGTCGTCCGTCGATAATGACACTTCTAGTGGCGATGAGTCAACAGCACCTGCTCCAAGTCCAGCCAGGAGAGTGAGACTTCTTGAATTCTTGGACGATGAGGATGCACTGGGACGAGGAAGCCAACACTGGTAAAAAAAGAAGTGCGAAGGCGGAAGAAGCTTTTGACCAAGGCAGAAGAGCCGGGACCCACGATCTCCGCCTCCTACTGATCCTCTCAAAGTCTGGAAAGATGTCGCAATCACCAAAGGTTATCATTGTGTGGATCTCGGGAGTGCTGCAAAGGATGCACTTGGTATGACTGCTACGTCCGCCTCAAGTGAAGGAATGTTTAGTATCGCAGGAAATACCAACCAAGTAAAGCGAATGTCTATGACTAACAAATCGTTCGAGAATCTCGTAATGATTTCTGCAAATTCCGAAATTCTTTCAGAAAAGATCTCGGCCTCCAAAGCCTCTCCCCCAGCTCGACCATTACTTGCCATGCCATGACTTGCTCCGCGACTCAGGGGAAAGACCATTTCAGTATTGTTAAACACAGACGGTCAGAACTTGAACTACGTATTGCCGAAGCAGTCCAGATTCGCCTTGCATCTCCCGTTTTGTGTGTACAAAAGGAATTTTTATCTGACTGCATCGTTACATTTTCTTCTATCATTTTTGTAATCGCTTCTTAACATCTTAAACTTGCATCTCACCATTGCTTTACTTCTACTTTGGCCAATCACATTACACGTTCGATTGATTTGCTGTGGTGAACATTTGTACGCCAGTTCGTTATTTCATTCTGCCGTATTAGCTATCAAGAGTCAGCGACAACCTTTGCTGACTATAGACCAATGATAGACTTCCGACTTTTCAAATAAGCAATTAAGCTTTATATCTAAAAATCTTTGTCTGATCACGAGATGACATTTAGTTAATGGGCTTGTTTTCCGAATGTTGATATTTTATGGTAGGTAATGGACTTTACGATAAATTTATGGTCTTGAAAACAATATGCGCGTGCTCAGCAGCTCACCAATTACATTTTGCAGAAAAATTCTCGAAGGCGCTAAGGTTAGTGGGGTTAGTGGTTACCACATTATTTACAGATTAATGGAGTGTCGGGTTAATGGTTTCTTTCAGTACTCCATGACATAGCAAAAATTGCGCCCTTTTCTCTAATAGTCCAATATTCCTTAGAGAGCTTTGCCCAATGTCTGTATTTTTCAAGAAAGTTTAGTTTTATTGTGTTGAGGTGGTGCGGCATATTCATAAGGATGTCCTTCCTTCTCAGTTGCCTTCTTAACTTAAAATTTTAACTGTGCACTGTGCTGGCAGAAAGGTGCTTATTGACTAATCGCATTTTCTCAGCTATGTCCTGGAATGGTGGATAATGATTCTGCATCAGCATCCTCATGCACACGTGCTCACTTATGAAACTACCTTTCATAAATTGTACCAAAGCTTGCTAAATTAAATTTAGGATGTAAACAATTTCTTATTTCGTTTGTTGAAAACATAGAAATCCGACTTTTCACTATGCTTAAGCTAGTGTTACAACACCATAAAAATCTGATGCTGTATAACACAAATGAACTGTTAGAATGAACATGTACATTTAATACAGTGCTACTTCATAAATATGTGCTGTCAAGACATCGCTAGCGGGCTGTTACCTGGCTGTTACATATACAGTACTACAGTACCGACCTGCAGTGCTTTACCGGTGCAGTATCTTTGCCGGATAAATTGTTACATATTCGATTGTGCCATAGCGTAGGGATATATAGGTAGAGTGTCGACTTAAAAAAGTATCTGTATATAGTGAAAATTCTATATCAAAAGATTCAGTTTTTTGCGGAGATCACGTTCCCGTGGTCCAAAAAATTATTTGAGCACTTTTGAAAAAAGTCAAAATTTGTCAGTTTATACATGTATACTACCAAGATGACTCTCCTAAATAAGTAGCATGAAACAAGTTGGATATCAAAAGGAATGAATATTTGCTAATTAATAAGCATCCTAACCATAGAGTAAATATGTTAGGTAGAGTGGTAACTCCGCATTTATGAAATCCCCAATGTGTATACACTTTCGATTTTATCAAATGAGCTCAAAGGAGATACAGTCGGAATTGTTTCTAATTGTGAGCTATGCGCATTTATGAAGTTTTGTAGAAATTACAACGGAATTGAGTGATCATGATAGCATAAAGCAGAAGGAAATGATTGTTTTACAGATAGTGCGTGTCTTACACCCTTGGAGAGGTAATGTTTGTTAAATTGGTAACTTGATGACCTGCGCTATTGCTTTCCTGATGAACCTCAAGAGAATCTTCTTAAGCGTGATCAGGCAACAGCTGCCATTGCGGAATGGCAAAAATCACAGATTCAAAGACAATGATTTCAAATAACTTTGAAAGATGTAAATAGGTCCATATCACTATTCAGATTCAAAAAGTGAAGCATCAATTAATTGAATCACAAAATCATGCCGGTGAAAATTGAATTAAAAACTTATATTTCAGCCAAGAAAGCACGGATAATATCGCGACTTTTTCATGAAGACTTCCATTATAATACGTAGCATAAAATTCCTTTGATAATAAGCTTTTTTCCGCTTGGTTGGGATGATTATTAGCAAATAATCATCCCTTTTGATATCCAACTTGCTTTATACTACTTACAACGGGAGTCATCTCGGTAGTATTTAAATTTGCAAAATTTTTCACTTTTTTAAAAGTGTTCAAATAATTTTTCAAATAATATATCCCTACTCTATGATCCTAACTAAGCAGAAATCAAGCTGATTATCAAGGAAATTTCATGAATTGTATTATAATGAAAGTTTTCATTAAAAAAACGAGACCATATTCTGCTTTCTTGGCTGAAATTTCAAGTTTCAAGTTTCAATTCAATTTTCACCGGTATGATTTTATGATTCACTATACATTCATGTTTCATTTATTGAATCTGAATAGTGATGTGCAGCCATTTACATCTTTCAAAGTTAATTGAAATAATTGTCTTAGATTCTGTTATTTTGCTCTACCAGTGGCAGGCTGCTAGTGAAATGATCACGCTTAAGAGGATTCGCTTGAGGTACACAGCCACACAGGTCATAATAAAATCGAAAGTGCATACACTTTGGAGATTTAATAAATCCTGAGTTGCCACTCTATCTAATATATCTACTCTATGACTCTACTAATATGCTTGCTCTGTGGTGTCCATTAAATAAAACATCTTTATACAGTGAATTTTTATATGAAGAGATTCAGCTTTTTGGGAAGACAACGTTCCTGCGGTCCAACAAATTGTATGAGCAGTTTTTTAAAAACGAGATTTTTGCAAATTATCCCTGTTTACTAACGACGTATAAAGCCACTTTATAAGTAGCATGAAATTTACAAATTGGATATAAAAAATGAATCAGAGAGTAGGGATGATACCTACTCTATGGAATGAATATTTCCTGATAACAGGCATATTGATTAAGCGGAAATTAAGCTGATGATCAAGGAAATTTCATAAACTCCATAATTATAATGCAAGTACCTGCAAGTAAAGATATTTAACACTATTTGCCTGCAAGTCTTCAAGGAAAAAATGAGAATGAGATCTTATTGTATTTCTTAGCTGAGATGTCATGTTTTTAATTCAATTTTTAGCGGTGTGATTTTATAATTCACAAAGCTTCATTTCTTGAATTTGAATACTAATGTGGACCCATTTATTTTATGCATATTTTAAATCTAATTATGATAGAAATTGTCTTTGATTATGACGTTTTGCTCTTTCAGTGGCAGCTACTTCATGATATGATGACGCTTAAGAAAGTAATCTTATGGTGGATTCATACTTCTGTTGTACAGCAAAATTCATGCTGGATGAACTTGCCATGAGTTCGGCAATGTTGTACGACTAATGACGTCATTTGTGTCGTACAACATTTGCGTCAGAGTATGAACAGCACATACGACAGTTATTATCGATTTGCTGTGCGTAGCTATTGTTGGACATACAGTATGCTGTGTATGAACAAATGAAGCAGTCATTCCGCACAGCAGATTTTATACAGCAAAAGCAAAAACGCGCACGTATCGTATTGTCAAGTTCATTTTCAAATGACGATGGATGAAGAGAAGTTGATCGAGTTCGTGAGAAATTGTCCGCACCTATGGGACCATTCATTGCAGGAATACAGAGATCGGTCTGTGTGCAATAGAAGCCGGATTTCGATCGGAGAACAACTTGGAGGTTTCACCTCAAAAGAAGCAAGGGACAGGTGGAGGCAACTTCGCGATAGCTTCGTTAGAGCGAAGAGAAACACGATGAAGAAGAGTGGTGCTGGTGGAGAAATGAAATCAAAATGGAAATTTTCGGAAAAAATGAATTTTCTCGACAAGGTTCTAAACAGTCGTACTTCTGTTTCCAGTCTTACAATTAGTCAAGATACCAAGTGTTCTGATGTTTTAAGTATTTTTCTTCCTTCTTTCTTAATTAGTTTGCTTAAGTCGGATATGATGTCGCGTTTGCATGAGTAATTCCTTCCCGTTAATATACAGGGTGAGTCATAATGTGCGCAAAACTTCAAGGACTTGTAGCTCTGACCAAAATAATTATTCGACTTGAGTTTCTCTTCCATATTGTTTAGCATGTCATGGGGTTTTGCTGTGTGCAATATTATTTTTCTCTTTCAATTATTTGACAGTATTCTAGCTAATTTTGAATTCACTAGAATTTACCTAAATTTCACAATTTAAATCGTTCAAAATTCAAATTAAAAACAAATTTTCCAAAGGACTTCTTATAATTAAGCTTATTACTGATGATAGACAATTTACAGCGAGTGTTCAAACAATCCTCCATCAGCCTCGACAACACATTGTGCTCTGACGAGCAAATGGTTAATGGCCCGTTGGAGCTCATCTGTTTCAAGATATTGAACTTCTTCAAAGATTTTCTCCTTTAACTCATTAATGTTTCTCGGAACAAATTGGTGATACACGCGAGCCTTCAAAGTTCCCCACAAATAGTAGTCTAATGGGGACAAATCGGGAGACCGCGGTGGCCAAGGATGACCGTAACCACGACCAATCACTCGGTTTTCGGGGAATTTCGTTGATAGAAAGTCTCGTGCCTTCTTCGAGAAATGAGGAGGAGCTCCATCATGTTGGAATACGACAGACTTCATCTTCCGCCTCTTTTGCAGTTCAGGTATGAGGTGATCACGGAGCATGCTAGTGTAGTTTTCTTGATCCACAGTCGATTCGAAGAAGTGGGGCTGCAATTTGAAGTTTGAAGAAATTGCCATCCAAACGCAAAGCTTTGGTGAGTGGAGATTCTTCGGCAAATTGCATCTTGGATTTTCGTATGCCCATATCACACAGTTGCGTCGGTTTACGAGCCCATCTAAACTAAAGTAAGCTTCATCAGACCAAAGAATGTTTGGCAGGATTTCCTCATTCTCCAATATCCACTTCGCGAAGTCAAGACGCTTCAGCTTGTCTTCTTCACTTATCGCCTGTGTTCGGGATATTCGGAATGGATGCATCCCGATTTGATGTAGGACTCGAACGACACTGCGTTGAGGGATAGCGCTTTCACGCGCGACTTGTCGAGAGCTAGTATGACCAAGTGGATTTGCAGCTTTAAGATTGGTGATCGACTTCTCGATAGCAGAGGAACGTTCATTGACAATGGACGGTCTACCAGGAGACTGGATGTCATGGAGAGTCTTTGTTGCCTCAAACTTCTGCATCAGTCGACTGATAGTTGAAGGTGGAAATGGATCATTGTGCAAGGACATCATTCTCTTATATGCACGTAGAGTAGCAGTTGGAGATTCGTTATTGGAATAGAACAATTTCACAAGAGTCAATCTTGTTTCTAAGTCCATCGTTAACGAAAAAAAGACAATTTAGCTTTTGGCGCTGAAATTTCGCATATCTTAGTTAAATCAAACATTTCCTAATTGTAGGACAAATTCAAAATCTTCAAAAAACATAGATTGCTTGTTTGTGTCCAGATTGTTGGTTGAACGAAATAAAATGGATTGTGGAATCATTTTGATGTCATTGCGAATCACTAAACAGATGCAGAATCATGCCCAAAACTATGGTAGGTTTCACCAACTGAGAAAATATGACATGATTCAATTTTCAAATTTTTATACTTAAAATTCATAGAAGTCTGTAGGATGTGATATCATACAAAACCCCAAGTCTTAACGAACAAAATGGCATTAAAATTAATGTCGAGTACCCCGTTCAGTGATCACAGGACATCACCAAAGTTTTGCGCACATTATGACTCACCCTGTAAATGCGTCATCGAACCGCGCTGGTCAGTTTCGGTTCATGGGATTGTTGCATGGGACTTCCCTAAGTGGTCGGTTTCACGTCTGGCGCGCGCCTCGCTTTCTTCCCAATCAGACAATGCGGCGTAAAGACTGAGTGGCGACATACATAAATGCCTTGTGCTCTGTCTAAGAGCTCTCCACCCCTTCGGCACCA
The DNA here is from genome assembly GCA_907163375.1 of Prostheceraeus crozeri. Lineage (NCBI taxonomy): Eukaryota > Metazoa > Platyhelminthes > Polycladida > Euryleptidae > Prostheceraeus > Prostheceraeus crozeri. Next base: position 296,950 of record CAJQUW010013030.1, read on the forward strand.
AATTCGAATTGTGTCTTATGTGCGTGTCATGTGTATAATGTGCTAATGCTCAGATTCTGTTCACGTTGACTTGCTTACCCGAATGAACATAATACACGATACGAATTGGTTTTTGATTGATAATTGATCGTCTCCGGGTTTGAACAAACCACCATTCGAATTTGTAACGGACTTTTCAATTTGTGACTAAACGGTGAATTCTGCGACTCAATGGACAGCGACGAGGCAAAGAAACGACGAAGGGTGGCTAAGTCGAATCTCACGAGGTATGGAAAGGCCTTGACATTCCTGATCGAAGAGTCAGTGTCGAACGAAGAGATTCGGGAAGCGTTGGACAAGTATAAATCGGCCTTTAATCAGTTGGAGAATCGACACGAAGAATACACATACTTATTGGATGATGTCGACTATGAAGCTGAAGAGGACTATTTGATCGAAATTCAAGGGCAATTCTTGGAGCTTACGGTACGAGCAAAGGATCATCTGCAAGAGAATCGACCTACGGAAGAGAAGCATGTCATTCGCGAGGACAAATCGTTTAAAGGAACAACGACGACTGAGAACTCTGTCAAGGGCGCCACAGCCAAATTGGATACTGACATAAAGGTGAGCGATTCGATGACGCATGTCCCTATTATGTATAGCAAAGTGAAGGTTTCGAAACCTCGTGCCCCAACCTTTTCGGGTAATGTCAGAGAGTACTGTGAATTCAAATCAGATTTTAAACATCTCATAGATAATTCATACAGTAAGCGTGATGCAGTTACTATTCTAAGATCGTCTCTAGTAGGAAAGCCGTTAGAACTTGTCCGTGGTCTAGGACAGGACTACGATGCCGTTTGGGAAACCCTCGACGCAGCTTACGGGGATCCTAGGTTCACTGCTGATGCGATTACGGCTGACATTAATAAATTCAAATCTCTCCAAGAGGGAGAGGATGCCAGGTTCTGTGACTTAGTTCAGTTAATAAAGCGATGCTACAATCTACTTGTTGAGATAGGTCGGCCTCAAGATATGGACAATAACTATATGATTGCACTCATAGAGCAAAAAATGTCCAATGAAGATAGGAAACTTTGGTCTCGGCACCTGGAGAGAGACGGACTATCTGCAACACTTTTAAATCTGCAAGAATGGATGACTATCGAAATGAGAACACGTTTGCGAGCAGTTTCGTCGATTAGAAGCAATGTACGTATAACTAAAAATCAGGTAAACCAAGTGACTGTTAACAATACAAATGAACCAGTGTACCAGAATCGAAAATGTTGGTTGTGCAGCACGGATTCACATTACGTAGATCAGTGTTCGGAATTTCTGAAATTGACAGTGAAGAGAAGATACGAACTCCTAAAGGAAAATCATTGCTGTTTTAGTTGTCTCAAGAAAGCCGGTAGGAATCACAGAGCTGAAACATGCAACCGCAAAAGACAATGTAAGGAAACTATAAATGGTAATCCCTGTAGAAGATATCACCACAAACTACTACATACGGATACGACTTCTAATTCTGTGGGTATGGCCTCGACTATGAGTAGAGAGAATGCACTTCCTATCGCAACTCTTGAGATGTTTGGCAACAGTTCGCAGAAACGGGAAGGCAATGTCATGTTGGACTCCGGTGCGCAAGTATCTCTCATCAGACATGATGTAGCTAAGGAGCTGAATCTCGCGGGAACGAGTACTAGTATTTCAATAATCAAGGTTGGTGGAATTGAGGAGGAACTTATTTCGAAAATATATGCAGTCAAAGTGAGATCGCCAAAGGACGGGAAGTTCTATAAGCTCAAAGCGATTGGAATGGATAGCATCAACGATATTCACATGCATGAATTAGATACTGAGCAGTTGAAAAACACTCTTGGCATTAATGGTACGGCCCCCAAGCGTCAGGCAGGAATTATCGATTTACTTATAGGCGTCGACCATGCAATATGTCACTCGGGCGAAACTGTCGGGAAAGGTAACCTTGTAGGGAGGAATACACCCTTCGGTTGGATGTTCCTTGGCGGTACCGACACAAACAACATGTCACATTCAATTCTACATGTATCATTAGCAAAACCTATTGATCTGGCAGAATTCTGGATAACTGAAAGTTTAGGCGTAACCGGTAATCAGTGTAAATGCGATAAGGAGATTGATGTGGAAGGACGTGACTTTATCGAGAATTCTGTGATAAAATTGGATAATGATAAACAGTGGATTATGAGTTATCCGTGGATAAAGGACCCTGCACTGTTACCGGACAATATGATTCAAGCAGAAAGGATGCTTGTAGCCCGAGAGAGACAACTATTGAAGAAACCGCAACTCGCTCGATCCTACGATAGTCAAATTCAAGAAATGATACGTCTTAATTTCGCTAGAAAGCTGAACGATCAAGAAATTAAAAATTATGACGGACCGAAATTTTACTTACCGCATCACGGAATATTCAAGGAAAGTAAAAGCACACCTATTCGCGTTGTATTCAACTCTTCTGTCTCATTCAATGGTCATTGTCTTAATGACTACTGGGCGAAGGGACCGGATTTATTTAATGATTTACTTGGAGTTCTTATCAGATTCAGAGAAAATGAAATCGGACTGGTTGGAGACATATCCAAGATGTACCATCGGATAAAAATTATTGAAAGAGACCAACATGTTCATCGGTTCCTTTGGAGAAATCTGAATACGGAGAAGAAACCGGATGTATATGTCATGAATGTTCTCTCATTTGGTGACAAACCTGCGCCCGCAATGGCCCTCACTGCCCTCATGAAAACAGCCCGACAGAACAGCAACGAATTTCCTCAAGGATCCGAAACAGTACTGAAGAACTCGTACATGGACGATATTTGTGATTCGCTATCAAACAAGGCAGAAGCTGAAAGGTTGTCATCCGAAATCGACCAGATACTGTCATCGTGCGGATTTACGATCAAGAAATGGGTATTTAATGGTAAAGATGACGCGAATAATGAAAAAGTAGAAACACCGATCGAGGAGAAAGTATTGGGAGTATGTTGGGATACTCAGGTGGATGAACTAAAAATAAAGTTCCACAGACAAAACGAAAATTCGGAGTTGACGAAGCGAATCATTCTAAAGGAGATATCAAAGATATTTGATCCACTCGGTCTAGCTGCAGCAAATTTAGTACGAGCTAAAATTAAAATGCAAAAATTGTGGAAGAAAGGCCTCGGATGGGATGATCCGTTGGAGTCCGACGATCAAAGGACTTGGAATAATATATTCAAAGAACTAGAACAACTGAATCATATCAGCTTCCCGAGATGTATGAAACCTTCGAACGCACTTGATGAACCGCCAACACTGTGTATTTTCGCTGACGCCTCTGAGGATGCTTTCGGCTCCTGTGCTTACTTGAGGTTTAAGATGTTAGATAATCTGTACGAATCAAGAATGGTAATCGCCAAGTCCCGTGTTGCTCCCCTGAAGAAATTAACGATCCCAAAACTAGAACTCCAAGCTGCTCTCTTAGCTTCAAGGTTGCATCAGACAATAATGAAAGAGTCCCGAATAAAATTCCACGAGGTTCTATTTTTCATTGATAGTATGATTGTTCTTGGTTGGATACGGAACAAATCAGATAGAAATATTCCATTCGTGACTCCCAGAATAAATGAGATTGTCGGTCACACTTCACCTTCACAATGGATACACATTCCTGGTAAGGTCAATGTAGCAGACCAAGTTTCGAGAGGTGTTTCGCCGGACAATTTACGAAGTACTTGGAAATATGGACCTGAGTTTCTAAAGCTACCGTCTACTGAATGGCCAACGAACAAAGTTGATGAAAATATTGAGAAACGATTAATTACTATGGTATCACTCACGACAAAAGAGCCGATTATCAGTGTCGAAACCTCGTCAAGTTGGCAAAAGTTGAAACGAGTAACGGCTTATGCACTTCGATTTATACATAACGCCCGGACAAGTGCGGAGAATAGAAACACAGGACCATTGACTGTCGACGAGTTAGCGAGTTCAAAGGAAGCGCTGATAAAGGAGGCTCAGATGCCACTACACGAGAAATTAGAGAAAGGAGAATTGAAAAACTTGACACCGTTTACAGACGAAAGACAATTAATCAGAGTTGGTGGTCGTCTTTCAAATGCCGAATTCCTATCGTTCAACATGAAACATCTCGTATTATTACCTGGTAATAATCTGATTTCGAAACTAATAATAAGAGATATGCATGAAAGAGGTCATTGTGGTATCGCAGCGACTACAGCGAAAGCCAGAAGTGGATTACCAAAGCCCCTACCATCGCAAAATCTGTTATCAAATCATGCGTTTTGTGCAGAAAGTTAGCGCATAAAGTACACACTGAGATTATGGCCGACTTGCCTGACGAACGTGTAAGTCCTTGCACTCCTCCTTTCTATCACACATCGGTTGATTATTTTGGTCCAATACTTGTAAAACAAAGCAGAAATAAAAAACAGAAGAATTATGGAGTTATATTTACGTGCTTGAATTCTAGAGCGGTTCACTTGGAATTGGCTAAAGATATTACGGCGAATGAAATCATACAAGTACTCAGGCGATTCTTCGAAATTAGAGGTTTTCCTAACTCTCTCTTGAGTGACAACGGTACTCAGATGATAGGTGCAGAGCGCCAGCTGCGAGAAATGATCAGAAATTGGGATAAAGTGAAAATAAATAAATTTTGTGCAAATAATGAAACTAAGTGGAAGTTTACGACGCCCTTAGCGCCTCATCAAAACGGATGTACCGAATCTCTAGTGAAAACAACAAAGCGAGCCTTGAAACTGGCGATAGGCGAACAAGTACTTACTGCCTTCGAGCTGTATACGGTATTATTGGAATGCGCGAATCTAATAAACCAACGACCGATTGGAAGAATTACGAATGATCCAAATGACGGAAAGTATATATGCCCTAACGATCTATTATTAGGTCGAGCCAGTCACGGAGTTCCTGCGGGACCTTATCGCAGTAATTGTGAATTCAAGGATCGAGTTACTTTGGTGCAGAATATAACTGACAGCTTCTGGAAACGCTGGTCTAGAGATGTCTTGCCTAGCTTGTTTCAGAGGAAAAAATGGCAGACGCCCGCAAAGGAAATCAGCGTGAGTGATGTGGTAGTAGTAGCCGATAATAACCCTGTCAGAGGAAGATGGTCATTGGGAAAGATCGAGGAAGTCTACAGAGGAAAAGACAATAGAGTCAGAAACGTGCGTATCAGGGTAGGTCAAACTTTCATTAGAAGACCGATCTCCAAAGTTGCTGTCGTTTTGGATGCTCCTGTTGTGTGATTGTTTTCTCCCGGCCGGAGGAGTTGTTCTGATGTTTTAAGTATTTTTCTTCCTTCTTTCTTAATTAGTTTGCTTAAGTCGGATATGATGTCGCGTTTGCATGAGTAATTCCTTCCCGTTAATATAAATGCGTCATCGAACCGCGCTGGTCAGTTTCGGTTCATGGGATTGTTGCATGGGACTTCCCTAAGTGGTCGGTTTCACGTCTGGCGCGCGCCTCGCTTTCTTCCCAATCAGACAATGCGGCGTAAAGACTGAGTGGCGACATACATAAATGCCTTGTGCTCTGTCTAAGAGCTCTCCACCCCTTCGGCACCAAATTCGAATTGTGTCTTATGTGCGTGTCATGTGTATAATGTGCTAATGCTCAGATTCTGTTCACGTTGACTTGCTTACCCGAATGAACATAATACACGATACGAATTGGTTTTTGATTGATAATTGATCGTCTCCGGGTTTGAACAAACCACCAAGTGAGTCTGACATTTTTTGAATATTTAAATGAGGATTTATGTCATAAGTCTAGTCTTTAATCTTTTGTGTGGCCTTATATCATTTTTACCCTGTGATGCACAAGTATAGATTTGTATCATCAATTAGCGATATTTGATATCGTATTGTTGATTTGGATATATTTTCTATAATACAGTAGAAACCGGTTCTTACATCTAAAATTAATTATTCTAAATCCGCTTTTCTACATTATTTTGACGCAATATATTACAAAATTCACTTTACCTATTCTTATATTGATTCTTATCTTTCAGGAGTAACGCTGCCATTATTGAAGAGTCGAGTGGAGAAAGTGAGAAGGAAAATGGAGCTTAGCGAAGGTACTACCAGACCATCTGTATCTTCAATACTTCAAAAGAGAAGAAGGAAGCAGGCGGAAGAAGTCGAAACAGCTATACTTGATTATATAAGCAAGGTCTCATCGGAAACTTCCGTGGAAACCCAATTTGGACAGTACGTTGGGGCCAGCTTGAACAGACTCTCCACTGCTCGTCAACGAGAAGGAAAACTAAGGATCCAAATTATCCTGAACGAGCTCGAGGATGAACAGGAAAAGGAAATTGCACCCATGAGTCATGTGGGATGTTGTTCATCGTGTACTCAAGTGCAAGTGACAGATGTGTTTGAAAGAGCTTGTAAATAAATGTGTTTGAAAACTCTTTTTTAATCAATATGATTATTTTGGTATTTCAAAATTAAACTCGGATATAGTATTGTTTTACAAATCAAATGATCACAATAATCATATAGTTAAATAATAATGATCTTGTTAACACTGAAAGAATGACATGTACGCATAGGTATGCGGCCTAGGCCTACTATAATTATTAACAGATCTTTCAGAATAAAATGTTGGTCTTTGCTTTCGGTCGACTATTTTTATGTAAATTAGTGTAATACAGTAAACTCTAATTTAGAGAACAATTTCGTATAAGTTGCATTACAAATGAACAAATCCATCTAGCTGACTCCCGATAATCGTTATGAAAATTATAAAAAATAAAACGTCATAATCCATCAAGATTATTATACTAGTAGCAAGTTTATACATTGAAAATGTATCGTCTTACAAAATTAAGGCCTGGAAAATTCTATACAAAAGCAGAACTTGATAGCATAGTCAGTTGTGTACATCCACATATAGCCTACCTTCATGATTTACTTTTACCCAAGCACCAGGCCCATATATTTTAATTGATAGGTCTAGTTGTTCAGATTTTTATCGCAAAAATGAATTCTGCGAAGATGTCACTTTTTTCCCCCTTTCAATGATGGATTTTTGCCAAGGCACTTCGCCAGCACTGGAACTGAAATGTTTCACCAACTTCTCCCGTACCGTGTATGCATATTTTGAAGACCTTTCTGCAGACATTTCTCCAATATTTTCCAAACCTAAAAAATAGAGTTATGTTTATTAAAAGCGAAAGTCATTCGAACAGTATCTAGTCGTGAAATTTTGTTAACAATTATTGATTTCCTTAAAATAGAATATGGTGTACATTCAATGAATAAAATCTAAAGTACGAGTCATAAATGAAGCATTTTCATATCAATAAAAATTCAAAATCAGAAATAGAATTAGCTATCCCATCATCAGTTCGCGGATACTAACTATGATGGAAAAATAAGTATGTTTTCATGTTAAATGATCGTCGAAACAATCAAATTGAATTTAAAGTAATCAAATAATTAAAGTAAATTTAAGTATTAAATTATCATTGATTTTTGTGATATGAGCATATAAGTATACTTACCCGTGTCTGCAGTTGCTATTTGTCGCCATCCTCCAAGATGTACTACGCCATTTTGATCTTCAAAGTCAACAAAGCTTGGTGGACTGTACTGAGTGGCACTAGGTATAGAGTGTTCATCTGCTGATTTCAGGTAATTGTGAAGCAACACAGATGCCCAAATAATTGAGTCCACTTGTTCTGGTTGACATGGGATTGGCCGTCTGAATATACGCCATCGAGCAGACATAATGCCAAACGCATTTATCCACAACACGACGTGCTCTACTGAGACGATAATTGAATATTTCTTTGCCTTCCGATAAATTGTGTCCAGAGAAGGGCTTCATTAGATAGGGACGAATGGGAAACGCGTCATCGGCCACAAACATGTAGGGCACTTTTTCTTCGGTGCCGGGGAGAGCTTCCGGGGAAGGGACACATAAATTATCTTTTTCAATGGCTTTCTTCACGTCCCAGTCCTGCCAAATTCCAACATCACTATCTCTGCCACATCGACCAATGTCAACAAATCGGAACATGTATTTGGCGTCAACAATCGCCATCAAGACAACGGAATGAGTGCGTTTGTAGTTGAAGAAACGACTACCTGAGTTGTGTGGTGCTGAAATTACGACGTGTTTGCCATCCACTGCGCCAAAACAAGAAGGAAAATTCCAAAACGCCCAAAATTCTTTTGCCATGTCTTCCAATTCTTTCGTAGATGGTGGGCAGAGATACTGGGCATTTAGAGCACTTCGGATTGCTGACAAAGTTTCGCGAAAAATTACACACACGGTTGACTTTCCCAAACGAAAGCTATGAGCCACATTTTGTTGAGAATTTCCCGTGGCAAGCAGACGAAAAGTGACAGCCAGTCGTATACGATTGCTGATAGGATATCGGTGCGTTGTTTGATGTTGAATATATGGATCAATTCTTCGAAGAAGGTCGTCGAATCTCATTTTTGACATTCGGAAATAACTGAAATGTACTTCTGGATCCATACATCGCATCTCATCCACCAAACAACCTTCGCCCCTTATATTACGGGGTATGTTTAGTGGTCTGACATACCATCGCCTATTTCTTCTTCTTCGCTGTAACCAGTACATCAAAACGACAGGATCCATTTTCTGATGCATTTAACAACCAAATCATCGTCCCGAGATGTCGCACGGCAATATATATGTATGAACAGTGTCACAGCAACAGCAATCGATAATTATGACGCACTGCATGATACGTAAACTGTTGTACAGCATTTTGAATGCCGCACAGCAAATTTGCTGTCACAGCAATACGACATGCTGTCCGGCCGCATCCGAAATTTGCAGCATACGGCTTGCTGTACAACAGAAGTATGAATCCAGCTTTATTGAGAGGGCTGCGAGCTTTAAAGTAATGTCAAACCATCAAATTGCCCCTTTAGCAAACCTGGTACCTATCCAAGGTTGTCATGACATGGAGGATTCATAAATTGGTTTTCCTTCTCCTGTATTGCTATCATAATCAGTTAAATTCGTGTACATTTCTCCAGAAGTCCAAAAATTTGCATATTTCACATTTGGTACCGGGTCTCAACTCAAGATCATTTAATGAAATCGAAATTGTTTACACATGGAGATTTAATAAATTCTGAGTTGCGACCTGATATAGATTTCTATGTAGACAACTTTTAATAATTTCCAAGCTAAAGTCCAAAAATTAATATCAAGTCACAGCAATTGCTTGCTAGCTATATTCTGTTCCTTTCATCTCGCTCCAAAGCCACTGATAATACTAATAATATCTTTATTGTTTCACTACAAGGAATCAGTGAACATCTACAAAATGCGATGACACATGTTTTGAAAGAAAATAACACATTAAAAGGAGTAATAAAAACAAAAGTGGCGACTATATACAACATCAAATAAAAGAGCTTGAAAATCTGATCGCTTTTGAGTGTTGATGATATGCAAGGTTTTTTGGCGCAGTACATAGCCCTTGTTGCACCGCATAGTGCAAAACATCGAACTCTAATCAAAATGCTATTACAAAATAAAGGATATGTTTCCTCATGATTGATGCTATTTTCTTGCACAGAATGGATCTGCTGTTAGGTTATGCATCGTTAGTACTCTAGTTACTACATGAAGACGCGTTATTAGTAATGAGCAAGTTGGATATGAAAAGGAATGAATACTTGGTAGCAAGCATCTTAATTAAGAGGAAATTAAAGCTGATGATAGCAGTAATCCCGTCCCAGACGTAGGTCCAAAATGTGCAACGATGAGTCATCATGCTGACTCAGCCCCCTCTGGCGAGAGGAAGGAAGTGGCCAAGGATGTGTTGGGAGGAATGGGTCCGTGAGGAGGAAACCGTTCCCTACCCCCCCCTGGAAGGAAGGAAGGAGGAACTGTGAGGCAAGGGGTGGAATGTCGGAAGGATAGAGTGAGAAAAGGCGGGTTATGGATGTTTTGGGATGAGAAAGGTCGGAATTCGGCATGAAGTAGTGCTCGGATGTGAAAACGGAGGGCAGATTCGGAATCTATGTGAAATTTTGGGTTAGGAAGGTTGTTTCCAGCGCCATCGGAGAGAAAAAATTTTGAGGACGTTACGTTAGGACGTAACGTGAAGACGTTAGAAAAAATTCCGAAAAATTACTTGAAAATTTCTCATAAATGAAGTCGAGGAAAGTTTTTCCTTCCCTTCGTGCTGCTATAATTTCTGTATTCAGACTGAAAAAAGAAAAAATCTTTAGGCTACCTATATGATTCTACGTAATGTATTATTTTGATATTGTATATTGAAATATTGTTCACATAATCATTGTCTCTCTTTTGAATAACTAAATTGACAATAGTTTTATGAATTTATAATTTTACCATCTCATCAGAATCGAGGTTAAAAAACAAAGTTTTTTAAATGTCTTAAAGCAAAAAATGTTGTGTTTTTGTTTTTAGTCGTTTGTCTTTTATTCCAGCATTTTGTACTGCTTCTTTTCATTTATACAAACTACCTGTATTAAGTGCGTCGGCACTCGGTAGCACCAAAAGCTGTCTTGCTGTGTGAAATAAAGCTGCTGTAATTTCGATAACATGTATTCATGAGTTTAGTTGCATTGTTATATCATTCTGCTTATATCTGCTGATAGGGTCTCAATTTCACGGACGAGAATTTTGTATTTGTTCGGAAAATAACATATTCATTTATTTAATGTTCAGAGCTCCATGAATTATGAATTTCCGCCGCGCCACCGTTATCCCGTGTATAGGTGTATAGTGCTTAGTATTGAAAGAGCTGGATAGATAGTCTATATTCTGTTGTGAATTACTAGAGAAATTAGTTTAATCCCCCTAAATTTATTGATTAGGGGGTTATCAATTTAATCAACTTATACCTTATGGCTCAAAGATTTCCAACGCTCATAGCGGTAGTGATGAAAATTTTCCGGAAAATGTTGAATCAAAATTTTCCGTGGAAAATTATGGAAAAAATTGGAAAATTTTGAAAGTTTTGATTTTTTTGATAGACCTTATAATTTGAGCGCTTCACTGCCGAGGCAGCTACGTACCAATAAATTGGGTCTAAAACTCTTAATTTCATCATTATTTCGATTAAAGCGATCGTAGCAATGCGAGTTCCGTCCGCGGATTTTTGAATATTCCTTTGCCACCAAATTGTGCCATTTCTAATTATCACACAGACACCGTTTGGGATAACGTGAATCTTGCTTTACAATAGGGGTAGCTATATTTTCTTGCAATGTGAAAGATCTGGAGCAAAAATAATGTACTTCATTTTGGAGTTTGCTTATAGCTTGAAAGTTAAGCTTTATGCATGTGTTGATGAACAAGTGAAGTATAAGCACACAGTCCACGCAGCATTCATGAGCGACCGTATTGGAATACATAAAGACTGTAAACTCGTGAGATATTTGGTCACTAAAGATATCTGTGATGAGTAAAAGAATATCTATGATAGCCTCTAACTTCTGGCCTTGTCCGACATCTTCATTGAGGATACACATCTTCCACTTCTAGTTCAGTATGGTTCAGACAGTTCCAATTCGATTTCAGATCTGCCCAAATGAATTTCATTCAGATATGATCCGCATGAATCTCCAGTTGAATTTAAGATCTTTTCAAAGTTGAGCTGCTGACAAATATCTGAAATTCAGCTAGAGAAATGTGAAATCCATCTAATGTCTGAAATTTATTTGGAAAGATCTGAAATAGACATGGAAAAGTGCCGTTGGTTACAAAAGTTAACATACATTATAGGGTTGAATTTTAACAGAACCTGTAGACTCTATATGTAGCTGAAAATGTTATTGTTGTCATTTTATTGCTTATGAAATACGTCGCTCATAGAATTGGCACACAATAAGTTCAGTTCGTTTTCGTGTATTTTGGCTACCATTCCAACGATATCGTAAGTGACTTTTTATGTATCGAACTGTCATTGGTCTTTGCATCGCATCCAAGCACCTTGCATCATTGAAGTTTGACTCATTGAAAAATCATGTAGGTGCTGGTTCATTATAAGTGAACATTTTATTGGTATCAGACTCATTTTTCAATTTCATAGGACATGGAAATAAGCGACTATCTTTTCTTTCATTTGATTTAGTTATCTTGGATGAAGAAGGAAAGCCTACTACATCCCAATGAAAATGTAGCGGGATTTGCAGCTTAGAATATATCGAACCAGCTCTCACAATGAAGAGAAGTTTCATGAATACTTGGAGGAAATGCAAAAAGTAAGAATGATGTCTACTGACCTATTATGCAATAATCGTTGTTTACACATGTTTTTCCTGTAGTCCGCTTCACATTATTTGCTTATCATACTGTATATAGGCTACTCGACGTCTGCGTTAGTTGTGTCGTATGTGTAGATGCGTCTGTCTGTCTAACATTCCGCCTGTTATACGCTGAAGAAATTTCATTTGTGCTTCACTTTTACATCTTCTGTTCGATGTAGGATAAATCCTTCCTTCATAATCATTCGGTGTCAGACAGCTTGCCTAGCAGGAAGTAGCTTGCTTGGCATGTCCAGTTACGTCAACACTAGACAAAGAAAGATGTTTCAAGCTCCCACATCCAGTTTGTTAACTATAAATCAGCAAACATTAGCAGTAGTAAGTAAAACTCCACTTCTGGACCGCGCAAGATGGCCGCCGTCGCTGACGTCCCCCCCCCTCTGGAACGGCAGAGTGTCGTGGTCGGCCGCCGTGGTGCTTTGAGTCTGACGTCCCCCCCCTCTGGTACGACAGAGTGTCGTGGTGTGCCGGCCACGTGCGTCCGTCAGGTTCGCTGACGTCCCCCCCCTTCTGGCCGACCGTCGTATAGCGCGCGGTGATGTGGTGTCTAGGTTGGCGTGGTGTGCCGGCCAGGTTGGCGTGGTGTGCCAGCCAGGTTGGGAGGGTGGACTGTCGTAGCTCACCTGAAAAAATCCTAAGTGTCAGAGTGGCTTTGTATGGGTAAAATTTTGAAAATTTTCCAAAGTGTGTCATTTCGACCTGGGACCCTCACCAAAGTTTGTTTCATCAAATTTCACTGACCCCCCCCGACAGCAATCTTCTAACTTTGGTTCTAGTGAACGGATTTTGTCTTACAGCTACTCGTTTGAAAGAGGAGAAAAAACTGCTTGACGCCATTTTTGCCGCGAGTCAATCGGACCAGCCGTTCAAAAGTTAGAGCTGTTACAAGATTTTAGGTCGGAGCTCGCTCACCTGAAAAAATCCTAAGTGTCAGACTGGCTTTGTATGGGTGAAATTTTGAAATTTTTCCAAAGTGTGGCATTTCGACCTGGGGCCGTCACCAAAACATTTTTCATCAAATTTCACTGACCTCCCCCCCCTCGGGAGAGCTCGCTTCGATCTTGGCTTCTAGTGGACGGACTTTGTCGTGCAATAGCTCGTTTGAAAGCTAAGAGTGAGACAAATTCAGTGAAAGAAACGGCTTGTTCATATCTGTTTTCGTTCAAAAGTTAGAGCTGTTACAAGATTTTAGGTCGGAGCTCACCTGAAAAAATCCTAAGTGTCAGAGTGGCTTTGTATGGGTAAAATTTTGAAAATTTTCCAAAGTGTGTCATTTCGACCTGGGACCCTCACCAAAGTTTGTTTCATCAAATTTCACGGACCCCGACAGCAATCTTCTAACTTTGTTCTAGTGGACGGATTTTGTCTTACAGCTACTCGTTTGAAAGAGGAGAAAAAACTGCTCGACGACATTTTTGCCGCGAGTCAATCGGACCAGCCGTTCAAAAGTTAGAGCTGTTACAAGATTTTAGGTCGGAGCTCACCTGAAAAAATCCTAAGTGTCAGAGTGGCTTTGTATGGGTAAAATTTTGAAATTTTTCCAAAGTGTGGAATTTCGACCTGGGACCGTCACCAAAACATTTTTCATCAAATTTCACTGACCTCCCCCCCCCTCTGGACAGCTCGCTTCGATCTTGGCTTCTAATGGACGGATTTTGTCGTGCAATAGCTCGTTTGAAAGCTAAGAGTGAGAAAAATTCAGTGAAAGAAACGGCTTGTTCATATCTGTCTTCGTTCAAAAGTTAGAGCTGTTACAAGATTTTAGGTCGGAGCTCACCTGAAAAAATTCTAAGTGTCAGAGTATGGGTAAAATTTTGAAAATTTTCCAAAGTGTGGAATTTCGACCTGGGACCTTTACCAAAACATTTTTCATCAAATTTCTCTGAACGAGGGGGGGAGGGGGGGTCCGTGAAATTTGATGAAAAATGTTTTGGTAAAGGTCCCAGGTCGAAATTCGGAAGTTTTAAATTTTTCAAAATTTTCACCACACTGGAGCTCTCACACTTAGGAATTTTTTCACTTGGGGCATGTTACATGGACATGTGCTGACGGACCAACTTCCCGTGGTCATATGAGAATATTTCAGGTGTCATATGATAGAGAATGATGAGACAAATCGTTTGCAACAAACCGCATGTCGCTACGATGAATACTTTCGGAGATAGAGCCATTTTAAGTTTTCTTCCGAGCATATATAAACCCCCGACAACGTAAGTCTGATCACTTCATCGAAAGACGAGGTAAGCGACGGTCGTCGCTCTGAGCTCCCGATATCGGGTGTTTCAAAGGACTCTATCTTTTGAAGTAGGCAAGCTATCTTCTTACTTCAAAGTTTGTATGATAGAGTTTGATAGTGTCTTTACTACTGATAAAATTTTTTAAAAGTAGTATGAGTAGTAAAATGCGGAATTTTTTCAAAATTCTTAATTTTCAGTTTTTTCAAAGTTTTAACATGTAGACTAAGGTTTTCAAGTATGCTGAGTTCAAATCTGCTATCAGATTTGAAATTTAACTAAGTCTAAGGCAGCTTTGAGGGGTTAGATCCCAGCTACTGATCACTACCTTTGACTCGGCGTTCCTGTTACCACTTCGGGGCAGTGACAATGATGTCTTCAGCTGTAAAGAGCGGGTATCGGGGAAGATCTCTCACTTCCCTAGTGATCAGTACAAGGCCTTCGGGCTGTCGACGGGATCGAGTGCCACTCACTACACTCAAATCTATCATTCCTGACTAAGTGTAATACTTTAGGAATATGACTGTACTACATGATTCCAAACTTATACAAATTTCACTATCTTACAGTTAACAATAAAATCAGGCATGGCTAACGATAAAAACCGCAAATTTCATATCAAGATGTGCACATGTGGGCGAATCAATCGCCTTGCGGACGCCAAGGCGCATGTCAAGAAGGAGGGCACCGACCACATGATTATCCTGAATAGGATTGCGTGTGTGAAGTGTAGAGTTTTGAAGGGTGATGAGGATGAGGCGCGTTTCTATAGAGTGCATGCTGACTGTAGTGGAGGTTTGGTGAATGACTTGAGATTCACGCAGTTGATTGTGGAAGAGAGGGAGCGAATGTTGGCGATCGAGCGAGAGGGTAAGGTTGAGAATGTTGTTGAGAATGATGAGTTGGCGAGAGCAGTTGCGTCGTTGGAGGCTGAGATTGGGCGAAAGAGAGTGCTTGAGAGTGATGATGAGGATGATGTGGATTTAGATAGGGAGCGTGTGAGGAAGTTGAGCTCTTCGTCGTCGGAGGTGTCAAACATTGTCATCACCGACCCCCCGAAGAGCTCATCTTCCCCAAAAGTGAAGAGTGGTGGGATTCGTATGCAGTCGGCGAGGTGGTTGAAGGATGAAGAGAAGAAGCATGTTTCGCAGCAGATGGCGCATGATTTGTTGGTGAATAAGTATGAGAGTTTGAAGAAGGTGAAGGATGAAGTTGTGAAGGAGTTGGATGAGTTGAAAAAGAAGGAACTGAAGTCGAAGGAGGTAGCGGATGAGAATATTAGAATGAGGCGTAGTGTGACTGATTTGAAGAATAAGACGCGAGAGTTGGAAGAGAAGAATGATGAGTGTGAGAAGACGGCGAGTGCTGCGGAGAGAAGAATGAGAGATGCAGAAGCGAAGTTTGAGGAGATGATGAAGGAGATGAGTGTGTTGAGAGCGAGGAATGTTGAGTTGGAGAGGACTGTGGCTCGGCGGGGTGATGAGAGGCAGGCGTATGAGAAGTTGGAGCGCATGAGGGATGAGTGGAATCGTGTGAATGAGGATCGTTTGTTTGAATTTCACATCCCTATTCGGGATAATCATTTGGACGGCGAAGTACTGGTAAATCAAAGCCTCGACGAATCTATCATATGTTACAACGGCCATCCGACGAAAAAATGCCTACACGCCAGCCTGAGAATGCGCGGCCATCTCCACAAATTCTCTATTCGGAAGCGCGCGAGACTGCCAAAGGATGGCTAACTTGGTAAGTGAAAAGTAAATAAGATAGTATATCCTATTCTAATACATATCATTTTCATTGCAGATCTTTGCCCGTCTTCACCACCCCATCACGACACTCCCGAGAACGAACCATCGGCTCTCTTAAGGGCCACCTAGGGGCAAGACATGATAGAACCTCCACGCGGTTTGCCCTGGGCAGTCTTCGGACTGGCAAATACTATCATTAAGTTGAATCTGCTATCAGTCAACTTGAACGTTGCGTCGCGTTAGAGGGGTATATAAACCACTGCCTCTCATTTCATTTGATTTCAATCATGCAGACGCCGAACAGTCAAGTCAGCTCTCCTCGCGGACCGCAGTTAAGGCCGCGAAATTTATTTGAGGAGTTTGTCAGGCTAGAGGAGCAAGACAGAGTTTACAATAATCTTGCTCGGATTGGCAATCCGATGACAGCAACTGTTGTCAATCCAACGGAATGGCGCTACATTCCACTTTTAAGCCATGTGCCAGTTAGTGTGGAAGTCGACACTGCTACCAAAGAGAGAGTCAAAGACTCTCAGCAGAATTGGTAGGGTGTAAGATGACGTTACTCCCGAGAACGAACCACCGGCTCTCTTAAGGGCCACCATGGGGCAAGATTTGATAGAACCTCCTCGCAGTTTGCCCTGGGCAGTCTTCGGACTGGCGAATACTGTCATTAAGTTGAATCTGCTATCAGTCAACTTGAACGTTATGCAGTCGATTGCTATCCCTGAAGCATTCTGATTAGTAGTTTATAGTGTGACATCCGGCGCGACGCTTCGCTTCGCTTTGCTTCGCTTCGCTTGCGCCGGATGTCACACTTTTGCGGGTTTTTTCAAAAAATCAAAATTTCAAAAAATTTCAAAAATTTAGGTAGACTTCAAATTTCACGTGGCTGAAGGCCGAAGGGCGAAAATTTAAGCGTTTTTAAAAATACCCAATTTTTCAAATTTTTCAAAATCTCAAAATTTGAGAATTACAATCGGGCGAAGCCCTAGAACCTTCGGTTCGATTTTCACCCTCGCTTAAATCATGACCGTTCCAGGACACCGAAAAAATCATAAAAGTTGAGAATCTCAAATTTGTGATTATGACATTTTTCATTGCTTAAATCATGACCGTTCCAGGTCATGTAAAACCGGACACCGAAAATCATAAAAGTTGAGAATTTTAAATTCATGAATTTTATCCATTTTTCAGGTTTTTAAAATATATCATGTGACTTGCGAACCGAAGGTTCAGGGCTTCGCCCGTTAAAAATATTTCTTTAAAAATGGAAGAAACAAAAGTGGATGAAACAAAAGTGGAAGAAACCGCAAGAATATATCCTTCGTTATCATATGAACGTAGTTCTACTTTAATGGACATTGAAAAGATTAACATTGAAAAAATGAACAAAGAAAAACACAAAGATAGAGTTAGGTATATGAAAGATAAGGAATCTCAATTATTATTAAGATTAGAGCATTATAAAAAATTAAGAAAGAGATGGTCTAATGCTTTAACAATTGTCATTTCATCTGGCGTTCTTACAATTCCAGTAGTTGCTACTGCTTTAACTCGATACAAAATGAAAACACATTTCCATCTTTGAAATATTTTATTCACATCACAGACAAGTACTATGTACAAGTAGCATCGTTTACAACGAATAAAATATGTTGACTAGAAAATGTGTTATGACATGATACAATTGTTTCTGTATGAGTAAAATAAAGTAAGGCTCATAGAACTATAAAACCAATGAGGACAAGTAGCATCGTTTACAACGAATAAAATATGTTGACTAGAAAATGTGTTATGACATGATACAATTGTTTCTGTATGAGTAAAATAAAGTAAGGCTCATAGAACTATAAAACCAATGAGGACAAGTAGCATCGTTTACAACGAATAAAATATGTTGACTAGAAAATGTGTTATGACATGATACAATTGTTTCTGTATGAGTAAAATAAAGTAAGGCTCATAGAACTATAAAACCAATGAGGACAAGTAGCATCGTTTACAACGAATAAAATATGTTGACTAGAAAATGTGTTATGACATGATACAATTGTTTCTCGTAAATTCAAATAAGGGAAGGGTCATAGTACTATTATCTATTGGGAGTAGCTTACCGTTTCAATTGATTGAGTTTAGTATTTCATCAAGGGTTGGGCGCTGTCTCCCATGGCGAAGATACGAGTCAATAATAGCGAAGTTCCTTTTGAAAAATGATATAGATTCCGTCGAGTTCTTAATAAACGGAAATCGTAAATATAGTTTATAAAATTTTCTTAAAAAGATGCTATAGCCTCTCGAATAACCTAATTGTTTACAAACATGGCCACTTCCCCGGATTACAGTCAAAGCTCTTCCTTTTAACAACGATAACTTCACAGTATTGTTCACCGAAATGTCTTCTTCTCTTCTTAAATGTGCTAAATAATTAGTTAGCTCTGATGCCAAGATGTCTCTTTGAATTTCTTCTTCAAAATTATAGTTTGAACTGTTATTGATGGCGTTATCTTGCAATGTGTCTTCAAATCGATTTATCACTAAAAATTCTCTGAATGTTTTTGATGCGTGGATGTCTTCTTCTTCCCTTGGTTTAAGATATTTCTCCTGAAATTCTGTTAGCATCTCAATACACTTTTCCCGTTGATCTTCGTTCACAATAGTGTCTGAAATTTTTCTTTTCAAATCGGCAAAGGCGATGCTTGAACGTGCCATTTTCGTTAAAACGTAGTGAATTAATTATGATAAAAATGAAATTGTTGAAAGTCGCTGATGAAATTGACCAAAATAGATAAAGGACACAGATGATTCGTAAGCAGTTACAGTCTCGTAGAACGCTCGCAGAATGAATGAATGCACGCAGTAATACGTGGAATAATGGCAGCAGCTGTTCAAGTGAAAAGTTGAGTTATGCGGGTCACAAAGAATTCTCTCATACTGAATAGCTTAAACTGCTAGCAGCTGTTCATGTTGAGAAATTTGGTAACAGATGTTGCTAATGTCTTAATACAGATAAAACAATCAATATTCTCTTAACAAGAGTTCATAAGAATAAAATGGAACAATGTAACGTTTTAATTTAGATTAAATTAAATCATTTCAAAATCGAATAAGTAGTAAAGAAAGACATCATTAGAGAACAGTTTTAAATCAATACCCCCTCCCTTCTGACTAAGTAGCAAGGAAAGTCATCATTGTGGAACAGTTTTAAATCAATACCCCCCTCCCGTCTGACTAAGTAGTAAGGAAAGTCATCATTGTGGAACAGTTTTTAAATCAATACCCCCTCCCTTCTGACTAAGTAGTAAGGAAAGACATCATTAGAGAACAGTTTTTAATCAATACCCCCCCCTCTGACTTCTAGGGGTCCCTTAAGAAATTTTTTTATTATAAAATGAGCAACATAAATGAGTTTTTGAAATTATATGGAACACAAACGACAACGAATTTCGACCTAAAGAAAATCGCTAATCGATTAGGAATAAAGAATTTTCATGTTCTAATGAGAAACGAATTACAATTCCTAAAAAATAGACCAACAGGAACCTTCAGTTCCCGGAACAAAGTTCCATCAATAACTGTAAATTTCATAACGAATCTTCACACTTCAGACCAAAACGGCGTACATTGGTCAGCAGGTATCTTTAGTAAAAACGGAGATAATTATTATTTTGACTCATACGGGCTTCCACCTACGAATGAAGTAAGAGAAATACTTGGCAATGGAATTTATAATACATTTCAAATTCAAAAACCGGGAACAACTTATTGTGGACAATTATGTCTTTATGTTTTATTTAAATTACAGGAAGGAGTACCATTTCTAGATATTATGTTAGAGTTAAACAATCTATAACTCAAGCGAAGCTAGCTAAAGCGCCACCTAGAGGTTAAAGCTCTGTTTTCTGTAATTCATTTTGATAAAAACGGCCTCTGATATCCTCATTATCTAAATCTTTAATTTCATAAGTAAACGGATAAGTTTGATTCATTTTACAAATTTCAAATATCTCTTTCGTCCAGTATCCGACGAAGCCCTTTTCAAATTTGTTCTTATATTTAAATATTCTAACTCTATCTCCAATTTTAAATTTCGGCTTAAGTTTCTGCAAATTCGGATTACTCTCATTCGAATAATTATTCTCGAATATTTTCTTTCGTATCAAATCAGGGTCGTTAGAAGCATTCTTTGGAGTTTC